>NNCF01129387.1:782424-819794 GCA_002313205.1 Laupala kohalensis
AAAAAAAAAAAAAAAAAAAAAAAAAAAAAAAAAACCTATGGAGACATTTACACAGTCAGAATCCAATGTGTAGGAGATACGGCATGGAGGAGACCTCAGCGCATGTACTCTTTGAGCGAAGTTCTTGCCCAAACCAGATACCGGTACCTAGGTTCATATTTCCCGAACCTAGAGGATATCAGGAAGGCTAAAATCCAATCTTTGGTGTCCTTTAGCAAGGCCCTGGGGTTGGAATAACTCTAACTAGGGGTACAAAGGGCCATTTAGGCCTATGTGCGGGACCCACCCATACCATAATCTAATCTATCCACGGGTGAAGTGCGATTTTTTTATTTCCGCCATGTATAAACACAGTTATAAGCTTAAATAACTCTTAAACATAGGGATTCGTAAGTCAAATAATATATAAATAGTTTAATTTGTTTATTCCAAATTGGTTTTCTGATAAAATTGCGCAAACCTCGGGTGCCGTACGTAGTGATCAACTAAATATTTTAGTAACACAGTTACATCAACTCAATATGACAGGAGGAGATTTGGTTCTTATCAGACTAATGTTGACGTTTTACATAAATGACAAATCCAAACTTCAAAACTTTGCACAACTTCTTTACGGGGTTAATAAAATATGTGAATTTTAAAAATAGATTTGTATGTTTTTTCTGCAAAGTATTTAAACTTGGTCCCAATTAAAGAGATACTTCTTTTATGATAAATTTTCAAAGAACGAGCTGTGTTAAGAATCGTCAAAAATCTGGTTTTTCTTCGTTTTTTCTGAGTTCTGAAAACTCGGAGGAAATATTTTCCGCTCACTGCAACACTTGAGCTTTCCTTGTTACATCAGTAGTCAGTCAAATATGTCCAGATAAAGAGAGAAACAAACCGAAGTGCTTATGAACAGCAATTATCATGCCCATATAGAGCTCAATGTGACTCGGAGTGATTGTCTGACCGGAATTTTAAGCCGAAACTTACGTAAAGGGTAAGCAAGGAACTTGAATTGCGCGCCGGTGGTAGGAGGTGCATTAACGAAATTACTTTACCCATTAAAATGGGATTAAAATTTTGATATAAAAGAACACTCAATTCTATCTGAAAGGAGTCATAGACCAACATATTTCACCCAGCGTTAATAATAAATTTAAGCGTTTTATTTCTCCAAGTATTTGCTTAAGGTAACTAGCAGCAAACGTGAAACCATACATTACGGTTTGATGTTTGGTTCGACTCCTGATGAGGCATATCGAGAGCAGAAGTCTCAAAATATGAAGAAATAATTTTTTTTTAAACACTCAAAACGAACACAAAACTATGTGTCAGAGTCTCCTTTATTTCACTGGAATTGGGCGCATGGGTGCTCAAAACCTAGCGCAAGTTTCTTTGAAACTTCCAGAGGCAGATGAAATGGACAAAAACTATCAATCTTAATTTTATAATACTGCTCACTAGACGGAGGATGATATGTTATTTGTAGCACAAACTCAAATCTTTCGATGGATGTTCGTTGATGACGGGAGAAAAAATGTACCTCGGCAAAACTCAGAATATTTCGAACTCACTCCCGACAAATAAAGGAACAAATTAAGAAAAACTCTCGATCGTTTTCAAATAAAATTGGGCTCCTGCCTCTTGGGCCTAGGGCAGGCCCTTTCATTGATATGGGTCGATCAGGATATGTTGTTTCTCCTGAGTAAGGCACTTCTACTGGGCAAATAAGTATCTCCTGAGTTGATGCTTGGCGTACCCTCCTCGAACGGCAGGAATTGGTACCACTAAAGTGGTTAACCCCAATTCTAGGACTGGCTTCTCTCCTAGATTACTCATCTTGTCGACGAAATGGTAAATGAAAAAAAGCTATTCGTTAATCCAACATTCCACTCTGCACATCGCCTGATTTTATGGGAAATGCATCTTTCCTTAAGTCATCTTTGCTTCAAAGATAACTTTTTCTCCTAATATTGTGCAAAACATATTCGTCTTCCAAACCAATCATCTTACATTCTTCAACTGTCGGAGAGGATTCATTATCTCTCCACGCCTTTGGGACCAAAACCAATGTGTATCAGTAGTCAGACTTTAAGCCGGTTACACTTTTCAAGGGTCTTCCCAGCATCCTTCGCAACATAATATTCTATGGTGCCACGGATCAAATGATATTTCACAGGCCTTATAATCAAGAACATGCCATCTTGAATCTACACCTTTGAGTTATTGTATTGTCCCACAATTCTTTCTTCCCGGTCACTGGTAAATTAACACCGACAAGACTCCCCACCCCTATAACCTACTGTTATACTATGAATTCTACTCAATAATCGGGAGGTTATGATTAATGTTCTTGTGAAGGAAATGAGAAAATAAAATCTCACTTGTCCAAGTCAAATAACAATTCACTTATTATTTGCGAACATGGCCTCAAGCCAGCATGGCGCGTCACCATTGTCTACCTCACTATACTGCCAAGATGCTGACACTAGATTCGGACAAAATATAAGTAGCCATAGCATTTTCGAAAAATTCTACGGCGTAATTTTTATTTTCTAGCTCCAGGATACACTTAATTACTTGCGATATTTTTCTTAGATATTGGTTGCTCAGCTACATATAACATGATAGATAGATACTTATAATGATTAAAGTAGTCGAAAAGTCAGACAATATCTGACATCACTTACCTTTATTAATTTGGTAGTGGTTTTCTGGTACGGCGACAGGAATACCTGCATCAACACCGGACATCTGCTCGATGAACGCCTCCACAATCCTTACAGCATGTGCCATGCGCTCTACAACCGGAAACACAAGGATACAAAGATCGTGATATTTACTCTTAAGAAAATATTTCAAACAGCAGGTCACTCAAACGATTCATATAAGTGCGACCCACTGCACTTACGCTAGGAGGTGGTGATCACGGGAGAGAATGAAACGAGAATTTTGTATTATTAAACAAATATATCCCAAGCGTTAATCAGTTGAGACTTGTTTTATTGACCAATTCTCTAGAATGTCAATTTTCATCTTGATCCATATTACAAGAGAAAAAACTTCTCACGTGTTGTATATTTCCTTGTTTTCTTATTCATTTTTCAGAAGAAGGTGTAAGTGCTGTTGTATTTTGATACAGATATTCGATGGGGAAATTTTCAAACATTCGATCTCAGTGCGTGTATTTATATGCAAATGTTCGTCTCTGTTCTGAATCGGACAAATTTAATTCAAGAGCTTTCGAAATTTTCACTTGTTCAGTAGAAAAGAAAAGGACCTTACCATTTCTCTGATATTCGTCATCTTCAAAAAAATTCTCCTCGGTCCTCCTCTTCTTGATAGGACGATCTGTAAGAAAAAGACGAGTGCAATTCGAAAAACATTGACAATAAGTGGAAAAATCTTTGAACTTATATATCAACGTGATTTTAATGTATTGTTTTCGTCTATTGATTCAGGTTTCATGATCGAAATCTGGTTAAGCTTGAGGAACATAATAGACCCGAATAATAGATCAGGCGTTTTCTCCGCCGAACTCCTTGAAAGGTACTCGCAAGTTCAAATGGAGTGAATAGTTACTTTATGAAAGAAGAAGAAGAAGACCACTTAGGGTATTTCTACATAGATATTGCAAAGAGGTTGAGTTGTTGTGAAGCTCACAACCCACGCAGCTACAAAAAGTATTGACATTATTGTTTATTTAAGCATTGACATTATTCTTGTCTATTATCATAATCCAATTTCAATATTTAGAACGACCTTGTAAGTAGACTAAATTTTTATTAACGCTTAACGACGTTTCGATATCAGCTTTCTGTCATCAAGTGATTACAGTACATAAACAAATAAACGAATTTTGGTAACAAAATTAAAACAAGTTTACAACATAAACAAAAAACGATTCAATAAACAAATAAATAATACGAAAACAAACCGCCAAAGCATAAAATCAAAATTAAGAAATATAAATTTCAGACCACTAATATCCCAATCTGTGGTGTGATCTTCATCTAAACGGTGTAATGACTCAACATTATAATATTGTGTGTGTATGATTCGTTGGTATTCTTTGAGTCGCGTCAGTAATGTGCGTTTAGTCTGTCCCATGTTGCAAAAGTACAATTTTACAAAAAAAGTCTGCAACCATTATTTTGTGAATACAGTTTATCTATCGCATCTTTCCCTTTGACTTTAAGGTTACGAGATTGTTTGTTAATTTTTCTTGTCAACCATAAGTTTTCTATTTTGAAGAAAAAGATACGTAAAACTGGGGATAGTACTCTACGATATGAAAACACTACAAATATTGTACTAATTTGTGATTGACAATTTTGTACTATTAATGATCAATTTGTTATTTTTCTGTAAAATATATACGAAAGTATGATAGTTGCACCCTGTGATCATCCAACTCATTTCACTGGGTGATTTGTGACCCCAGTCAGTAGTGGTTAAGTTCCCCGTATTCTACGTCCAGTTAACGCTACGTGGTGTAAGAAAAGTTGCTCGTACTTCTGTAGTCAGTATTCTCCATTGCGATGAATGATGATGTAGGACAAATTGTCACTTGATATCCACTTCTTAACTTCTTATTATTTTTACCTTGGTTTAAGTTTAATTTTAAAGTAATGTAACTATTTCATTTAGATATAATCCCTTTTTTAAATATTTTCAATAGATTGTGTTTTTTGCCGATTACAATTAATTTTCTGCTTTTAACGATGAACATATTTCTGGAATTTGCCATGCTTATTCTAGATCTGGAAACAATTTCCCAATAAGGCCACAAATTTGGAGAGCTTGTAAC
Source organism: Laupala kohalensis (assembly GCA_002313205.1). Taxonomy (NCBI): domain Eukaryota; kingdom Metazoa; phylum Arthropoda; class Insecta; order Orthoptera; family Trigonidiidae; genus Laupala; species Laupala kohalensis. Next base: position 787,220 of record NNCF01129387.1, read on the forward strand.
TTGCTAATAAAGAAAGCTCTCAAATAAAAGGGAAATAAAAAGTTCTCGGAAGAAATTAATCAGTTGAGCATGTATGGTCCGCAACGAACTCGACCCAAAATGAAACAATTTCCCTTCCCCTTCCCTTCCCAATGTATGGTACGCAACTCATATATTGACTTTTCAGACAATTGTTATTTATCTTATTTCTTGCCATTTATAGATGCTCATGGAAGATGACTCAAGTGAGCAGATTCTTGATGAGTGTTTCTTACGATTCTATCTCCCATAGTTGATTCCATTTCTATTCCTCATCGTCACCACACGTTTTGGTTGCGACTATTTTAAATTTCAATTAAGAAAGTAATATACATAATTTTATTATTTCAATTTACATCGCAAACGATTATGTCAATCAGTATTTTAATAAACTGTATATTATTATACTTGTATACAAGTAAGCTATCGAAGGGTATAAAAATAATAATAATTTATTAGTCTGCTAGTGAGCAATGCTCGGTGGCAGACAGAAAAGAATACATACATAATAAAATAATACAAAGTTAAAAAACAAATCATCAATATCTATAAAAATATCTATAAAATACACACAAACGGTATAAAATGCTTAGAAAATTATTACATATGGTTACAACGAGAAAGAAATTAGATTTAAGAAATTAATTATCTGCATGAGGCTCATATGTGCGTATATTCAAATACATACACAAACATATTTTCACTTACAAACAGTTATACAAACACACTCATACATACAAACACGCTCAATATACACACATATGTCATTACTCCTCCTATACCCTTAGCGTAAAAGTAATTGCTATAACACAAATAAAAGAAAATAATAACTATAAAAAATAAAACCAAAACAAAGTTGCTGACAGCAATCATGTACACTTCACTACATCTCACTACACTTCACTACTTTCACTCACTCGTACCCTTAGACTCCAAACACCTCACTACACTTCACTGCACTTCACATATGTTCCTGTCTCTTATNCCTATTTCAACGAAGTAAGAAGACGGTTGCGGAAACATTTTACTCTTTTTATAAGTTCGAAAATGTTGCTGCAGGAAAGTTATTCCAGTCTACAATGGTTCTATCCACAAAGGAGTATTTACCAATATCCGTTTTCTGTTTCCTACATTTTATTTTACGCTTGTGGTCGCCGCGACTAATGTAATTCCGTTTGTGTAGCCTAGCGTTCACTGATTTCCACGCAGGCTCTCCCATGTAGGCTTTAAAGAGAGCACAAAGACGCACTAACTTTCTTCGATTGGAAAGTGTACCCCACTCTATATTAATATTACGTGTGTTGTCCCTAACAAAATTCGCGGCCTTTCTTTGTATCCGATCGAATTCATTGATCTGACCCTCCCTACACGGATCCCAGCAAGCGGTTCCGTACTCCAGTGTAGGTCGAACTAATGAAGTGTATGCCAAGCTTTTAGATTTCGAGTTCCCTTTTCTAAGTACGCGCCTTACGAAGTTCAGCGCTCTCCAAGCTTTCTGCGTTGTATATTTAACATGTTCTGTCCAATTTAAGTCACGAGAAATTATAACACCTAAGTATTTACATTAGGAAAATTCAGGAATAATCTGATAATTTAATAGTTCAGAGCAGGTTTTATTTTTGATCTTGAAAAACATAAAGATTTACTTTTTAGAGGGTTTATTTTCATTTTATTCGTCTCAGCCCATTTCCACAATTCGTTTAAATCGCTCTATAACATATTTCGGTCTCTGTCTGCTTTAATATTCCGATATATAATACAGTAATCTGCTAATAAACGCACTATCGAATTAATGTTCTGATATGTAATGTATAATGTTCTGATATATAATGATAATTAATATATGCAAGGAAAAGAAGTGGATCCAAAACGCTTCCCTGTGGTACTCTCGATGTCACCAAGATTTCTTTAGAGCACCCATCTATTATAACTTGTTATGAGTGATCCCGGAGAAATTCACAAATCCATTTGACAACACGCTGATCAATTTCTGACTTCGCGATTTTTGCAAGAAGACGGTCATATGGCACTAAATCGAACGCTTTTGATAAATCAATAACTATTGCATCAGTTCTCCCCCCTCGTCAAGTGACTCAGCTAAGTTCTGGCAAACTGAAATAAGTTGGCTCTCACATGAGTACCCGGATATAAAACCGTGTTGGGCAGAATGTAGAAAATTATTTTTTTCCCAAGTATTCTTCAAATAATCTGCAATAAAATTTTCCATTTGTTTATATACTACGGAGGTTAAGCTAATTGGTCGATAATTACTAACTAAAGAGCGATCACCTACTTTGTTAATTGATACCATGATAACCTTTCTCCAGTCCCGTGGTAATGAATAATTATTTAATGTAATATCAAAAAGCCTGGTTAGGTATGGAATCATAGCTTCCCCACCGAGTTTAAGTAAATCCCCTGGAATTTTGTCGTGACCGATTGATTTTTTATTCTTTATCTTATAAATTCGCTGTTGCAGCATTCTAGTATTTAGAACAAAAGTATTTACATGGGAATTATTTGTCAAATTTAAACTATTTAAATTATTATGGCCCATTTAAATTATTATTTGGAAATTTTTGCAGCCTACAAGTTGGGAATTTATGAGAATAAATTTACGTGACGATCTAGACTACCTACTTAAGTAGTAGAAAAGAATCTAAGTAGTAAAAAAAGCACTTTAGTATAAATGGTTCATATTGTTATGTCAGTACATAGATGGTTTGAAGGTTGTATGTTGGAATTGTAGTACAATGATGACGGTTAGGTAGAGTGGCATGTTGCATTGGGTAAGATGAACGACAAGAAAGAAAAATATAAAGAGGATGTTACAGACGAAATCTGTAAGGTGTCAGAGACATTAAGTAGTGTAAAAGTGAAACGTGGCCCAATTCTATTCAAGGGAGGGGAAAATCGACCTCCATATCAATATATAGCGAGGAGAAGGCAACGATGCTTAATGCTCAGTGAACACACCCAATAGCAAAGCAATCACAGGTTGACAGAACATTATAAGAGCATCATAGTTTTTTCTTGACCTTCAAAATAAAAATATCAGAAAATGTTTCTGAGATGAGGTCTGTCGAAGTAATACTATTTATAGATGCGCCAATGTTTCGATCTATATAAATAGAGCTGAAGAAAATAAATAACATATTACAGTTTGAAGAAAAGAAAAACATACAAATACGACATATAAATAATACATTGTGCATGTTATATTGTGCCATTAGAGGAATTACAAATATAATTTACCTAACGCACAAGTTGGCGAAACTTTTTTTAGTCCAAAATACGTTGTTGTGACCTCTTTGAACTTCTGACTGGATTGCCCTATATAAACCGTATCGCACCCACCTAATGGAACCTCATATAAGGGCAATCCAGTCAGACGTTCAGAAAGAGGTTACAACATATTTCGGGCTGTAAAAACGCTTCACTAACTTCTGCGTTCGGTAAACATGATAAAGAATTTGGACATATATTTAAATTCAAAAAAGCCAAAATTTTAGATATGAAATCCAACAACAAAATAAGACTGATCAAGGAAATGATTTATATTATATAATTCAAAAAGTCGTGCAACTTAAAGACAGATACTTATGGACTGAGGAGTATTTACGTAAATATAATAAATGAATAGCTGACTGCTTTTCGGAATCGAACGCGGAGTAGTACTGTCGATTGTATTTGGTAACGAACTCAATGGATGAGATTAGACCAGAATAAGCGTAGGTATTCTCATGCCGCCATTTGTTCCAAACTCGATTCATGCATGTTGTGAGTTCGGTGAAAGCACATCGACAACATTACTTCGGATATTTGTTTGAGAAGAAAGTAGCAGTTTTGAATATCAAATATTGAATTAATAAAAAAAATTCTCCGTTATTAACATAGGCTTAAACGAGAATTGAGTCAGTGACATGGAAAAAGTAGTAAGTCAGGAAAAATCGCGTGTGAAATTTTTAGTGGAAGAAGTAGTATAGTCGCTACGAACGACGGAAAATTACTGTTGACAAGAACGAGTAAGTTGGTATGGTGAAGGTAGTAAGACAAATACCGTTTCTCATTGTTAGTATAACCTGTCTAGTTGTTATAACCTCTGATGTTGCAATTGCGCAGAGCAAAATAAAAACTGGATGGTGCTAATGATTATGATCTATACTGTTGTCAAAAACTATCTTCATAGTATTGATTTAAAATTTGTAGTTTCGGGACACTCATATCTGCCATGTGATACTAGTCCAGTAGCTAGGGGAATGAAAGAGGCCAATCCAGGGAAAAAATATAGAAGTTTTTTTCTCAATCGATTCTTATGTTTTCGGAGGTGCTAAATCCGAATTTTAACTTTGCCACTTCGTAAACACTATGCGTTTTGATAAAAAATCAATTAACTTAAAAAATGCACTTTTTAGTTTTTTTGTTTATAACTCGAAAAGTACGCGCATCTGGATAAAAGTATACGAACGCAAAATTAATGTGCGTTAAATTTCCTACAAATTAAGTCCGTATAGCTTTTTTGTCTGACGAACAGATATCGCACTAGAGTGGGGTGAATTTTGAAATAGACCCCAAAAACCAGTTCTTTTTGTGTTGTTTGCTTACAACTCGGAAATTACACACTTTTTATGAATATTGTCCAACACAAAAATAAACTACATTATATTTTCCTTAAAATTATATCATTTGTAGAGTATTTTTCGTCAGGTGAACATTTTAGGCGTAAGTCAACACATTACAGAGCACTGGGTCGCAGTGGCCCAGTGGCAAAGTCCTCGTCTTGAGAACTAAAGTACTCTGGTTCGAATACCGGTGCTGCCGGACGAATGAAGACGGATATTGACATAGACCGTCCGAAACGTCGCAAACGAAGTACACCTATTGTGAAGATATGAACAGGTAAAGATGATGGATAATGTCCAAATGTCTGTGCCCGGACTTCCCGGGCCCAGATTCATCCTTTCAATATCTTACTAGACAGACGTGCTTGAGTGGAGCTCTAAGTAAAAGGATTAGGCGATAGCGTGCTCTCTAGAAAGTTACCGGGAGCGAGTGGGGACCTGGGCCGCATGCTTTAGTAATATGAGGAAACGGGTGTGGAAGATGGAAGAAGATGGCAGCGAGAGGTTTAAGTGCGGTAATAGAGACAGTATTGCTATTAATTGGTGAAATCGAGTCGAATCCTGGTCCTGATAGCACGACTCACAGCGAAACCACGCTGTTGATAATGTGCAGCGGTTGCGACAGGGAGCTGAGCTCGGGTGTGGGGTCACTACAGCTGTGGCAGCGTGAAAAGACAAGTTGCGGACTTACGAAAGTGGAAATGTAATAAATGCATCAAAAATATTTAATACGGGAAAGCGAACATAAATGCGATTCAAGAATTTTTATATTTTAATTACACTAAGTGATCGTTGGAAGGGGAGAACATTGAAGAAATATGGAGAAATTTTAAATTGTTAATCACGGACGTCACAAAACTTCGTTCCAATCAAAACAATTAAATCGAACTCAGATCCAGAATATTACACCTCAAAAATTAGGAATCTTAAAAGAAAAGAAAGAAGGGTTGGGGCGCAACGCAAGGCGAACGTAACACTACAAAGTAAATTCAACCGTTTTTCTACAGAATTAAATAAGGAAAAATCTTAGCTCGAAATGTTACTTAGTGGTATTTTAGGCAAAGAAAAGGACCGTAAACAGAGGTTTAACCGATATGCCAGAAACCTTAGGGGAAGGAAAGAAGAAGTGCGTTTTTTGAAAGATTCGGAAAATAACAATTCAAAAGTATACAAACCTGAAGATAAAGCTAATCTATTCATTAAATACTTCGCGTCAGTGTTTAGTGATAATTCTGAAGTCACAACAATAGAATGTAACTTAGAATATAATTCCTTCAGAGTCAGGGCGGGTCAGATCAGAGAACGTCTAAGAAACTTAAAGAATAAAAAGTCGGTAGGGTCAGACGGGGTTACCACAGATATTTTAAAGTTAGGAGGGGAAACGATAGTGTCATATCTAACTCACGTTTTTGAAATCTCAATTAATAATACGCAAATACCACAAGAAGAATGTAATCATAGTCCCGATACACAAATCAGGTAGTAAAATTTCAGAATCAAATCACAGATCAGTGAGCATAACATCGGTTGTATGTAAGATAATGGAACACTTAATAGCAAATTATTTAAGAGAAGAGTGGAGTAAAACGGCGCTATTACGTGACAAACAACATGGGTTCCGACCGGGGTACCTCTGCGAAAGCCAAATAGCATCGTTATGTCATGACATCGCAGACACGTTAGACAAGGGACAGAGCATAGATGCAGTCGTCATAGATTTTTCAAAAGCGTTTGATTTAGTACCTCATAATTTATCAATTCAGAAAATATCAAATACTGGCATAGATAGAAGGGTAGTAGAGTGGATACGTGAATTTCTACATAATTGGAAACAGAGGGTTAGGGTTTCGGAAATATTATCGGAAGAAGTAGTCACATCAGGAGTGGCACAAGGCAGCGTTCTCGGACCCTTACTATTTATAGAATTTATCAACGACCTGCCTGAGAAAATATGTTCAAATATTAGATTATTCGCGTATGACTGAATAATTTACCGAACAATAAAAACCCGGAAGACAAGATAACATTGCAACGAGACCTTGATGAAATCCACAAATGGGTAACTATAAATCAAATGAAAATAAATTCAGAGAAGAGTAAAGCTATATGTTTCACTCGAACCCGCATAAGGCAAAATGGCTCCTATGAAATCAGTTCATATCCAATACCAGAAGTAAATTCAAGCAAATGTTTGGGTATCATGTTTAAGAATTACTTGGAGTGGTCTGATCAGGTCAACACTGTTGTTTTAGTTGGGGCTATGGCTCCTGAGAGTTGTACTTCTTTAAATGAAGCTTTACAAGTAGACCCATCAATTCACAATGATTTGGTTCATGGGCCACTCCACGCCAAATCAACACAATTTTAATAGATTTTTTACATGAGGTTTAGACCCTTTGTTGATTTGACATAGAGTGACCCTGATATTTTATTCAGATTTAGAACCCAGAAATATGTCATTATGGGTGATTGAAAAATATTTTACAGATAAATATTAATTGCTCCAGATCAGAGAGACACAAACGGAATTCTGTGAAAAGAGTCTCTAGTAATAAGTTAAAAACCTACACTCTTAATACAGTAACCAATAGTTTTTCATGTAGTATTTATCAAACACAAGAGTTTTACTGCAGCTCACTTATGAGGAGATAAATTATACTCAAGCAGCTAAATCAGTAAGAATATGAAGTTATATACATGATATAGTCGCAGGCTGCAATGATATCACTGAGGCAATACTCTTAAAAACAAAACATAGCAGAGCTTTTACAATCAGGAGATATTCTCATAACTAAGTGGAATTCTAACAACATAAATATTATATAATCCCTACCTTCCTGGCATCACAACACTGACACACTGCCCTACATAGTGAACTTCGAACATGAAGCACTTTGGACAAAGGAAAAAATAATAAGATAAGTTTGAGAATTGTTTGATCCATTAGCAAGACTATCACCTATCACAGCTATTGCTAAAGTATTAATTCCACAATTATGCTCCATGAATTTAGACTAGGATGAAACTGTGTCACAGAATAGAGAAACTGTGGTTAAAATTTTATTATCAAATCTTAGTTTTAACTCAATTGAAAATACATCTGTTGGTACTTTATTCAGATGATTGTATAATTCATGTATTTTGTGATGCAGCTTCTAACATTGATGGTGCATATTGTTATATAGTATCTTATGAGAGATCTAATTGCTTTGCCTCTTATATTAGAATTTCTCCTCCAGAAAAATTAAACATCCTCAGATTAGAGTTGGCATTTGCACTACTAGCTACTGAACTAGGCCTGTAAATAACAATCTCTTTCAATGTAAATATTAAAGATTTTATTTTCTGCACAATGCTACCATTGTTATTCAATGAATGAGAAGTGAAGAAAAATTAAAGATTGTTTCATAAGTAATAGGGTAGGTAAGAAAAATTACAACATTAGTACTAATCAATGGAAACATGTTCTATCCAAAATAAATCTAGCAAACACATTCACTAGGGGAATGGTGCCCTGTGGAATAGTTCATAATGCTATTTGGTGGTATGGTTCTGATTTCATAACTAAACATGAGAGTCTCTGACCTACACAACCAGTAGCTATTACTCTTTCAGTGAAAAATATTCTAAAGTCTCAACAGCTAATGTCATTGACACTTTTATGAAAATTCACTCTACATTTATTAAGCTTAAAAGAGTTATTGCTTGAATATTTAGAATCCATAGTAATACCAAATCTAATAATATAAGAGAACCTTAACACTTGATTAACTTAATCACTATGTAATAGTCCTTTAAAATAAGCAATATAAACATGATGTTAAGGGCATAAAACATTAAAAAGCAATACTAGTTTAATGTCTTCTGAAATAATAAAGATCAACACTTTTCTAGATAAACATGACATACTAAGAGTGGGAGGTAGATTAATTTAAGGCAGGTTCTATGGGAACAAAAACATACCATCATTTTCCAGTCAAAGAAAAGCTAACAAACATGAATATTGTGTATTGTCATAATATGCTTCTCCACACATCTAATCAAACATTACTATGTATCATGAGTTTAAAATATTGGCCTATTAAGGGATTGAGAATAGTCCAGAAGTAACTAGTAGTAATTGTACAAAATGCAAGATTCACAACTAAAACTTCTGCTCAACTGATGGGTTACGTACCTCCAGAGAGGTTAATGCCATGTGGACCATTCTCATATGCAGGAACTGACTACATGGGACCCATTTTTATCAAAGGAACAAACCATTACACAAACAACACTGGTACAACAATGGTACACGTAGTATTGTTTACTTGTATGGTGACTAGGGTTATTCATTTGGGAGTTGTTACTTGTCTATCTACTGAATCTTTTATAATGGAAATCTAAAAGTTTAATCGGAAATCTTGATAATAAAGCGAAACTACTAACTTATATGAATTAAAAAGTTTTGAAGTTCGTGAAAAATAGAAAAGTCACCTAAAAGTCACACAAATTGGACGAAACAGTTTCGACTACCAGCCTTCATCGATCAATCTTCGTAGCAGAAGTGAGTTGAAAATATCTACAAGCGCGATTATGAAAAACTAAAGTCAAACTTCAGATTACAGTTAACTTACCAGGAGATTGTGGGAGCATTATGAGGAAACTCAGCTGAATTCGTTCAAGTTGCTTTAACAAAGCTTTGCTGCTGTTTCGTGCGTTACGCGGCAAACTAAAGGACACGACTGACACTACTTGCCTTCTGATTGTTGGCGGGAACTCATATGTACAGTCTTTGCGAATGATACTCATGAATTAAATTTCACGGTATCGACCATGAAGTATTGTTTGTTTGAAGTATTATTTATTCACCTATTAAAAAAATACAGGGAAGAGGATTTTCGCATTTAGAAAGTAAGATGAGAGTGTCTGAGACATTTTGTATTTCATGCAATACAATTCATTCAGAAGATATTTCTGTTTTTACTAATAACGCCATTGAATTTTTTCAGTGGACAATTGCATGAATAGCTTTCCAGGAACTCCAAATCTGCTCCATGACGATTACTTAAAATATCAACAATAGTTTTCCCGGAAGTGAATGGTGAATGATTTATTTAAACCTCAATGTTGTTCATTCTAAATTATGACGAGCAATCAAGAACGCATATCATATCGTGATTCACACTCTCTAGAATTGTTGACAATTCTGAATAAATAGAGGATTGTGTTTCTTTTTATCTCGAACGTCTATGAGTTTTCACTCTTTTAAAGCAAAAAAGGAAACAAAGAACTTATATTAAATCATAATATTTTTCAGATCACAAAAAATTCAAATGTGAATAAAAACTATTATGAAAATGCAGTCACAAACTGCTTATGATTACTTGGTTGGTAATAAGCTACTTTTAATATTCCATTCGATCGAAAATATTTTTAAGACAATCATTATAAGAAACAAAACTGATTTATTTCATGAACACTTGTTAGTTAAAATCACATATTCACAGTGGTTGAGGACAACAACGTTTCGAGGCCAAGACTAGCCTCCTTTTCAGGTTCATTCCTTTCCATTAGGTTGCACTACTACACATGTGTTCATATGCCAATACAAAAATTGTGAAATTCATTTGTCAAATTTTAAAAAACATTGATAATTGGGTCCACTGACTCATTCATAACTTCAAAGCTAGTAAACGAAAAACAGATCAAAACTAATAAATATAGTGCTAACTTAAAAGGATTGGGTTATATAGTTACCAACGCTATTAAAACAACCACTGTACTAATTTGCGATGCCATAAATCTAAACAACTCATTCAAAGTACCATGTCTAGTGGTTACTGAAAGAGCAAGTAAAATACCATCAGAAAACATTAAATGTAAAGGTTTGAAACTACCACATATGATAAGTTACCTGATAGGAACTTTCACAAACCAGACCTCATAGACATTTTATTACGAGCCCAGCCTTTCTAGGACATGATTCTCCCACAACAAATAGAAATTATATCAAACAATAATTGTGAATATGTTACAAAACCGTAGGTTAGGTTACAGTTTTATTAATCAATCTTATAAATCAAATCAGGGCACGTCTAACTTCATTCAAACTACATTTTTATGAAAGTCTGAAGAAATTCTGTGAGATAGAAAATGTTACACCTAAACAAACATTGGCAATGATTTTTGTGAAACACTTTTCAAAGAAAGTATACAAAGACTTTTAAATGGCAAGTACATGGTTAGTATGCCTTTCAAAGTAAATCCACCAACTTCCATATGACGAGAAGTATAACAGCTAAAATATTATTTCCATTTCAGAGCAGGCTCTATAAAGACAAAGCTCTGTGGGATGATTACTTCAAGTTCATGAATACATATTTAGAAAATTGGCATATGTTCCTTGATAATTCTGATCCCTTTAAGGACGGAGAAATTGTTAATATATACCACATTGTGCAGTCCTTAAACAAACCAGTACAGGGGTAAAATTATGAGTTGTTTTAGGTGGGGCTACGGTTCCTGAGGGTTGCACGTCTTTAAATGTAGCTTTACATGTAGGCCTATCAATTCAGAATGATTTGGCTGACATGTTTTAAAGATTAGAACGCAGAAATATGTCATTATTGGTGATTGAAAAATATTTTACAGACAAACATATGTTGCTCGAGATCAAAAAGACACACATGGAGTTCTGTGGAATGAGACCCCTAGGTTTTTTTCCAAGAAACTGCCTCGGCTGCCACTGGTGTTTCACAAGACAACGCCCTTCGTAATCTTTTCCGCATACTCTATTTGTAGGGCATGTCAATGCACAATCCCTCCTGTGTCGTCACTCCGAAGTTCTTTGCATCCTGTCTAACTGTGAACTCCACGCACTGCTCGTAAGTGAAACAGCTCAAAAATTCTTTAAGTTCAGGATTAGTCAATGTTCCCGGATATCGCCTTTTACGAGCTGACAGAAATATGTGTGGAGATGACGGAGTTGGGATATTTATCCGCGATGATTTAAAAAGCTAAGTTGTATTCTCTTCTGAAAACGACATTTCGCGCAAAGTTGAGTATATTTTTGTTGAAATTACTTTAAAAAACAAAAAATGCCTTTTAGCGGTTATATATAAACCCCCTAAGCGTGGTAATATTCATGAGCTTGATGAATTATTTTCAGTTTGTACAACTAGATTTGATTCTATAATCGTAATGGGTGATTTTTACTGTGATCTCACAAAAAAAAATTCTTCACACGCAATTAACTTTAATAGATTATTTCATGGTATGAATTTAAAAATTCTTCCTCTGGAGCCGACTCATCACACAAATAATTCTGATACTTGGATCGATCATATTATTACTTCAAACCCGGAAAAGTTTCGATTATATGGGTAAATCCCAGTTCCCGGTATCTCTAAACACGATTTAATTTATGGCCTGAAATGTCCTAAGTATGTACCGAAAATAACAGAGTATCGCGATTTTAAGAATTTAGACCAGTGCAACTTTGTCAATGAAGGATTAAATATATCATGGCTTGACATTTACAACGACGCGTCTCTGGACAACAAAGTAAAGCTTTTCACTGACCAATTAATTAACTACATTGACAAACACATACCCATTAAAAAAGCCTGTGTAACTCGGCCCCCAGCACCTAGCTTAACTTTCGAAATCAAACAGTTAATGAAGGATAGAGATGCAGCGTTTGTAGAGTCCCGAAAAACAAAAGAGGAAGAAGACATCAAATTATACAAAAGCTTAAGAAATATTGAAACGCAAAAAATTAGAAATGAAAAAATTAAGTATTATCATAATACATTAGGTGCAAACCAGGATAGTAAATCACTCTGGAAAACTCTTAATAGTATTGGATTGGGTAAGACATCAACTTCATTCGATATCTGTATACCTTTAGATACATTAAATACTTACTTCGTAGGCCAAACATCGTGCATCAATCAATCTTTAAAGCTAGAAGTGTTAAAGTCTTTACAAAATGATGAGAATTAATCAGAAAATCATTTTTATTTTACGTCTGTCACTAGAAGTATGGAAGATCATAATGAGTTTAAAATCAAACGCCTCGGGCTCAGATAAATTAAACGCTAGACTATTAAAATTATGTGATTACTTCTGTGTTTCACTTATTACGGATATTATCAATTATTCACTCTCCGTGGTAGCTTCCCTACCGCGTGGAAAACTGCCTTGGTGCACCCACTCCCCAAAACATCGCATCCCTCAAATCCAAACGAGTATCGACCAATTAGTATTCTCCCCACTCTGTCGAAAATATTACAAAAAATGGTTCGAAATCAAGTGGACAGCTACCTCAATCACAAAAATATTATTAATGAATGTCAATCCTGTTTCCGTTCAGGTCGAAGTACAGGAACCGCCTTGTTGAATGTTATAGATGATGTTCGAAATTCAATTGACGCGGGAAACCTAACTATTCTTGTCCTTCTCGATTTTAGCAAGGCATTTGATTCAGTTGATCACGATATTTCACTTGCGAAAATGAAGACTTTAGGTTTCGGATGGCCTTCGATAAAATGGTTTTCGGAATATTTAACATGACGAAAACAAACTGTAGTATCTGGAAATAACACATCTTCTCTCCAAATGGTGCGTGGTGTTGCGCAAGTAAGTGTCCTCGGTCCCCTTTCTTTTTTAATTTACGTTAATGACGTCAACAAATCTCTTAAGCATAGCAAATTTCAAATGTACGCCGACGATATTCAAATTTATGTTAGTGTCAAACCGTCTAACATAATTTCAATTGCGCAAAAACATAACGAAGATCTCATCTCACTCAGTATGTGGGCAAAATCTATTGGTCTCCTCTTAAATCCGTCTAAATCACAATGCTTATTGCTTGGTTCAAAGAAAACCGTCAGTAAACTTTCAAATTGCACTCTATATCAGTTAATAAGACTTCTCTCGTTTGGTGCAGTCACGTGAAAAATATAGGAATTTATATTGAAAGCTCGCTAAGTTGGGAAACCCAAATAGACGAAACATGTAAAAAGTTTACACCACCATCCCATCCACTCTTAAAAACGGCTACGTGATCTTTTACCAACAGGAGTACAGGAAATGTTGTTACGTCTCTTGTCATGCCGCACTTTGATTACTGCAACTTTCTTTTCACTGACTTGACGGAGAAAATGAATTATAAATTACAAGTAGCTCAGAACTCATGTATTCGTTTCATTTTTGATCTCAGGAAGTATGACCATGTGACAGAATTTTTCAAATTATCCAGGACACTCACACTCGAGGAACGTCGAACGCTGCATTGCCCATCTCTTCTTCATAAAATAATAAAAAAATGGACACTTGACAGTTTTAGCAAAAAGTTTTAAATTTTTAAAACTGGATCGCGCGCGAGGCTCACATCTCCTCTCTATTCTTCGGCATGGCACAACTCTTTATAGTAAATCCTTCACAGTATACAAAATACGTTCTTGGAACAAACTTCCTGCTCAACTAAAATCTTTATCAACTTTCTCTTCTTTCAGGCGACGTCTTACAGAGTGGATGGAAAACAATGCCCTTTAGTATTCCCATATTCTCTGTCCATTCTTTCTCCTTCATTTGTGTACTTTCTTTCCTACCTCTCCTTTCCTATTTTTCCTTTCCTTATTTTTTTGCTTTCCTATCATTCCCTTCCTTCTTTCTTTCTTTCCTATCTCTTCTTTTCCTTCTTTCTTTCTTTCCTATCTCTTCTTTCCCTATCGTTTCTTTCTTTCCTCTTTTCCTATCGTTTCTTTCTTTCCTATCACTTCTTTTCCTAACGTTTCTTTCTTTCCTATCGTTTCTTTCTTTTCCTATCGTTTCTTTCTTTTCCTATCGTTTCTTTCTTATATCATGTCCCCATATAATATCATGCAGTGAATTGTTTGAAGATGGGGTGCCCAGTCACCTATTATTTCTGATTTAGTTAAATTCTTAGGCTTTCCATCTTGATGTTCGCCGTGGAATAGAGGAGATTTCACACGGTCGACAAAGAGCCGTACAGCCCGAATTTGTAGGAAATGTAATGTACAAAATTGTTACATTTCAATACTTTTCTCTAAAAGCGACTACGTGTAGCGTTACGAACAAAAAAACTAAAAAGGAGCTTTTTTTCAAAACGCACAAGTTTTATGAGGTGGCAAAGTTGAATTTCGGACTCAGCACCTCCGAAAACATAGGGAACGATTGAAATTTTTTAAATATATTCTACTCCTGTAATGACCTTTCTTTATATCCCTACCGACTGAACTATAAATTGTCAGCCTGATAAAAAATTAATTTGAAATTAAAATTGTATGTTTTTTAGTATACAGAAATATGCAACATATTTCATGAAGATTCCAATGAACCTTCCCTACACACAAAATAAAAAGTTAGCGACGGCAGTAGTTAAATGTCAGCTGGAGTTTTCAGCATGTGATGTAGGATGATGTTCAGTTACGTGATGATCTTTATAAATCTTCATAGAAACGGTGTTTTAATATATTTTCACAAATATAGAAGAAAATACTTTAATATTATTTTCTTGCATATCCTACCATCTTGTAAAGAAAGCCCGACAGCCTCCATTCATTCGAAGTGATTCAGCAACCTGTGGGTGAGTGAGTGATCAACTGAGGAGTCGCTTAGGCACTCCAAAATACGAGTAATACTTTTAACTCGTAGGGTTCGAGTGACATAGTCAAATCGAGTATAGTGAAACAGTGTTATATTATATTCGAAAGTGAGTGAAGTGGCTCTTAACTTGTTCTTCGAGTACTTATTCGCAGTTTAAATCCACTCGAAGAAATTAGGAGTATATGTTTCCAAGAAAATACCGAATCGCATAGATGATTAAAAATTACAAGCTCTTCCACTTCTATATTTTCGATTTTGAAAAACTTTCATCTGATTGTAGTTCGCACACAATTAGTCTAATGACTCACATGTAACATAAAATACTCGTAGTGTATTGACAAAGTGCTGAGACTAACTTCATACTTTCAATGTGATTTTAATAATTATGGTTGTTAATATGTAAAGTAATGTTTCGATATAATTTATAGAATTAATACACAATAATTGGAAGGATGATGGATAATTAGTTGATCGTGTAATATCTTTCAGGAGGAAAACGTTGCCACTTTATACATTTGTACGACGTTTTCCTTGTCAGAAATGATGGAAAGTGCTGCTTGGTTGGCAATGTGATACCTGATACCCAAGCTAGCCCTGATAAATGTAGACACTAATTAGGTTGAGATGTTCAGAGAAGTTGCTACCACAATTCTAATACTCGTTTTTAATGCTAAATACACATGATGCAATGTAAGGTAGAATAGTTGGTTGGACGTCACCGGGTAGCTTTTATTTCATAAATCAAACATTTCTTTTAATAGAAAAATAATTCTCGTCTACGAAGAAGTAAAATACAACTTTGGCCTTTACAATTGGCTAAATTTAAATGATAGCTATTAATAGTTACTCGTAGCCTTATGGGAAACCTTTCGCGGGCATCGATCCATTCGAATAATGTAATATATAATTTGTAAATACAGTGAAGTATGTATCTAGTAAGGTATAATCATATTATAATATGTAATTTGTACTAATTTTCATTATGTAATAATTTTCTTTGATATCCTTGTTATAATCACTATATTTTTTCTATTTGTGTATTCATAATTATATTGTACTGTTACTGCTGCTTTTAACCCATATTCGGCACTAAGCCGCCATCCTCATCGAGGTTTTGCTGGGTTTACTCAATCGCTTAAGGTTTTACCGGGATGGTCCCTAGTATTGCTTGCCAGTTTTAAATGTAAATACGACCCTCCCAATTTTCATCTTGTATTTATAATGTAAAAGTTTTAAAACGGTTAGACGGGAAGCAGACCTTAAGGTCTGAGTCTCGCCAAAATAAAGGCACTTTCATTATTGTTATATTATTATTATTATTAGTAATGTTATAAATTAAATTCTCAATACTGTAATCAATAGTTTGTCATATAGTGCATTTCTCAAGCACAAGAGTTTTACGGCAGCTCACTTATCATGAGGAGATAAATTATACTAAAGCAGCTAAAAAAGTAAGAATGTGGAGTTATATAGATGATATAGTCACAGACTGCTGAGGTAATACTCTTAAAACAAAACATAATCAAGTTTTTACATTCAGGTGGTATTCCTATAACTAAGTGGAATTCTAACAACAAAAATGTTATAGAATTCCTACCTTCTAAAGACGGATCTAATGAAAGTGTTGAGGAGTTCATTAGTAGTGAGGATATGGTGTTAGGATTGAGCTGGCATCGTAACACTGACACACTACACTACATAGTGAACTTCGAACATAAAGCATTTTGGACAAAGAAAAATATTAAGAAAAGTTTGAGACTTGTTTGATCCATTACCATTAGTATCACCTATCATAGCTATTGCTAAAGAATCAATTCAACAATTATGCTACATGACATTAGACTGGTATGAAACTGTGCCACAGAACATAGGGAAACTGTGATTTCAATGTTATAATCAAATCTTAGTTTTAGCTCAATTGAAAATACATCGGTTAGTACTTATTCAGATGATTGTGTAATTCATGTATTTCGTGATGCAACTTTTAACATTGATGGCGAATCTTGTTATTTAGTATCTAATGAGAGATCTAATTGCTTTGCCTCTAAGATTGGAATCTCTCCTCCAGAACAATTAAACATCCGCAGATCAGAATTATCATTTGCACTCCTAGCTACTGACCTAGGTTTGAAAATAGCAAACTCTTTCAATGTAAATATTAATATTTTTTATGACTGATACTATCATTGTTATTCAATGAATCAGATGTGCAGAAAAATTGAAGATTGCTTTAAATAGGATGGCTAAGACAAATGACAAAACAAATAGTAAATAATGGAAACATGTTCCCTTGAAACTAAATCTAGCACATCCAACTACTGAGGGAATGCAGCCCTGTAAAATAGTTCATAATAATGTTTGCTGGTATTGTTTTGATTTTATAACTAAACATCAGAGTCTGCGATCCACACAACCAGAAACTATTACTATTACAGTAAAATGTTTTCTAAAGTCTCAAGCAGCTAATGTCATTGACATTTTTATGAAAAATCACTCCTCATTTATTAAGCTTAAAAGAGTTATTGCTTGAATATTTAGGTTCTATAATAATACCAAATCTAAATTAAAATCACATAAGAAAACCTTAACATTTGATGAAATTAATTACGAAGAAATAGTCCTTCTTATAAACAATCAATATAAACGTATTTTCCTCCAGAGAGTTTAATGCCATGTACACCATTCTCATATGTAAGAACTGACTACATGGGACCAAATTTTATCAAATGAACAAACCACTACAAAAAGAATAGTAGTTCAACAAAGGGACATATAGTATCAGACATAATAAAGTTCAACCCTTTTCTAGATAAAAATGACATGCTAAGAGTGGGAGGTAGGTTAAATGAAGACAGCTTCTATGGGAACAAAAACATATCATCATTTTTCCAGCTAAACAAAAACTAACAATCATGAATATTGAGTATTGTCATTATATGCATCTCCACACTCCTAATCAAACATTACGAAGTATCATGAGGTTAAAATATTAGCCTATTAAGGGATGGAGAACAGTCCTGAAGTAACTAGTAGTAATTGTACAAAATGCAAGATTCACAACTAAAACTTCTGCTCAACTGATGGGTGACGTACCTCCAGAGAGGTTAACGCCATGTGGACCATTCTCATATGTAGGAACTGACTACATGGCACAGACACTCTACCCGCCTTCTGATTGTTGGCGGAAACTTGTATATACATTATTTTAGCCTTTGCAAACGACATTAATAAATTTAACAGAAATGTTTAGAGAAATAATAATGAAATAAAGTTCGTAATATTTTTTTTGTTTTTTACAATGGTTTGAATGAGTAAACAAATCTAACCTTAGGCGCCGGAAATTAGCTTGGATTCTTCTCTCCTAACAACTTATTTCTTTTCATGTCCTTTGGATAGTTACTGGTGCAATCAGGCACAAAGCAGAAATGCATTTTGACTCGTAAATTATTTTTAAAACGTTCAAATGAGTAAAAATTTCGTTTATGCTTGTATACCACACACACTATTCCTCAGGCAAATGTAATACCAGTGCTATTAGATGGCAGAGACGATTTTGGGTCCATCTTTTGCCGGAAAATTAGGTGGCCAATTCATCCCCTTATATTTCCTTGGCCATCACTATTGTCTGGACGTCCAAACACAAAAGGGATTAGCAGTTGGCGGAGGAAGGGTAGGAGTTTACGAACTCAGTATTGCGACTGAGGGGGAGGCAGGGTTATTGACCGAAGTGGAACTTGGGGAAGAATTTTCCATGTTAGCCATTACCATTATGATAAAAATATACACAGCCTACCTTACGATGACTGAAGATTCCTGTAATAATGACATTCACACGAGCACATTACTTATTAAGTTTTATAGCTTTAAAGGACGAAAATAAAACTAAATTAAGAAAAACTAGTGAGAAGTTGAGATTTGGTAGAAACAAGAAATATAAAGTATAGACTGTAGTAAATGGTGCAATTCGATGCGTAGTGTAATGTCTTGGTACAAATAGCAACCGGCTTTAATGAATGTCTTGCAGACGCGTGACTCTCAGGAAAGAATTTTCCTCTTTCACAATCACAAAGCCAACTGATGTCCAAACATTGTGAAGTCCAAATCGCGAAATGGCTTCTTTTACAATACTGTGGAAGACAGCAGGCAAATCTTCCCTGATTGTTTCACGTTGTCCCTTCAATTTTCTATTGTTTTCATCCCGAACACGGTAATTTGCGAATTTTACAATAATTAGCCGATCTTGCCCGTCAACACGTGGACCGAGTGTGTGAGCGTTCGATGTCAATCGCTTGAAAATCGGGTTTCGCTTTTTTAATTACATTCAAAGCAGCACTGTCACAGTCTTTCTTCGCTTTTCCTGGAATGCCAAACACGCGGACATTGTTACGGCGCGAGTCAACAACTCTTTTCGCAAGGATTTTATGACATTGTCTTTTTCTTTTATTTCACGTTTCAAGTCTTCGATTACTGACATGCAGAACTGGAGCGATTCTTTCAAGCGATTCTTGATGACCTTTGTCACACCGTCTTTATCCCAGTTCGACAATTTTTCATTTTTGGACAGATAAAGCTGTTTTTCCCTTATTTTGAAATAACACCTTCCGAAAATGTAAAATTTTTTAATTGCATCCAGTTATTTTTTAAAGTTTTGATTCAAAAATTCGCATTTCTGTAGGCGTAAGGTAAGTTATACATGTCGATATCTCGTTACAGAAATTTTTTTTAACTGCACCAAACGTCAAAACACTAAGCATTCTAAACACTAAATTGCACCCTTTCTACTTTTTCCTAACGTTTATTACTAAGTTAATAAATAACCAAAAGCGAATGCTGGTGTCATCGACTCCTCTATACTGACATTTATTGAATTTTGTAAAAAGGAAGACATTTATGTCTGCATCGTAAATATAATGTTTTTCCCTTTTCTTACACAGCACCCTGCGAAAAAGTAATTCTCTTTAGTAAAACCCCTCAAATATTTCAAAAAAATCCATTATGTAATTTGACCATATGAAGGAAGGCATTATTACGCTTATCGAAGTGGGTGGCAGCCATGGTTGAGTAAGGTGAGAAGTGTTCCCGAGTTCAATCTTCCAATATAGGACTATGAAAGCAGGAAATTGAACAATATTCAAGATTGCAGTACGATATTATTGTGAATGTTATTATCATATGTTATGCGAGTTTTTTTCATATTTAGGTTCAACCGAATGCGCATTAGGTTGAGTAAACAGAATTGAACAAATTAAGAAGTTGTATTGGGAAAATAAAAATCCTTTGATGGGATGGTCCCTTGCTTGCTTCCGGAGAGTAAATTAGTTTTTTTCCCTCCACGTGGTCTTACGCAGTTTGTACTGTTTTTTGACAATAAATTTATTTATTTTATTTACATAACACTATTGTGTACATAATAGTATAATAATGGTCAGATATTCATAATATTAATGTAATAATATTTAACCTTTAGATGATCAGTAGCATAGTCATCCATAGAAGGCTATGACTATTAGATAAAGACAATTGAGTCCCACACAATTGAGGGTTTTGTAGTAAGAGGCCGTTCCAGTATTGACAATGGCGCCACAAAGTTATTTCACCAGTTTCCATGTGTGCTGTTTCAGGAACCATATACTAAGTATCTTGAAAATTTCCGGAACTCCATGGTTTATATACGTGCCTTCAATCACTCCTGGTAAGTTGAAGACTATCATAAGCTCATTCGATTCCGATATACGATAAATCTCTGTACTAATAAGGATCATGATGATCTTTGTCATTCCTGGTGTCAGGGTTACATGATATCATATTGTAATAAAGAAATTTTAAGTAGAGTGGTTACAATTTCGTAATACATTTATGCTTTCTGTGTAATACTTTAAGCATCAGCATTGAGGCGAATAAACTCTAAATTATTCTGTCTACAGATAAATTGTGCAACGTTATTTTTCATCAGAGATGTTGGATCATGCCAAAGAGACGCCAAAGTTGCCCATGCACCAGGAACCGAATGAAGAGGAAACACCTCCAAATTCCTCATTAAACGAGAACACATCGTTATTGGATAGTGTTGACTTTAATGAACGTAAGAACCGAAATGTTGCATCAGTATCTAATGCTTCATTAGAAAACAAAAATTATTGTAAGTCAGAAGTTGCAAGTGCGAAAAGTAAATTGAACCCCATACAGAAAATTTTGTCGATTATTTAACTATTTTGAGGGTATCCACATTAAAAACATTACTTGTATTGAAATATTGTTGAATAATATATAATATTTATGATTACTTGTATTGGAATATTGTTGTTATAAAGGTATTTTTACACTTGTACATGTATGAGCGTCTTGTATGAGATATATTATAAGCAACTTTTCGAAGGTTTGCGATTTTTATGAGCTCAGACACTTCTACCTCATACACTTAGTGAAATATGACAGGTGTGCCCGCCCCGACTATGCGCAGTTCAAGCCAGCCATATTCAAGACATTTTTCGGAGCGGGCGTATTAGGATATTGCAACACAGTCAAACATATTACATAAAACTGCCAACCATCTTAAACTTCCCTCTCAAAAAATGTCTTGCGTTTCATTAGCTGGCCAACGTCCCCTCCACCTCGATGAGCAATGGCACACCTTGTGTTATTCCACTATGTCTCATATGTGAATGGGTCAGTGTTTACAATTCGCGATTTGTATCAGGGAATTTTTTATTATCGCGAAGAAGAACACAAACTGATATACTAATATACCTAAGAAATAAACTAATCTAAATTTAACTACTTAATATCATATGCACTACTTAGCGCAATTCGGGTAGAGGCGGATTTTTTTATAAAGACTCTCTGGGCTCTTGCCTAGAGACGGCATCAATTGATATAATTATTAGCGAAGTTAGTGTTATTTAATAGTGACGAATTATCAACAATACTTTCCGAATGATTTATAGCTTGATAATAGTACAAATTTGTGAAATGACTTTTCTATGTTTTATTAAATACAATATTTGTTGGTATTTTTTAATACTATAACACATGTCGAACTATTTCTTTTATCGTTAGGAGTATGTTGAAATGTTAAATCCGCCTCTGCCTTAGGGCCCTTGGTCGCAATTGATGGGATGGAGAGTAAATTGCTTCCGGAGAGTAAATTAGTTTATTGTCCTCCACGTGGCCATACGCAGTTTGTAACTGGTTTTTTTGACAATAAAGTATATTAATAATAATAATAATAATAATAATAATAATAATAATATTACTTAAGATTACAGGAATCAAGATTATGAGAAAAATGTACGACAAGAATGATATAACCTACGAAGAACACAGCTAGGTTTAAACAAACATGGGGAGCGCGTACTGGCCATGGGTTTTGCGCATGTGCATTCGCCATTGTTACTTGTATATCATGAATAAAGCTCATGCAAAATGTATCCGAATTTTCTGAAGGCCTGTCGCGCGCCATGCCAAAGAGTAACTATGTGGTACTAGCTTATACAAATTGACATGTATATCATACAAGTCGCTCATACATGTATATAAGTATAAACGTACCTTAAAAAATTATTTTTGTGAGTTAAATGTAGAATGTACTTAACACTTAAATTCCTGGGGTAGGTATTTCCAATAGTCAAGACTTTACAGTGCAGCATTATTGGCTTCAATTATATATTTAAATTCTATATTTGAATAAAGAAAACAATGATAGCTGAAACCATTTTCAAGGGAATGGGGTACTTCGAAGCGCATGCTATGTCTGAACGAGTATAATGTATTTCAGACATCTGTATACATTTGTCTAATCACATCTGTATTCCAAATTATCCCACAAACAGTGTCATATGTGTGTTATACATTTGTAACTAACTTACACTTTTATTTTCTTTCTTTTGTTTCATGCATCACATGGAATCTCTTCTCCGGTCAACTAAAAAGAAACTACTATGGATAATATTTTTCTTGAAATCGTGATGAATTCAGAAGCCTCCATCGCAATGCGAATGATTTGCATGCTCGAATTTTATATATGTCAATTTTTGCATCATGCCATGTTCGGGCATTAAATTTGTTGTATCCTACCCAAGAAAATAATAAGCGTCAGTAAGTAATTTGCAAACGCAGAATCATATTTAAAATGTCAAAACTTTGAATTAACTCTGAAAATAAAAAAAATTAAAATGTTTTTATGTCTCTATATCAAAGTAGACTACTGCTATATGTTTGGATGTCATCCTTCTTCAAAGATTACACGACAATTTATGTACATAAATTATTCAACTATATAAATAAGACAATTCTGCATGTATTCTATTTCACGTCCAGACTGACTCCCAGGACTACTCAGCCCGCGTAAAGGACAATCTTATAACGAGGGTACGAATAGACTTCGTAACTGATTCGGAGACTTCAAGGCATATTTTTTCCCTTGTATTTCTAAATTTCCAGTCTAGAAGTGGCATCAGAATTCAGTGTTGTTGAGAGCATAACTTACGTCTGTAACCTTCCCTTTTGAGTTTTTATCAATGTTTGTAAACTTTCTGGTGCGGTGACAACGGAATAAAAGATATATAAGTATTTTGTGTGACTAACTTGCAAAATACTACCACATAAACTGTTACGAAATATAGTTTAATAATTAAGAAAATAATGAAAACTTTGAAAATGCCAGGATCAAAAGGTAACTTCGTAATAGTGCCAAACTTGAAAAGAAACAATTTTTCAAAAAAAGAAGAAGGTTTCTACTCCTTCAGCTGTGTTTTCTTTGATCAGTAATCCTTTTTCAATAAAATTATGCCTAACTTTTGCCCTGAAACAGTTTGTATTTCTTAATTGCTCAACTTTTATTCATTATTCGCAATTCTTGCGACAAATCGCATTTTAGTTATTATCCTCATGTCGTGTTTGTAAAGCATATGAGTTCTTCAGCAAAGTTGCAGTAACGCAGGTGGTGATATTCTTTGATAAAACAGTTTATTAAGTTCTGCAAACCAAATTAATTATCACAAATTAATTCTAATAAGACCAAGTTTTATAACGAAGTTCATTAATAATATTTACTCATTAAAATTACAACACTACAATAATTTGATATAATTAAAACATATTGAATCGATTCAACAAAGTACCTTCAGTTATTCTCTTCAGAAATAAAAATTCTCTTATCAAAAATGGAGAACTGTATAATAGATATTTAAACATGCTAAATTGTCACTATATTATTTAGTTAGTTTTAATGACACAGTTTCTAAGTTCTGATTCCCAATTCATCAATATTAAGACCAAGTTTGATAACTTTCTTCAATTCTCTCTCCCTAATGCGTATATATATATATATATATATATATATATATATATATATATATATATATATATANAATTAAATATAATTAGTACACAATGACTTACGATAAATCACTAAAGTATGAGAGTATGAGACATAGAGTGATGATATTCAACAAAGTACATTTAATTATTCTACTCAGAAATCCACATGTGTAAGTAATTTATACATACTATTTCCAAAAGAAGAAATATTTAAAATTTTATATTTCCTTCATTCTTTTTCCACTTTCTCGAAGAAAGATGGAGAATGAGATGATGCCACTTTTGATTTGGCAGGGGAATTTCAATGGTGCCGGATGCCCAAACGCACCTCCCCGAGGCTCGTGAAACATGAATAACATGAGAGCGAATGATGATGAGTTAATGTTGTGGTAGAATGAAAGGCAGGGGACATGGGTGAAAACCTGCCGCGAACCCCGCATCGTTCACCACCATGAATTCTATTTGTATCAGACCCAGCAGCGTCACCAAATGTAAAGGCGAGTACGCAAGGCACTATTCCATGGGTCGCCTTAAGAAGAGTTATATATTGCACATTTAAATACTCCAAATAATCTCATTCGGATATATATGTGGGACCCCTTATCATATGTAGTACATCCTCGATTCCTTCGCAACTCGGTCATGTATGTGATGCTCAACGCATAAGTGTAATTTCTCAAATACATAGTATATAGAAGTAAAGAATTGAATTTGTGGAAAATGTAGATCGTAGGATATTGAAGTTAACATCAATTTTGGGGTTATCTTGCACTGAAAAGGTAGATTTTACTATTCCGCCCTGTCCGTTAACTCGCCTGTATGCAGCAATTCTGATTGAACAGATAATCGAATTCCATATATATTGCACATACTATTTAGAGTACTATCTTCCTGTTGTCGATGCTCGGAATCTATAATTTTTTTAAAATGACTAATGTTTTATAAATAATATTTTTAAATTTTGTTTTAAAAATGTGGTTATTAGCGTATATTAAATACATATAAGTAGTAATTAGTATAGACGCAGAAAAACAATTTCCCTCCTTCGCTCTACCACATCAGGATACTATTTCAAGAGTCATAAAAACCATGTATGTTAAAAAAATTAGTATGAGAAATAAAAGTAAATATTTGAAGCAGGGGAGAACAATTTTTTGAAAAATAAAACGAAAGATGCGAAAAAGATACAATGAGTGAGGGAACCGAATATCGACAGCAAATATGAAATCGTGCCACATAATATTGGTTAATCGATGTTTTCGTGGCTAGGAAATGAGTAAATTTCCCAGGATTAACTCAGACAAATTCTCTCTTTCCGTTGCTCCTTGAATTACAAATGATGTATTCTGTGGTGTCTAATGTAAAAAGAAAAAGATTTACTCTTTGCTGAAACCATATTGAGCCCAAGTACACTACAGTTACATATTAAATTCATGTATAATTTTCATAAATTTATTAATTCACATTTATGTCATCTACACAAAAATGCTTATCGTGCCTTTAAGTTATATTGAATATGTAGTTGCATTTTTTAAATCTGTAAAATAATGTCAAGAAATGGAAATACTGGCACTTAAGAAAAGTTACTTAGCCTTCAGAGAGTGTCTTTACTTTGTTTGCAATATTTTACATAGGAGAGACAGCATAATTGAGCTTAGAGAAAAATATAAAAAATGATAAGAAGACTTTTCAAGTAATTGTATTTTAAATAATAACAATACAAACTTCAACTATTCTTAAAATTATTATTTATATCTTACTTGTCTAAAAAATTATTCAACTTCCGGATTATAAAGATTTTTTTAAATGAAAATATTTAGATTTTTTTATATTTATATTTGAACAAAATATTTGATATTTTGTTCAAAACTATATGATTGTGAAGTCAGCGCATCAGATCAGTGACCAGTTCACTTAATGTTTTAAAAAATTTATTAAAGAAATAATATAATTAAACAAATATTTTTTAGTGAAACACAAAATTTTATCATCAATATAAAGTTTCTGTATTTCATTCTAGCCGCGTTACTTGACGTTTATCGAAATAACTTATTTCAATACAATTCTTACCATGTACCAATACAATATAATGCATGAATGTTGAAAAACTATTTGAAATATTGTTTTATTTCTTCATTCACCACCAAACTTCTCTCAATATAAATAATTGTAAGTAGAAATGCAAATTTCTGAAAACTGGAGAACAATAAACACATTTAGTGTTTAGGAGAGTGTTATTATATATTAAAGCGAACAATTAACAAAATATGTTTGGTTTTGCTTACCTCACTTTTTATGTTGCAGTACGATACTACTGATACTTTAAATAATAAAATAACACCAAAACGAAACGAAGAAACAATGAAATAAAGGTATATTTCAATAAGAAACATAGAAATAAAAAATTACAAATAAGTTCTCACAGACGTATAAAAGATGCAACAGATATTCGTGTTTTCTTTTTTGAACAAGTTTCATATCGGTTAAGTATACTGACGTCATATCTCGGCAAGCAATTCAGTTTGTGGCAGCAGTAGGTGACTTATTACAGCAAGTTTCGTTCGGTAGAGGACAGGGTAGTCTTTCCCCATGATTGTCTAAAGTATGAGAGGAATGAAAACGCCAAAACTTGGCAAACTTCTCGATTTTTTTTCAGTGCCTTATAGCGTGCCGTCGTCGCTAATATTTTGACAGGACATATAAATAGTCAATATGTTTCAGTACAAAAAAATCAGGACCACTTTCAACCTGCGCTTGTCAGTTAGTGCACAACATCACCCCCCAAACTCGCAGATACTCTGTTCAGTTGCGTCGTTGCGGCGCAGCTTGAGCAAAAATGCTCGAGATACATTGTATTTGTAAGTTGTCGTTGCAATGTTTATAAATTGTCGTATGCAATGTTCACGTTTACATGTTATTAATAAATGGATCGTTTTTGTTACAAATGTCACCTTCGTGCAGAATCTTTCTTCCACTGCCTGATTGAAAATGACGTGATGTCTTGATGATATTAGTAGATCTAGGTAGGAAAGTTCATCTCAATTTATGGCTCTCGAACAGGGGGCCGAGAGACATTTGTGATTTCAAAGAATTGTTGATTCACATGTTCAACTCTAAAAGTTTTTCATGTGCAATTGAGATAAGAAGGTACATATAGTAGTAAATAAATATTTATTAACATATTTTGATAAATATTGGAGAAAACCCTATTTAAATCAAACGATAAATGAAACACTTGGGAATAATTAAATGTAGCGACGCACAGGCGAGAGCGATTTGCGGCTGCACCAGGAGGGAAAGGGGACAGGAGTACAATAGGCTTTTGAGAAAGGGTCTGCCCTCGCTTGGACCAGCGTGGATTTGACCCAAAGTTTATGACAGGCAACTGTGCGAGTATTTTCGTAAAAAGATTTTTAGAAATTCGGGAGAAGGATATGACAGTATTAAAATGATAGAAAATGGCCAAAAGGCATTCAAAATTACGAAATTGATATGCGATGACAAGTTCAGAGGAGAAGGACCCAGAAGTGTTTTGTAAAAGAAAAGTAAACAGGGACGGGTCTTAGCGCCTTCTGCGAAGGGAAAGTTCCATTAGCAGAGCTGTGGAACGATAAGTATTTTTTAATTGCCAGAAAGGACGCGGTTGAACGAAAGCTATTCATTGTACGGAGTAACATGCTTGTACAATGCAAGATGAGTGACACTGGACAAGAGGTGCGTAGGTGGAGAAGAAGAAGGGGCGGGGGTATTGACCGCAGGGACGCATGCCGAGGGTACGAACAATGACGTGTGATTTTGGGCAGAGTAGTGGAATGGGGAGCTACCGCGCAAAATACGTTTTGGGACTCGAAGTGGAAAGAGGTGAGAGTTAAATTTGACAGACACGTTAAAAATAAAGTGGCATTGTCAGAGAGCCGAGGGATGATGTCTCCTTGTCAAAATTAAATATTACCATGGGGAAAGAATAAGGTTTACGGATCTGGAAAACTTCGGGGAGCAGATGGATGGAAAAGCACTAACGAAGTAGCGCCAGTAATAACAAACACATCCAATGGTTAAATTGAAATACGTCACAACATGGGGAGCCAGTTAGGGGCAAATCACATGGAAAGAAAATTGATGGACGATTGGCCAAAGCAAATGTGTACGTCAGAAAGGGTGAAGTTATTCTCGATGTTTTTGGACCACTTGGTGGGGAGGTGATTACTTAAGGAGGAGCAGCGACGCTCCAAAGACACACATCGAGAGACAAAATATATCGAAAGACAGAATATATCGAGAGACAGACGATATCAGACAGATCACATAAGAGAGATCAGACAATGTCCGTTCTGAGCATCTCCGGGACTTTGCATGTCTCTTATTGTCTCCGATTAGTTTTGCTTGTCTCTTTTGTTATCACAACGGATTGATTACTTCAATTAGTTGATCATTTATTAGTTTTTCGCTCGCTGGCGATTAACGAACTACTTGAAATTGAGTTCGTTAACAGTTCTATGCATTCTTAATTAGTTTGGCGCGAGTGACAGTCGTTTCACTTGAAAAGTTGATATTTCGCGAGTGATAAACATTTCACTGAACGATCAATTGCGATAAACTGTTCTAGAGCACTTACGCAGTAACGTCCTCGTCGAGTCGTGCGGGACAATGATGTCATTGACATCTTGCAAGTCCACGTGGAGGACTACTTAGTGGCATCGACAGCGAGCGTACGAGTGACGCCCCCTTGTAGTCGACGTGAATGAACCTACGCGAGAGGCGACTGCACAACAATGAAGGAGTGTGAACCTCGACGTTCTGTAGCGGGAGGCCAAACTTACGAACACTAAGGTAATTGCACGAATTTCTGTGTGCAGTACACTTCGAAAATTTATCAAATACCAGAGAATTGCAACCAGATGTGTGATATTGTCAAAGACTTTTGTGAGGCATTAGTATCTATTATTCAGAATTATGTCAAAGGTCAGAAACTAATCCATATGGGTTTTGTGTTCAAAAAATTCAAGGTTCTTCTAATGATCACTAATTGGAATAGCTCTTAATTGATTAAAGTGATCAACGGGAACAAATGTATTGTGTGTTATTGTTTAAGAATAAGATAGTGCATTTTGGGGGTAGTATTGAAATGGGAGTGTGCCAATGTTATATTTTGATGGGTAGTGTTTCTATTCTATTGGGATGATTAGGAAATGTAGGCCGGCCAAGTGGGCTAGGTAATATATACATATATATATATATATATTCGCCATTTCATGAGACATAGAAATTCTTTTGTATTTTCCTTTTGTATTTTGCTGACATATTGTGAGTGTTTGGTATTGCAATGTCAATGAGGAAACATATATATGATCAATTACCCTCCACTTGTTTGTCAGTAATAATGGAAAGGCTCCAGAACAATATAGTGTATGTATTTTCAAGCACCTGTTATGGGAAGTACTTGTAATAAGCGTCAGCTTTGGCAAACAGACCAGTTTTCAATGTTAGTAGCTGATGAATTTGTTCGGCAAACATTATCTCGTCTCTTTCTATATTCACTCAGCGAAATTGCAGTCACTAGTTGTGTGTTGAATTGTTTCACTAGCGGAGCCGTACCTTCTGCATTTATCTGAATGAATTGCGTCGTCCTTCAAGATTAATTTTCGATAATTGAGTGTTGGCATTACTTGGTCTAGAACAGGGGCGCACCCAGGATTTATTTAGGGGAGGGGCTAGAGGAATATGAACATAGGTTCGATAGGATATAAACAGAGGTGCCCTTCTTAACCCTGTGACGCAAACCCCCTCCCATAAATCGGTGAGACTCTTCCCCCCCCCAGAAAAAAATTTAGAAATAATTTACAACTTTATCCCACTTATTTACCCTTACTACATATTAAAGTCCATGTGCAATCTAAGTGTACATGCTTTCTCATACTTTTAAGATCCTTAACTATATAGAACGCAAACTAACTTTACAAAGACAAAGGCAACGATTTGAATGCATCGTATATTGATGTTGACAACAGCAGTTTAATCTTCTGCGTATACAAGAGAGGGAAAGTGATTGCTTGAAAATGGCTATAATTTGGTACCATTTTTCTTGAAATTTTGCGTAGAATGAAGAATAAAACTATTTTTTGTCTTTTACATGCACGGTAAAAATAGTTAGCACTAAGAAATATCCAGTAGGGAAATCGTTCCGACCGCAAAGGGTACGGATGTTAGTTTGAGCGAAAGGTTGTGTGTCTGGGAGAGCAACTCTGGGTCAAGACGTTTGGAAACGAAGAAGTGTCAGTGAGGGGGCTAGCCAGTCGCCTTCCGATATTTTACAGACTATACGGTATTATGCACGTCGTATTAAAAAAATTTCGCTATCAGTGACACTAAAAACGAATATTTCCGTCAAAATCTCGCGATTTGTTTCTTCGTTACAATACTGTCTCTAGACCATGTATATGAGAAATTAAAAGAATTTTCATCACCTATGTTTATTTAATAAATTTTAATAATATGTCCATTTAATAAAGGATAAATTTAAATGAGATTACAATACATAATTAGGTTTCAATTCTTTATTTCAGCAACTGAAAATTAGGGAGTAGAAGAATGGAGTTCGAATTTTTAAATTTTCAAAGTACCACACTCAGATTTCATATATATTCAGATTCATATGCGCTAAACTAAGTTTTCAAGGTTTCTTACGTTTCATCGAACATTTACTGGATAAGCAACTTAGATACATGTCCGCTATTTCACTTGTAAGATATATAAAGCAAGAGGATGAAGCAATTAGCAGATTTCTCACTCGATTTTGGAGTTGTCCTTAAAAGGATTCAGCAAGCCATTTTGCACCACAGGATTTGATATCATTCATATGTAGTTCAAAATTTTCCGATAACTTTAGGGGAGTGTAATCTTTATCTAAACTAACAAGTAACTGATGAAGAGGGTCGTGACTACTTTAGAAATAATTTCTAATTTTTGTAATCTGCTAATGACAAAGATTTCCAACGTCTAACAATCCCTTTCCCTCTTCTGACCTTGGCAGATAGAGGCGGTCAACACATCCTTTGGCATGGTGTCTTCTAAATATTGTCATAAGAGTACGTGTTTTTCTGTTGATGTCATCCAGATTTCTCTGGAACTAATTAACTACTCCAAAAGTATATTTTAGAAGTCAGAGTATCCAAACTCTCCGGTCAGAGTATTCAAACTTTCGGAATTCGGAAGAGGATAGTTCGGATAATTTGTAAATCTCACCCCCGAAACTCTTGTAAACCTTTATTCAAGGAATTAAATATCTTAACACTTCCCTGCATTTATATTTATGAAACGGTCGAGTTTGTTACTGAAGTGCCACCCTTACTTCATACGAAACAGTCTCGTACACGAACACAATACTCGCAATAGTAATAATACTCATCGCCCTAGAGAGTCAACCTGTCTTTGCCAAAAATGATCATATCATTCGGGAATTGTTCTATATAATTCTCTTCCCAAGAATATAAAAGATATTATGAAATTGAATCTCTTCAAATTCGCGGTTAAACGCTATCTCGTGCACCAGTGCTTCTACAATGTAAAAGAATTTATTGATTTTAATAAAAGTTAAATTCGTCTTGTACTTTATCAAGCCATTGCTGTAGTACTTTTTAAATAACTTATAACAGCTTTCTTATACGGTTTCTTAGGCGTATTTCTTATACAGGTTCTCTAGGTTTTGTCTAGGGGCATGTTTATTGTAATAATAAATCGTGAATTTAGTGTTATTTCAATTCTTATGATTTTTAAACACTATACTCAGAATAATCTATAGTTCGATAATAATTTGTACATGTGAATTTTTTGCGTTAAATTACAAACACATTGACATTCTATTAGTATTATGACTCGCAGCTAACTTTTTATCTTTTCTAGGAATTTTTGCTTAAATTTTTGAATCCGCCTCTGCCTTAGGGCCCTTGATCGGAATTGATGGGATGGTCCCTTGCTTGCTTCCGGAGAGTAAATTAGTTTATTGT
>NNCF01129387.1:827145-873273 GCA_002313205.1 Laupala kohalensis
CCAGAGTAGGTTCGCCTAAAAATTTATATATTCTTTCTCCTGGATATGAAACAAAAAATGTAGTTTATAAACAGGTGTTAAATAAAGAAGATTCTTAAATTTGTATGAAGTAGTGTATTATTGTGCTTTATAATTTGTTGTTTTTATTTATGTAGTATATTTATATTATTGTTTCTCCCTAACCCGCGCAAAGCCGGGTATTCGGCTAGTATACTATATATTGCCGTTAACCCGTTTCCTAGTATACATTCATGTTTACACAATTTCAAGGTAGGAAAGCTATACAACGACAACATACAAAAAATAACAGTTTATTGTTAATTTAACTAATTTCACAATACAAAAACTAAGTTCATCAGATTCTGTTCCGATGCACACATTTGTGGCTATTAAGTCCTATACGGCAGGTGATCACACGGTCACTGTCGGGACATTCAAAGCGGCTCGGCGGGGGACAGCCCAGTTCCTTCCTCGGGCCGTTATATAATATACAAATATATAATATTCGTCTGTTATATAATATACGTCTGTAGAAATATACACCTTATAACAAATTTTAAAAATATATTTTTTCTTAAAATATATTAGACATTTTGGTTGACGTTTTAATATAATTTTCAGATCTCTGGAACCATGTATCTTTTTCCAGCACAAACTCCAATACAGCGACCGCAAAAGTACGGGTAGGAATTCTTACAGTTCATTGATTGCATAAGTCGGCGACCGTGATCGTCCTCCTCCCATTTTCCAAAAGTTTGTGAAGTTAGTTTAAGAAGTTAACTAGAAGGGATTTTTTTATTCTCAACCGATTCGAACGTTCTTGGGCTCAAATGAAAGACCTGACTTTGCTCAGGCAGTTTTGTACGTTGCTCACCCTTAACTAAAAAGTACAAAATTGGACTTTCCGACTAAGCATACATTCTGTCAAACTGATCACGGAATAATGAAAGTTCGTTTTATCGATATGTTTCAACCTCCCCGACTTAGCTCACCCTCTACTTTCCAGTATAATGAGTTATTAGTGCGTTTTTTGAATTCATTATAGATATTCGAGTGCAGCTCTCTCTGCTGAATGCAATGCATGAACACCATTTTAGTAAACTGGAAAGAAAAGGAGGTAATAGTTGAGAATGCCAAATCGTTACAATTATAATATTGTAGACAAGAGTGTAGCAAGGAATTCATTTTGGGGGGTGTCCACTCTCCGGGGGTCAGGAGTATATGAGGATATGAAATATCTAGCCTAGCGGGAAGTCCAAACAATGTAAATGTTTTCAAATTATGATTCTTGAAAACTCACTTTTAAGCTATCTGAGGACCCTTAAAACCACTTTCAGAAAATATATTTTTTAGAAAAATAATGTCTGATTATTCATTGTGTTTAAAACTCCTCCCTTCATCCGCCATTGTTTCGCACTGAAATCTAGAAGAACTATGATTCAAATAATTATAACATAATTTTTTTTTAATCTTATATTTATTTGTCTAATATTATTTTTAATTTGGGGAATGCGTAGATACCCAAGTTTTGCTACGCCACTGATTGTCGACTCTAAATAAGAAAACAATATTAAATAAATTTTGAGAATTCTGTTTTAGGGTACCGCATTTGTGCATCAAGTAATTTCATTTCCCCATATTGGAAATTTATTCTTTCCCTATTTCCGCATGACCTGACTCGTGGTCGCTTAGACACTGACCCTTGCTTTCCTCCCGTTGCACCCCGTTGCTCTTCTTGAACGCGTTCAGTTGCTGCACCTGGATCCAACAAGTGCACGACAGGCCTCCTTCCCGCGGAAATAGGGTTCTCGCGACCTAGGTCTCCATTTTGGCAGGACTTTTTTCAAGCTATCGCTCCATCTAGCTCTTCTTTTATAATAAGCGTCGATATCAAGACGTGGGAGACCCTTCTTTTGGTGATTAATGCACTTGCCTCCTACCGCTGATGAATCTGGAACAATCCCCGGATGATCCAAGTAGAACTTGCAGTGGTGTATAAAGCGAGTGTGCGACTGATTTTCTCCGGGTTTCCCGTTTCCTCTGCTTTCCATTCCACCACAACATTCACTCCTTATCATCCCCTCACATCTCTCATGTCAATCACCAACATTCGCATCTCCTCATTCACCCATGTTCTCGCCTTGGTTTCATAGAGCCTCTGGGTGCGGGGAAAACGGCGATGGAGCACTGCCTTTTGCAATCCCCATCAAAATAACGAACATATATAATATCGAGACAAATGGCTCGCTTCTGGAGCGGGTGACTCCATTTTCTAAAATATTATTTGATTTCATGAGATTACTATAATATTGAGTGTTAATACCAAAATTTGTCGTACCCTCTGTATCACAAATGCGTATCTTTACACTTCTGTCGTTAGGAGGGTAAAAGAAAAAAAATAAGTTGCTGTACCGTAGACTTATATCGCACGTACAGGGCATTCAGATTCTAAGGAAAATTTAGTGTAAGAAAACTGTAGTGATGTATTTATTTCACGAACATATGGCGCCATGCAAAAAGATTCATTAACATTTCAATTGTCACTCACAGGGACAATACATCAGCCTCCATGCGAGCTGAGTACCGTTAACCCATGTCACGTTATTGGAGGACAATAAGTTAGATTTAACTTCGAATCGAACCGTTTAGTCGTGAAATATATGTGAAAATACAGTTTCCTCGCATAAAATTTTCCGTAGAATCTGCCCATTATTTGTCGGTTGCCTACTTCCGGTAATGGGAAATTTAAAAAAATAACGAGTAATAACGCATGAAATTTCTTATTTTACTTTCATAGAATATTCGACCAGAAACACTCCGAGATCAAAATATATTAAACTTTCCATAAAAGGAAGACAGGAAAAGGTTAATTTTGAACAGAAGAAAGAAAAAATGAGGAGCACATTTTCAGGTATTTAAGTTCGNATTCGATCAAACAGATACAAGCGTATTTGGATTCCTCGCAATATTTCCAATAGATGTATTTGGAAATCTTTCGAAAGAGAATTTCGCTTTTGAGAGGTAATTAAAAAGAAATATTGAGAGTTTTTCTTTAAGGAAGATAGAAAGGTTATTTTGCTGAAGAACTGTGATGACATTGTGAGAGCTGAAAATTTGATTCAGTACTTTTCGACATAGAACTCGATGAAATAATTTTGAACAATCATTTACGACCAGTCCATAGAATCATTTGACGTGGAATTGCTCATATATGTATTGCTGTGCGACTGTGAGCCATGCGAGTCTGTCACAGTAGAAGCTGAGTCTTCTTCGCGATTCTTCCCATGTTCCATCCTTTAACGCCGCGCGGTCAAAGGTGAGGTACGTATTACGTGAAGAGGCGATGGGATGTTCCTTCAAGCTATGACGTACACTCACGAGACAGAGGAAATCATAATAAAGTCGAAGGGAGAAGTGGACCTGCGTGATTGATGCTGGCGAGGTGAATATCTGCATTGGAGGAGATTCGACCTCTCAACTTAACGAACTGCTGAGTCACGAAGGTTGGTTCTTCCTATGAAAGCCATGTAATATATTCAAGAACTGCGTCTATTAACACTATACTGGTGTGTCATATGTTCCGGAAATACTGCGAGCAATTCACCTTCACCGCGAAGAGATGATCGTCAAAGCTGCCGCTTCATGATTGCTTCCCCTCGTAAATCCGTGCGGACGCGAGCCAAGACGAGAGAAGAGGAGCGGGCGGTGGAGAACAAAGGGCTGCGAAGCGGATCGGCAGCGCCGACGG
This sequence comes from Laupala kohalensis, assembly GCA_002313205.1. Classification (NCBI taxonomy): domain Eukaryota; kingdom Metazoa; phylum Arthropoda; class Insecta; order Orthoptera; family Trigonidiidae; genus Laupala; species Laupala kohalensis. The sequence goes on from NNCF01129387.1 coordinate 830,894, forward strand.
GTGACAGCTGTCCACACTTCCGTCTGGGCGCACGTGACGTGCCTCTAATGCTTAGTGACGCGCAGGTGCGCGGGCGGGTGGGCGCGAGCGCTTGGGGGCGTGTGTTCGCAAGCGGTGCCCGGCGCGGCGAATCGGGTCGGCGCGTCGAGCGGGGCACGCCTTGAGGCACGTCGCATTCGGGGCCACCCCGACTTCGTCGCTTCGCCCACGCTCGCTCCTGCGCTTGCATCCAGCTTCCTTCCCAGTCACCAGTCACTTCAATCCTAAATCAACTCCGAGAGAAATACATGAGAATACCTTGCCTAGATTGGGAGTGAATTTGGTACACTTACAGTTTTAACTGATCACAAAATATTTACATTCACTTCTAGAATTTTTACTTTCCAATTACACAGAGTGTGTAAGGAAAGTACTGTAATGGGTCGAAAAAAGTTTTTTGAGATCTCTTCGGATCTTTGCAAATTGGCTCCAGGACAGTCTATTTTCACATTTTGGCGATGGTGTTCAATGTCGTATGTGTGTATGTTAAGAATTTTGTCCCTCCGAAAACTCACGAACAAATGGACGTATCGAAACCAAACTTGAGATTTGACTTTGAATTCGTTTTGAATAGAAGCCTATATCTGGATAACTCATTCTGACTTCATTTACACACTGCGCTTCACTTCCTGTTTCTAAATATTTCAAATTTTGAAAATATGCAAAGAAGCATTTTGATTGGTCAGTTAATTCTGCGTACAGATTGCTAAACCGCATTCCTGTACGTCGCATGGTTTTTGAGATATAGCGAAAAGTTATTACGTAAAAAAGAGTTCTTGGAAGAGCTTTTTTAAAATCTTCCAATAAGGTTATTGCAAAGAGATTAATGTGAAAAATAATTCATTCAATCTATTCTTGATTATGTTATTTTAATTTTTGGGAGTTACCATTTATATTGATAATTATTTTGAAGTCGATTGATCGGTGAAATATTTCATCTTTTTTAACAATTATAATATTGTATTATTTCTTTTATTGTAGTGTTTTTACCTTTTTCTTAAATTTGTAGTGTTATGTAGGGTGTTTAGCGCGATGAGTTATTTATATGAATTGTAATTGGAAAGTTGAGTGGGGCCATAAGGAAGGGGTAAACTGTATTGAAGTATCGCCAAAGGTTAACCAAGGTATCAGTGCACGCAAACTGCTACGTAACTAACACTCCAATTGAGAATTTATCTCAGTCCGTATGATGTTATATCTCAAGTGTTTCAGCCAAAGTACATTAAAATATTTTATGACATTTGTGGCAAGCTTCAGTTCTCCGCCCTAAAAGACAAAGGATTAATTTTAACTTCGATTACATACCACCCGTTCCGAACTTTTAAAACTCAGAGAAGCAATTTCGATGAATTTCTTCGTATCTTATATTACACTCCTTCATTTTCTCCCTCAAATGGCGATGTGAACTTTGGGTGGAAAACCAATGGGTACAGGCGGGTGTGAGTGGCAACTTTCAAATTTTTAATGAAAACTTTACTTTTTTATAGCAGATTTTTTTAAATAAAGAAATAAGGGTATCTTTGAGGAAAAAATTACAACTAGTTCAGAAATGAACTTACTTATTTATCCGGAGCCACAACCCTGTGTGAGCTTTGGCCTGTTCTACAATATTCCGCCATCTACTTCGGTCCAGAGCGGTTGACCTCCAGGAACGGATGTTCATTGTCCTCAGATCAGCTTCATCTTCATCACTCCATCTTTTGCGGGACCTTCTCTGTCGCAGTCTTCCTTCCATTCGTGTTTTAGCTAATTTTATTTGACATACGATTTTCCTCCATCTTTTCCACATGCCCAAGCTATCTCAATCTCTGTGCCTTAATAAATCTATGTTCTCTCGATATAGTACATTTTGTATTTCAACACTGGTTCTTATCATCCAACCATTCTGATCTTGAATTGGACCAATATATTCGTCTAATAACCTTTCTTTCGAATATTCTTAATTTATTTGCATCGTCTAAAATATTCCAAGCTTCCCAGTCATACATCACTACAGGTCTAATATGAGTTTTATATATTTTATCTTTCGTAGATCTGGAAATAAACAAGACTTGAACAATTTAAGATTTGCATAGTTGGTTCTGTTTCCAACCATTTCTATGAATTATCTCCTCACTTTTATTATTGTTGTTAGTTAGTATTGTTCCCAAATATTCAAAACTTCGTACATTCTCAAAATTATGACTTTATCATCATATTATCTGATTTCTCCTACCCCCTATAGCCATCATGTGCATGTACTAGATTTTACTGTCGCTTATATCTAGTTCTATCCTTTTTCATTCTTCCTCCACTTCAACAAATATTTCCTTCAGATATGTACCATTCCTGACCATTACCACCACATCATCTGCATACGCGCAAATTTGTTTAAATTTAGACACACAATTTCCCGTATCCGTAATATTTTGAAGAACCTGGTTAATTGCCACATGAAACTGAGTGGCTAGAAGCGCATTATCTTGTCTCACTCCTCTATTAAGAACGAATTCATTTCCCATTCTTCCATCGACCATCACCTTTGCACTAACATTTCTCAAAGTAATTCTAATCATCCTAATCAGTTTTTGTGGTATTCCCATTACATCCATGAATTTGTATAATTTATCCTTATTTATTCTGTCAAACGCTTGTCTAAAATCTACAAACAACATCTGTATGTATGTACAGTAAAGTCCCGCAAACTCGGCGTAATGTGGACCGGAAGTGTGCCGAGTTTGTGAAATGCCGGGTTATCGGGAATAATGGCCAAAAAATAAAAATAAAACACAATAGGTACATTTTTTCTTTTATTTCTCATATATACTGCATTTACAATGCCATAACATTGAAATACATAAATTTAACTTGATGGAGAGAATACATGATTTACTTTTTTCCAAGAAAGTTCATAATACTCATTTGCTTCTCACATTGAACTCGGTTCCTTGCAGCTTCATCTCGAAGTAGGCGGAGGAAGAGTATATCAATCGGTGAATCTCCTTGCTGCTCAAAATATGGAACGGAGCATTCAACTGCTTTTAAACCTCCACTGTGGCTCATTTTCGGTTCTTCCTCATGGTTATCAGGGTCTTCGCTTTCGGAGTCATTCTCTTCATGTTTTTCTTTTTCTTTTATCATCGTGACAATTTCATCATCTGAAAGAAGGTGTTCATTGTCATCCTGTCTCATCCAATCTCCTATATCAGTGTCACTGAAGTCTTCACAGGAACTTTCCTCGTAAACAACACCTGCGGAAATTACGCGAAAATTCTTTCCGTTTAAAGGAATTTATTATTTTCACGGGGTCGCCGAGAAATCCGGACTGCAGGGTTATCGGGTGCCGAGTTTGCGGGACTTTACTGTATTATGCTATTAGCATTTTTCCATCGTTTTCCGGAAAACAAATACCGTGTCTCTGCTTTGTCTGAAACCGCACTGTGTTTCATCTAGTACATCTTCAGCATATGGAGTCAGATACTGAAGTCGAATATTTGAAAATACTTTATAAATAATATTCAGTAAGGTTATTCCCCGATAGTTGATACAGTCATACTTATTTCCTTTCTTGTACATTGGAACGATTATTCCTATTGTCCACTCATCAGAAGACCCATTCAGTAACTCCCACTCCATCGGGAAGGGGTTTGACGCAGGGTGTGACGTCACTTTCCGAGCGGGAAGCACAAAATTGCATTCTGTATGTTTCCGAGGGCTTCGCTTCTGCCTTGTTTCTCGGAATCGCTTCCGAGAAAGGCTGGAATAGCATTGGAAAACTGTTTCCCAGTCGGGATCCCGCCATCTTAGTCAGTCGTTTGGCGTGATTGTGAACATTGTAAACGCGTTCTTCAATAATATTTTTCAGTTTTTCTTTCTTTCGAAAGCTAGATAATTATTAATCTGGGATAATTATACGTAACATGAAGAATCGAATGACAACTATGAGCGACAATATTATTCACCTCAACGAGTTCTACAAAAAGGTCCGCGACAGCATATGTCTATCTACAATTGTTACCCTAAATTATCGAAAGAAATTGTTATTAAAATAGACGTGTAAAAGTACTTCAATTTAAGAGAGTAATTTAAAAATTAAAAAAAATCCATCATCAAATTTAATAGGTTATTTGTTTTGTGCATTTAAGGAAGATAAAAAAGGTTTTAAAATAAAATTTGGACGAGTAGTTTAGATTTTACAAACGTGTAAGAAAGATTAAGTAACCGCGCTGCCACGGTGCCTCGGAAGCGAAAATTTGAGCGACGTGATTGCTGGCGAGTGGGTACGTTCTACCAAGCGCAACAGCTGGCGATAGTCGCTTTTTCCTGATTGGTGGAGACATTACTAAGTGGCAACAGCCCTCAGCTGCGATCGCGAAAGTCCGAGTCCGGCTGATGGTGCTTCCGTGTGGCTTACAGAATAGCTCCCAGCCGTTCACTCGGAATACCGTTCTATCGGATTCAACTTATCCGACTCGATCGTATCGGAAAACTCAAAATTACGGAATAGCCCCTCAGGTATCCGCTCTTCCTCCAACATCCTGATAATCAGCTCATAAATCTCTCGTAGCACTTCTTTACTGGAGTTTTTAATTAAGTCACTTGTTATCCCTTCCTCTCCCACTGCCTTATGGTTGTTAATTTCCTTACAACATCTTCTACGTCTTTTAATGTAGGGTTGTTTATATGTAGTTCTGTCCCTATCAACTTTATCTGCCTTTTAGTTTCTTTCAGCTCTTTGTTCCCCTTCTTTGTTAAGAAGCTCATTGAAGTATTCGTTCCATCTTTCAATTATTTCTTCTTCATTCTGTAATAGGTTATCATCTTTATTTTTACAACCACTTAATCTTGGTTTACACCCTTTCCTGAAATAACTAATTTGATTATGGAATTCATTTGTCCTCTTCCGTAATCTTTGTGTCTCTATACTTTCCATTTTTTTTCTTAACCATCTCCTTTTTCTTCTTCTCAGGGATGTTATTAGCTTCTCGTCTTCATTTCTCATACTTTTCCCTACTCAACCTTGTTTCTCTCAGTAACATTTTCGCTCTTGGAATATTCTTTCTTCCAATCGCTTCTTCACATTATGCATCGAACCAATTATTTCTTTTCTTTCTAGCCATGCCCGGTGTTTAGTGTGCCGCACATTGTATTTTCACTCTTCACCACTTTTCATCTATTGCCGAATCTTCTCCAATCGTTTGCATAATACTGTTCATTTTTTATTGGAATTCTCGCTTTCCCCCTGGTTGTTGAAGTTGATCCAGATTCCATTTTCTTCTCTCAGTAGGTTGTCTCATCTGTCCAGCCAATTTCTGTCTCACTTTTGCTTTTACTAGACAATGATCAGAGTCACAATTTGGACACCTGCTCGTCTTTACATCAATAATGGATGTCGCATGCCTTACTGTTTCTAAGACATGATCTACTTGGTTAACCACTGCAATTCCTGGCATCTTCCATGTTCCCTTAAGGATTCTCTAATGATCAAACAAATGCTTTTAATTATAAGACTACACGTGCTTACAAAGTGTCCCAGATAAAAACCATTCTCATTCGATTCTTCATGTAGCGTATATTTTCCCGCTACTGACTTTATGCATTTTTCGTTTCCAACATTAGCATTAAAATCTCCTAAAATAAAAATCATGTCATGCCATGGCACTTCTTCAGTTGTTTTTACTAACTCATCATACAACCGCTCCTTCATTTCCTGTTCTGCATCTTCAATTGGTGCATGTACTGATATGGCTGTTATCTTCCTAAACTTCCCCCTAACCCTGAGCTTGCATATTCTACCTGAGATGGGCTCAAATCCTATCATACTCTCTTCATTTTCCCATGTATTATAAATCCTGTACAAAATTATTCTGTTCTTTCTTCCGGACCTCTGTAGAAGAGGCTCTGATCTTTCTTTCCAATACTTCCTTGCCCACCATCTTATTTCCTGCACCGCTACTAGATCATATTTAAATCTTTTTGTTTCATTTATAATTTCTTGTATTCTTCCCGGTCTCAACATTGTTCTAACATTCCATGTGGCCATCCTTATATCCGTTTTCCTTACTCATATACTTTTCCGATGTCTTAGTCGTCGTCTTTGACTTCCGTCCGGTTTTCTTATAGAAGTCTTCTGAATAATACATTTTTTACACGATGAGGCTGTTAGTCTCACGCCCAACCTTGTCCACAGGCTGCGGGCATTGATTTTGGAGTGTCCTACTCCTAGATAGGCTGCCTTCTCTACGTCTAAGGCAATCTACCCACCCTAAATGGAGGAAAAATAGGAGTTGGGAAAACAATAGATACCTCAACCCTCGAGACCTAACACTGTCGGGAGAGAAAAGAACAAGAGTTGACCAAGAGTGGTCTGATAGGGAAGGGAAAGAGAGGAACCAGGCAGAAGACAGTTGAAATAATGCCAGATTCAGTTCGGGGACCCCGTGTTCGCCAAACACGTACTTACTAGACGTACGTTCACTGAGAGATCAGGAATTTACTAGATCTCGCAGTATCGAATTTGAGTTCATAACTTTCACAATCGAATTCGAAGAGAATATTCACGGAAAATTGCATATTGTAGCATCTAATGTACTCAAACAAATTTTTGGCATAAATAATTATACGATGAGCACTTTTTGGTTCAAAGTTGAAACTTTCGTTCTTCATTGCAGATAACACTTAAAAAAATTGAAAAATTAAAAAATTAAAAAATTGAGTAATTTCTGAAAGAAAAAAGAAAAAAAACTTTTACGACTAGGTAAAGCACATTCGAATATCATGTCAAAATTTACTACATAACGCTTCTGTCTCAGGTATGTCAAGTCTTCACCTTAAAAGGTCACTTTAAATAATAGTTTCGAGTGGATAACGTAAAATAAAAGAAGTTAAGTATATATACATATAGCATAACAATATTAATATTGAAACCAAAAAATTTGTTCCATTTGTTTCATTTATTGGGTGTAACAAGATGCATTTTCCAATGAAAATTCTAAAAAATTACGATTATAAGGTTTGTGAGCAGTTCATCTAGTTTAATTGATTACAGCGCCACCTGTGATAAAACCAAAAAAGTCATCCGAACAAAACTTACTCCTTTTTTTTAAATAAAATAAAAACGATATAAACGTACGGTTTCTTTTTACGTTTTAGACGATGTCCTCTCTGTACCCTGTTTATTTTTGGAAGGTTACGTGCCGCCATTTTATGGAGAAAATGAGAAAAAGTAATACACAATTTCAAGATTTTCTACCAACAATTTTTTTAAGTTTTTAAAGGCCTGGGCTGGTGGTCTAATATATTCAGTGCAAACGAAACTGAGTTTGTGTGTGTCTATGCGTCTGTTCCACTGCGTACTATTGAGACGGATAGATTGAGAGCAGTAAATTCGGCACGCACGATCTAGGGATGGGTCCATAAAACTATCATTGAACGATTTTTTCGAAATTTGATTAAGATATTATTATATTGAACGTTTCAGTTTCTTATCGTGCAGATACTTGACACAGAGTTTCCAAATTCAGCACTCGCATACTCCAGGGCTGGTTCGTGTGAACCTTTGAATAGTTTATTTCGGAATTCTGTATGGATTCTTCGTTTTACTTTTAAGCGTTTTTTAGGGTCAGCTCCGCCCGAGTCCATGCAATTTTGGATCTGTGCTATAAACGTTTTCTTCTTTTTGATATTGAAAATTCAGTATGTTTTAGGCAACTTTTTGGGTCAAAATCCACATTAGTCGACCTTAATGTTTCTGAAAATTGTTTCCCAAAATGTTAGAGAAAGCTGTTTATTAAAATAATAATGAATAATTATCAAATTCATCCACAAAGATAATCTAGTCTCACCACACGCCGTTTATTCTGCATGAAAACGATTGCAACAGACGTGAATAATGTAACCCTCAAAGGTTGAAGCACAAATTAAATAATTTTGTTGTTCAATTTAAATTTAATACATTTTAAAATTTAAATTCAGATATATGGCAATTTACCCATACCCTATCCAAGACTAAACTATAATAATGTATTCACGCAATATTATTGTGGTATTTGAGACTCATTTGGGTTATTGACTGAAGAGGAACATAACCGTATGGTGTTTAGCTATTTAGATAATAATGGTGGACTGTTTAAAGACTTTGTTCAACACTCATTCAGTTAAGTGTGTTCACAGATTCTTTGAACTATCTTAATTCATTACAGTTGTCACTGTTGTTTATGTTACGTATTCACGGATCTTATCCAACAATTAACGGAAGATCACCTGTTAAATATTAAGTAGTTAATTGTAATTAATTTTCCCCGGATGGCTTACAGAAGAAATAACCGGTCAGTAGGCCTGCGCGGACAGTTTGAGAATATTGGAAACATTCCACTAGCTGTTTCGAACAATGCAGAAAGCGAGATAAAGCAATCTATCAAAGATGAGAGATCCGTTCCGACTATGCATCGACCGGAATATCGACGAAACTGTACCGTCACAAAGCGAGCGACGCGACGTTCCGAATAATGTACAATAAGCATTAAGGCAGACACGGCGACGCCTGCGTCACGCTACATCAGATCGTACCGGGGACAGGCTTTGCGGGGGCGGTCAGGTGGAGGGGCTACGTCCTTCGCGCGCGCGACTCGCGCATTTTCACGGCGGATGGGGCGGTCTCTGTAATTACCAGTGCGGCGGCGGTCGCGTTTCAGCCCGCGCTCAAGACGTGCGCTCCAGCTACGGGGGAAGAATGCACTTGACCGAACGGACGTATGCCTCGGGCGCCACCGCCGAAGGGGCCCACCCAGAGACAGAGCGCCGCGGCAGCTCTGATGCTGACCCCAAGACGCGTTCCTTCGCGCTCGCGTCGCGTATTAGCACTGGCGCACAACCTCGTAATATTGGTAACGGTGGATGTCCGCTTACCTCAATTAAAAGCACTTTCAAAGATTTAAGCAAATTGAATGTTTGATTTGTCCAGAGTAAGATTTCGTCATCATCTTCTCACATTGCTTGCTCTGGAATGAGGAGAAAGAAATGGTTGCTCCCATTATTGATGTTTGATTATATACAATGGTTATGTAACGGATGGTTGAGTTGAATGTGGTTATTTCTCTTGTATAGTCAATTAGTTCTGCTATTCAGAACCAAATAGCACAACAGAAATGAGACAATCTAAGGGCTTCAAACGCAACGATTGTGTCTTTAAAAAATCCTTACAATCTTTTTGTACTTACATTGTTATTATTTCTTCTTAAATACGTCAGTATTGTTAGCTTGTGGGTACGTAGGAAGGTGTTTCTTAATTACATACTGTATCCCGTACAGAAACAAGTACAGCTTCAGGGCTACGAAGTTTTCCAGCGAAGATAAAACTAACAAACAGGTAAGAAAATAAAGTATGAAATTCTTTTTTTATAATACGTTATGTGTATTATCCTTATTTAAGGTACCACTGAAACGGACAAAATATATTAAATATTATAAAAAAAGAATTGAGAACTTTACATGAAATGTCATTTTGAACCTCATGGTGTTTATTCGTTGACCTTTCACATTTTCTTACGAAAAAAGAGATTGGATATCACTCACGATCTTCCAAAATGTTTTATGTACCATGTTTTCGAAGTTCCTCGAATTTCCAGAGCACTTTACCCCTGTGTAGTTCAGTGGTAAAACGTTCTTCAGAACACGCAAGATAGTCTCTCACGGAAGATCGAAAATGATTAAAAATGTATCAAATTACTTTTTTACAGTTACTACGATATTATGGGATTGTAAAGAATTTACACTTACAAATAAATTCAAGTAGATTAATGTGAAATTGTTTTCTCTTTCTTGCAGCTTACGGGACTAGATCCTTTGCCTCCAACGCTAAATCCATGATACGTGGACAAAAGAACAAGACACTGAAATATATAATAAAGTAAGGCTGTTTTATGACGCTGGTGTCCTTTTTAAAAAAGTATCACACCTCGAACATGTACATAGAGAAAACTCCCAGTGTTTCGGAAATTGTATTTTAGGTCAAACCAGTCCCACAGCTATATTCTTGCCTCTCAATCATCGTTCCATTGACAACTGCAATGTTCCGTTTCGAGAGACTCTACCCAATACTCGGACAAAACAAGTTTTGAGTAGAAGTCGGAAGTCGAGACAGAAGAAGAATTCCGGTTCGAGAGAATGGTTTTATTACTTCTGGGAAGTGTTCTTGCACGTTGGTTCATTATTATGCTTCATCATGGTTTGTGATGTTGGCGTTCTTCTCATGGTTTCTGTGAATCCGAAGAAAATAATAAGGAAACAAATAGTTTTGAATTAATCACACGAGTCTAATTTTCTCTATTTTCATCCAACTATCAAGGTTAGTTTTCATTAGTAACTTCCAACTATTTTGTCTACAACTATTATCCTTTAATTTTAAGAAATTATCTTCATTTATCATTTTGGAGGTGCTTCAGAACTCGATCACGTCAGTACCGAGAAAAAAATCGTCTTAAATAGCATTGGAAAAAATCAGTTACTCTCGTACTCGATAATAAAATCTTTCGCTATTGATTTCTTTAGATCTTGCTTTCTTCACATCATAGGTAGAAGATTAAAGTTCTTTTGTACCTTTTCTTAGAATATTCTGTCATTTCTTTTTCTGTATGGTCGTCCACACGACTATTTCCGGTTACATCACGTTTCTAGTAAACCGAAAGACATATTTTATGTTCTAGTACGTTTTTGGTGTTTGCTGTATTAGTATTCTTTTAGTTTTGATGGAATTTTGGGTACTTACTTTTTCATGGTTATGGGAAAATCTTATTACGTTAGTTTTAAACCTGTAAATTAGGACACACATATTTAATATATATTCAACTCGCAATATTTCAACCAAATATTAATATTGCTCCTAAAAATTCACTTTTATGTTTAACTTTTTTTAAAAAACACCCAGAATAATTCCCAAATTCCCAAAGGAATTCCCCGACTGAGTAATAATTTATTGAATATAATGTGTATGGTTTCACGAGATTTTTGAATTTATTGTAAAAGTTGAGATAATAGTTTCGAATATGGAATGTCCTCCTATATCATACAGAAGTTTAGAGTAGAAGTTTTATCTCTTTAGTTTCAACAGAGAAAATATTCTAAATGTTTATAGATCACTGTCCAGGCCACAAATGAAAAGCACAGAGCGTTCTACACCCGCTGCGAGGCCCTAGTTGGAGATGAACTTACTCTTAACAGTTTTAAATATTTTAAGAATAACGTTTATTCTTTAATTATAAAAATATTCTTATACATTTAATGTTCATATTATTCCACTTAAGAGAACGCAACATACTTAATACATAACATATAATTAATTTTCAAAATACGGCCAAAAACTTCAAATTATCAGTTTCTTATCATTCAATGTATTAATGTTTTTTCGAATATTATAATAATTTTATTCATCTTTATCACTAACGTAAACCTACTCGGCCACTGAAGATCTCAGGTGAAAATTTAGAGATCACGGAGTGTGAACAAAATGTAATGGGTAGAGATGGAAGATCCCACTTCTCTCACGTCTTATCACACTCCGCTGAAAATACACTTCTTGTCTTGCTCCATCACACCCCAGGGAGCGTGAGGGAGATGTGAATGAGATGTTATATTACAGAACTTTTATTCATTTTTGGAATAAAATGAGCAAAACAATTACGACCGGCTTGTTTAGCATGTAGAGGTCAGCAATCAAGATGATAGGGAGATTTTGCACAGCGCACCTTCGAGTTATCGTATACGCTATCCACATGCAAGTTACTTCTGCGCGTGCTCAAAAGTTAGTGGCACACTAATGCTCCTAGCGTAGTACGTTACAACGCCTCTGTTTGCGTATAATGTTAGTTGTACGCTAGTGAGAGAAGTCATGGTGGATTTTAGTCTGGATTTGAGGTTATGTTCATATCTGAGAGGGTATGCGAGAGATTTGTCGTGTTGGTGCTGCTGGTACACGAGCACGTTCTGGTGTACTAACAGTACAGTTTACTAGTGTACGCTAGCATAGAAGTAGTTTACTTGGGTTTACAATATTTAGTGTGCATGTGCGTTGCGCGGCTAGCGTCTTCAACAACGTATACGCTGGGAAGTGTGTACGTTGTGCAAAAACTCTCTATTTTGTGTAGCGCGTAGTAGCGCGTCGCGTTGCTTCCAGTGGCGCTTCCAGCCCTTGCTTCGACTAACGGTACAGCCCACTGCCAAGAACTCTTCGCCTGTCCGTAGCTCTTAAGACTTGGGAAATATTTGTATTCTGGTGGCTGGGTGAGGTGCAGACTGAGATAGGTAACTAACTGAGGTAAGTTATCGAAGTATACTAGTCACTTTTTCGTTTTGAGAATAAAGATTTGCAATATTTGCAAGAAATACTGCAGATACGAATCTTCTGAAACATGATGAGGAGTATTGATTTACTGGTACGTTGCCTATGATAGAATCATAGACACTAAGATGATTCTACGGAAATGGGAAGGTTTGCGGCATGAACAAGCACTTCACGTTTTCAACAGTTCCAACGAGTGTGCACAAAACAACTGAGGTTATTGGGCAATGAAGCAGGTTACATTGGTTTCGGTGGGAACCCACTGGGTTGCCACCACATCAACCGCTCCTGTAAGACCACCTTTACCTTGACAGGCGTGAATTTCAAAAATGACTGAGAAGTGGGGCATGAAATGACAAAGGAGTGAGGAAACAGTCGTAAATAAAATATTATGTGTCAGGCACACTGAATATGATAACGTTAAACCACCTAATTCATTTGTATCAATATTTTGTACTAGCAAAAAATTAAAATATTGAAAAAATGTATACCTAACAGGACAGGGCGTCTTGGACATTTATTTCTCTATTTCTGTAGAATAACCCACCAGTCGATAAAAGTCATCATAATCTTAAATCTGTATCTCTGCACATGCATTTTTGCATATCTAGAAGAATTGTGCTGTTTGTTGTGATTGTTGTAACAGTGCGTGGCCTCATCTAGTCTTCTATGAGATTTGTTATATCTTTCTTTTCCTTCATCTTTTCACAGTCGATCAATTAGGTTTGTAACGAATCGAATTGACTGATCGAAAGATGCAGCTATTTGCTGACGGGTGGATTCAGAATTTGATTTCGGGCGGGACCAGTAAAAGGAAGTACCAGGAAGGGACCCGTAAAAAGGAGTCCTTCCACCGGAAATTGTTTTTAAATTAACTTCTTATTTAACATACATGACGCATTAAATTAAATTGCAATTTTCATTAAAAAACCTTTTAAAATGACGTTTTTGAAATAATATGTGTTTTAGTCGAATTTTTACTTTGAGTGTTCTTGCTAACTAGACTATTCACTACTTCAGATTTACTCTATATAATTTCAACGGTAAATCTCATGAAATTTAAAACATTTCTGCGTTCTTTTTAAAGCTATAACACGTATGAAATTATATTAATTCAGTGCTTTTAAAAAGGAGGATGAAAATGGTAATATTGAAATGAAATGTTGGATACAACATCTTTCACACCCGTGGGCTGTTCATGAAGTGTAATTTTACACCCCGAATTTTCGCAAAATAATACTCGGTAAGTCAATTTACACAAAGAAGTTACTTTTATTAATGTTATGGTATTAGTGACGAAACATCAGAAAAATAAATGTATATTTGAACGCAATGATCATATGATAATCAAACCACCAAGCATATGGTTATTTAAGAGTAGGGATAAATACTTCTTGACACTTCAGAACATAAAATTTGTTCTATCTTCAACCTTAAGTTATTGCTGATTAAACTTGTTCTCAATTTTTCGATTTCCGAATGTTCAATTTTTGCTCCTTTCGATTTTTTGTGGAAAGAATTTGTGTAAAACTATACTTTGAAGTTCTTTATCCGATTATAAATTAAAATATGTTTTGAGTCTAAATTGTACTTAATCGTATGTACCAATCATTGAAGGCTTAATAGGAGAAAAATCGAAAGAAATGAAGAAAAAACAGCTAAAGTATATAGCATCTTATTTTTCTAATAAACTCTCTGAATATGATTGATTCTCTTACTGTAAATGCCAAACTTATTCTTTTTCTGTTATAACATGTCAGTTGGAAGAATCTCTTTTAAGTCATTTGTGATTTTAAGTTGTTAATTGTATTAATTTCAATTTGTAAGTTATTGGAGGGTTAAAGTAGTTTTTTAAAATAAGAACATTATGTATAAATATCTTTCAATTTTGTTCAGTTCAATAAAACATATGTTACAGAATGTTTGAATCTCATCACTAATTTGATAACGCATGCAAGGAATTAGGCCCTGTGTTACGTCAGGCACATATTTCTACAAACAGCGCTCTGAACTCCAAGTCAGAGCAAACCTTTGCTGCTCCGTAGAGCGCCATCGTGAACAGCCCTGCTCTAATATAAGACGAACAAGCATTAGCTTGGTCTCAGTCTCGGAAAATAGACGTTCATTCCCTGTATCCAATCAATTACCTTTGTATTTATGACTATTAGTAATATTACTAATGAGAATTGCAACATAAGAATGCATTTAATAAGTAATAAAGAAAACATTCGTGATAATTAAACTTGATGATTTGAAAATGAAGCTTTCCTTCCAATAATGAGAGTTTGCGATGATTTGCGATAGAATAGTCTGCTAAAATGGAGACTATCACGCTTAATATATTTGAAATTTGTGGTGAAATTGCCCGTTGTTGGCTTCGAATTCCCCATGGCGTATAGCAGCGATTGCGTAGAAAATGAAGCGCGGTAGCGGCAGTTACAGTGGGCAAGCCACATCGAATTCGACTCAGCCCCAGCACTTGTTAACCAGGATGAGTCGACACATAGCACGAAACGTTACTGCTCACGTTGAAAACGTCCTACGACCCGAAAGGTCATGCTGATGGTGAGTCCGTTCGGTCAACTCGAAAAGAACCAGATCTTTATATCATTATGAGAAGCATTCACGCGCAGTCCGAAATCTTCTTCGGTAGAATATTTGAATTCAATTGCTCGTTATTGAAGTATAAACTCTGGGCTTAACGGAAAGAGGTAAGTATTTAATGTCCCTCTCCATTATTGTAAATATGGTTCAAACAAGTCATTCGGAGAAAGAACCGCGAAGAGGTGTAACATTTAATGAAATCTGTAGGAAAAGAGCAAATATTTAAATAAAAGGAAAATCAAATGAACGAGCATAGTTTAGAAACTTCAAGATATTACCCAGTCCTGTCTGACTACACACACGCTGATCGCTTCAGTGGAGCGCATGTGCGATCTAGAACATCTTAAGGGCATCACAGACCTATCATTGCTCTTGCCACCATAGAACAGTTGAGTAACTTCAAGGCTTAAGATCAGGGTTTAATTTCCAGTTTAGTCAGCACTTTCCCCGGGAAAACGTTAACACACTCATTCAATATTTCGAACTACTATTTTGAATTCCGAAGAAGAGAAAATACTGGAAAAATGGTTTCTGTGATATTCAACCATTAATTACGAACACAGATTCAATTATGTTTCTTGAATTACATTATATTTCATAATATTTCGTCCAGATTGCATGATATCCACGATACCATACGAAATATGAATACAATTTACTGCACATTGGGAAACTGGTGATTATCATCATCATCCCATCTTCCGAAAAATAGTGTAAATAGCGTTTGGGGTCAACATATTTTCTTTGCGAAAAAACTCGCAACTCAGTCTTTTAAAAAACAGGCCACAAAACAAGAAGAAATTTCCAAACTTTTTAGACCTACTCTCTTCAAGTAGATCTGTCCGAGAATTCTCCATATAATGAATTATTCAAAAAGCAGTTTCATGTTTAATCTATTGACCGTTGATGATCATTAATAATATTCACATTGCGTTTCTGATAGACTGTGTGTAGTTGAAAATATTTAAACCAAGCGAAACACAAATAGAAAATCAAGCTATATAATGTGAATTTTTTTCCTAAAATAATAACATTTATGAGTATCATTAATATTTACGCAAACTGTGTTAATTAACGATTTTATAACAAAAAAATTGAATATTTATATGTATTTCAGAATCTGAATTATACTTGTTCCATTAAAAATATATTAGTAATGTTTTATTTTTTCAAAGATTATTGTAATTAAGAATGTAGCCAGAAAGTGGATCCATACTCCAAGAAGGGTCCAAACTGTGTTTTCAGATAATGGCGTAGTGTTTGTTAGATTGTCCACAAACTATACAGGCTCCTAGAAACTTGATTGTTGTCTCACAATAAAGTACGTTTTTATGAATAATAGTCTCGTGAGTATGATAGTAGACGAAAATATAATTACGTTATCCATTTCAAGAGAATAGAAGGGGTTGAAAACAATTCATGTGACTAAAAATTACTGTCTACGGAAGAAAGGACTCTCACTCCGGATTACAAATACAATTTCATCATCGGGAAAAAGCACGATGGGTTTGAAACTTGGTGGTCACATTCTGGATGCCATAAAGAAGATAAAATAATGATCTCTTGGAGAACAACTCATAACTCCATGGACCCTTCTTCCAGATACGTTCTCAATCTATTTTGTGTGTGTAGCTTAAATAATCGAGTTAAGTAAAACTGATGATTTAGAAAGCTTTAAAGAACATGTGTACCATACTAGGTCGCGATACCGATTGTGTCTAAGAATGTACAAACACCAATCTATTTGGGGTAACATAAGTTCAGGTATACTTCCGAAAGACTAACTTAGCTTTATTTCCTGTATAACAGTCTCTTTGCACACAATCAATGATTCAACAAATAGTCATATTAAAATATTTGTAATATAATTCAACAAGTAACAGTGCAGAAAAAGTAATCTATTCCATATTAAACAAGATATCATGTGTTTTTCATTAAAAAAGAAATAGACTTGTGTTTTAAACATTATAAAAATACACTTAATTATAACTAAAGAACATAAACAACATAACAAATAATAATACTATTGCTGATTTTATCTTCATAATGGATAATATAAAAATAATCATTAACAAACGAAATGAAAATTAAAGGATTAGTTATTGAAGAAACTAAAGGGGTTTTTGTCAGATTCGATTGCCAAGAAAAAAGATGTTCGATAAAATAAAATTTAAGTAAAAAAATCATTAATAATAATACATATAAAAAAGTAAATTTAAATTAAAAGAACCGTACGTACATTAGAAAATGGTGATTATACCAGCAGACCTTGGCATATTCAATTTTGCCTATTATTCTTTCTCTCTGGTGTAATAAGATAAATTTTTCTGAATTATGAAAGTGAGGTCAATTAAAGAACAATATTTGAATTAAAAATTCCGAAACTATTACCTGAATTTCCTTCATGAATAGTTTTGAACGCATTAAGACCAACACTGAAATAACTTTTAAAAATGTTCGTCAGAGAATATCTAAATTTATTGCGGTGGAGTACACAAAAATATAAAATAAGGGCAAAAACGTAGCTCAATATGTTAAAACGAAACATAGGTTTATTCATGTTTTGTATCGTGACATTTGCTATCCCTTTATTGAATTCATCCTGTAAACATGCACAAAAAACATGAATGGCATTATTTAAAAGAAACCATATTTCCTTCCTATCGGTAATCAGTAGCATTGATCAAGTACCTCACGTTATTTTCCAGGGTACTCAGTGTACGAAGTAAATTGGTAAAATTTACGCGGTCACAAACTATTCTAACTTTTCTATGAATTGCAAGATGTTTTACAGTGTTGCTCGAACCACTAATTTTCTTGCCTGATAATTTAGTAGAAGAAAATCGATAAATCTAAAAGAACATTCTCTCGAATTAATGGAAAAAGAGGTCATCTCGCAACGTTGAACATCTCACAATTCCATATCCCCGACCCCGCATTCTCGTCACACACATTTTCTTCCTTATTAGCTCTAGTTGTCTGTCACGAAGGAAAGGTTCAAGCGAAAGAATAAATCTTGCGCGATTTAGTGCAATTATTATACCTGGTTCTCCTTATTAGCTATCGTTGCATTAAGAAGCAGTCAGCCGTTTATTTAGAGACGATTTGTTGCATCCACATGTGCGCTTCCATGCAAGCCTCAGCGCTTCTTGTTCAGAGCATAACACACACCCGACGCTTTTCGTCCCCTTGCCATTAGGAATCGCAAAATAATTCCATCCCATCCCCACCGAGTCCGGTTCGTTCATGTTCGTGCTTCCCCTTAAATCTATCTTCCCCGTCTGTTTTCCGAACGCAACACTGGAACAATTATAAACTGCAAGATTTTACTAAGGATGTTTTGTTACTGTAAATTCCTTTACTCGTAAAATAAGACCCGTCTTGTCTGAATTGACACTCTCCTTACACTCCACTCTCCTGACACTGAGTTCACCCCTTCGCATTATCAGATAACAGAGAATACTTTTCCAAAAAGCATCCATTTTGGCTTCTCCACATGGATTTGACAAATAAATATTAGCATCGTATGGAATGTTAGATACGATAACTGCAAGTATCTTTTCGATAGAAACGGATTTTAAAAGAAATCGTCAAAATCTTTGAAATTGAAAACAATCAGAATCGTAGTACGAACTCTCAGCAAGACATTATAAATTTAAAAAAATATTGTTGATGGTATGGCACTGGTTCATCAAATTCAGTTTAAGAATTTCAATACTTTCGGTGACTTTACCGAGTCATTTTTCAAAAATATCATACTAGTTATTTCTGCAAATATCGTGCAGTCTGATGTGAAGGGAATGGTTTAATATTCGATAGATAAGACGATATTGTAATATGATTTTTGGAGTCAAGTTTTCGGAAAAAAGACAAAATTATTAAAAATATTGTTAATTCAACTAAAATTACTATTGATTGTAAAACTTTCTCTTCAATCACTCAAAATAAATTACAACTTGTCAGATATCTTTGCACTTCTACCCCAAAATATGCACAAGTAAAAAAAACTGCGTGATGTACGTATGTGGAGGATTCGATGATTCAACATGTTTCAACTTACAAGGGTCTTTGTTTTGTGTGGTACTTGAATTAAAATCAAACCTCTTAGAAGTTGAGTCAAGGCTGTTTTGTCACATATTTCATGCAGAAAGTATTCAATTTGATCTTACTTACTTGACTTACCCGCATTATTACAAACTAAGCAAAAAAGATTTTACACAAAACCTATTGCAATTTCGGAATTACTTTCCTGACTTGGCTTCGGATTTTAATTCTTAGGATTCTTTTATATAAATCACTGCTAAAGTAAATTATGAAATTTTTATGGTATCACTCCCTTTTCACATAACTTATACAGGTCTTCATTTCAGGGATTGGAAAGGTAGAAGTACAAGCTTTTGAAAGTGTGGGAGTCATTAAACTTCCCCGACCGCAGGTATTAAATTTTGAATAATTCCCGGAGATTCAATACATGGTCGTTACCATCAATACTTCAAAATTTTAAATTTTTGGTAGAGGACCCTAAAATATAATTCTAAATTCTCAAATTTTTTTTGGAATTTATATTTTATGACAAAACAGAATTGGAGGATACTCCGTCCAAAATTTACACGTTAGTGATCCCTAAAAGATATTTTTTAAACCTGAAAATTGTATAGAAGTCTAATTTTAAGTCATAACAAAATAGAAAGGTTCCCCGACCAAAATTTGGCGGGAAATGCAACTTTTTACAATTCATAACGAAAACACTAAACCGAAAATTAAGAGGAAAAAAAACGCAGGTATAACGCAACACCAATTAATACCATCTGCTCAATAAACCAACACCCACGTGTGATGAATAAAATTGGCACGCAAGAAGATCTTCATAATGCAGTCTATTAAAGTTAGTTTATTGATTGAATACAATGATCTCTACTATAAATAACAATATAAACACAGTGAACTCTGAAATACAATAATTCTAGATTAATATTCTAAAATCATTAAATCCTTTAAGTAACTAAAGCACAGCGACAGTAAATCTGCTAAAATACTAAGTCCACCTAATGATTTCTATCTGATGATAAAATTTCCTAAATGGACTTGGTAAAATGTGGACAACTCTATTATTCAGGACGTCAATAGAGTTAGTGAGTTTTACCAAACTGTCGAGCATTAATTGGAGATGATCCCGTGGCATTATTTCAAAATCGGAATTTTTGGACTTAGTGACTTGCTCGCACGCCGACAATATGCAATAATTCAGCAAATTAATTTCCTCCGCAAAAACTTCAACAAAAATATATTTGAAAATAAATAAAGAACATGTTACATAAAATAAAGAAATTTCCTCACTGTGAAATTTTCCTAAACCATTATTTTTCTCTTAAATTAGTGAAGAGTTCATATCGTCATTAAATATGTCATCATCTAACAATTGGAAAACTTCGATTTATTTTTAACATATTTATTCACGTAATTTAACATATATGAAGGCAATGTCTTACCCAAAATTATACAATACACTACAGTTAATGGCGAATCTTATTTAAGTACAGTATTTAAATAATGTATACTTAAAATGATTTTCATTGCGATTTATTGACTGATCACTTCCTTCTGTGTAAAAATTCTTTGTTGTGTTTGTCATGCGTGGGTTGATACACTATTGTTCGAAAATAGAGAACTGACGCGATTTAAGTTGCGAGAACGCAACTAATAAGATAATGAACAACAAACAGCAGTTTAAAGATGAAACGTAGTTGTTGAACCCACGAGTTTGTCTTAAAACTGACTGATAACATTCAAACTGTAGATATATTTCAGTATGATTAGTGCATTCAGGTAGCTCACAATATTACCTATAGCTTGCAATAATTTTTGTATTACCGTAAGTAACCATTTTACTTTTGACTCAAATCATATGCAATGAACCCTTTTCTTCGATTCTCTTTGTTAAGCACAAGAAACAAAAATGTACAACGAAGTTTTGTGTAACGTCACAAAAAGAACATGAATTCCAAAGATAAATCCAATTCGCAGAATAAAATTGATACAACTCGTTTTTGTAGAAGTTTTAGATATACGTTTAAAACGCGAAGTTTGTATTTAGAGAATCTTATGTATTTTGAACAGTTTGTACCATTTCTCGGCTAGGATTTCTTATTTAATTAATTTCTGTTTACCAGACCGTATTGTAATAAAATATAAATTTAAACAATTTTGATATTTGAATAATAGTTATCTATAGGCAAATCTCGCGATTCCAATTTTTTTGAACTTGATTAAACGGTAAATGAACTTTGGCGTAAATATACTTCCGTTGATTTAATTCACACGGGTGACTTCAATGAACGTATGGCTGAAGAGTCACTCACCACGCCACTAAATGATGTCAATGCATCAACTTCGTTGCGCAATGAAGGGGAAACTAAGACGTAAACAAATGTGACGAGAAATTACGATTAAATTTTCCTTAGAAGCATAATGTTTGTTGAGTCAATTGTCAACCAACACTACGGAATACTTCAGTGTATCATTATTGACTGTTAGTATTTTCTTAAACTAAGCGGCGTCAACTCGTACCGTTCAAACCTATCGTTCAAGCAAATTGTGTGATTCGCCATTGCTACCTGAAAACGTTTTTTTTATTCACGCCCGCTATCGCACTTCATCAGAACGCGTAGAAACACGTTTGCAGACCACATGCACTTAGTGTTGTCCTGTGCTCTGACATCCATGGTGGTGGTAAGTTCTGATTGTTAGATAACGAATCTTACAATCGACCGGTGTTCTGGGAGATTTATTTCTCCACGCGAGGTGAATGAGTCGTAGGCATTTTATCTGCAATCTGTATCAAGCTGCTGAACAATAATATATGCCCGCCTCGTTCAGGCAGCAGTTAAGAAACCGCGGGTGAAATAGACATTGCTCCTTCTGTTTCTAGTGAATGTAGCTGCCAACGAAACAATATAAAATTTCATTCCCACATTGAGTCCCTCGGAGTTATTTCAGGATAAATTATTGACTAATGAAGAAGTATTCTACAAAATTCCAACCATATAACATCAAATAATCACTCTGTAAAAATGAACGAAATTTGAAATCTATACAAATAAGAATAAAGCGTCAAAAAATAGTGAAGAGCATTTATAAAAGGATGTTCCAAGTTTGTAACCCAGAAGTTTTAGAAGTCAATATAGATACAATCAAGATGATTTTATGTGATAATGACTACCCCCCCCAAAGAAAAAGTTGATAATGACCTAAGGAAAATGATATACGGCTCACCCCTTAGTCATAATCACAATTCCTGTAATGAATATAATAATAAAATAATCCTACCTTTTGTCCACAAAATCTATAAGAAATTGGATCAGATATGTAAACAAAAGAATTTATGTCCGATTACCATACATGTCATAAATTTCCGTTTGCCCGCCAAGGTAAAGATAAAGTAGAAACTCATTGTCAAATGTCGTTTATCAGGTTAAATGTCAAAATTGTGCCCTTACATATATTGGGCAAACTAAAAGGAAATTAAAGATAAGATTGAAAGAACACCACAGGATGGAAATGAGAGAACAAAATAGAAGCGTAGGAGGAATAGCCGAACACTGCCATAAATTTGACCATAAAATGGACTACAATAACGTCAGAATATTAGACAGGGAGGAAACATTTTATCGAAGGCTAGTATCAGAATCAATTAAAGTAAAAATACACCCAAATATTAACAATCAGGCAAAAACTAATATATTTACTTCTGAATACAATTTTATACTTCAAACCCTTCGACATCAGCACACTTAACAAAACTTTCTGTTTACAGCCCCCAGTCATACTCTTCCCTCGGCGACCTCCCTTTACAGTGCCCCTTCCCCTTCCTTCGACCGCTTCAGTTCCCTCTCCCCCTTCACCCTTCCTACTTCGAATACCAGCGGTCGCTACGCGCCACAGTTCACTTCTGACCTCACGAGAGGTAAAATGTCGTACTAGTAACACCTCCCGACTTTTGAGAAACATGGAAATAGTATACCATCATCTATATTAGATTGACTGTGTCCAATGGACACATGAAAGTTTGTAAACAATTTTTTTTAAAGAATTTTAAATTTAATATCTTCAATGAGGACGTTTATACGCATGGTACAACAGGTGTGTAAAATTACTTTCTTGGGATAGAACTTTGATGTAATCATTGTGTATTTTGTGAGATTGATAGTCATTGAATTACACACATTCTTCTTGTATTTTTTCAAGATTTTTTCTATTATATCATGTGATATATTTTTTATATAATCCAAATTAAACCTACATTAGTTCTCTGAATTTCCTATACAATGTATGAGACCACAGTTAAAAGATCTGTGGGTGATCAGAAAAATATATCAGTTTATAATATTTTCACTCAATCCTTGTAAGAATCAAAGGTATGCTGAAAATACTACGACCTGTAAAAGAAAAACAACTCAACAACAACCCACTTGAAAATAGGAAGAATAGTTTTAATCATGTTACACATCACCAATTTCAAACAAGTACCCTATTCGTGTTAAATGACAATAATATTTTCACTCTAATGTTGTTCTCCAACATCAACTAGAAGTTTATTAATAATAAGTCATTTTTTCATTTATTTATTTATATCGTGTTTCAATCGGAAGATATACCA
This sequence comes from Laupala kohalensis, assembly GCA_002313205.1. Lineage (NCBI taxonomy): Eukaryota > Metazoa > Arthropoda > Insecta > Orthoptera > Trigonidiidae > Laupala > Laupala kohalensis. Next base: position 854,506 of record NNCF01129387.1, read on the forward strand.
CGCCAACCTACACATTATTTAAATATACTGATACAATTCACTATAGATTATTAAAACTTAAGTCCATTTTTTATTTCTTTAATACTGCCGATTTAGTTTCGCAATAACTTGAATTTCTTTTTTGTTGTTGTCATTTTGAAACTCATTTCCGATACAACCTCTGTATCTCGCATTTTTCGAAGATAGTTTGCCCTTTCTTCTCCATATAGTTTACAATCCCAAGGTCATGTTTTCTCACATTTCTATTCCTGTCCCATATTTACTCATATCGTCTTTTAAATGGAATCTCTTCAAATATTCATTTGTATCCCCATGATTTGTTAAAAATTCTGCTACAGCTGGTCCCGGATGAAACCACTTTTTTACAAACGTCACATCTTGAATGAACTGATTTGTTTTCCTCCCTTTCTTTGACACTTTCCATTGAATTTTCTATGCTCGCAGAAGTATAATATTTAATTAACTGCAAATGGGCCGATCTTACCCGGTGGCAGAATATAAGGAAATACAATTAAATATATAAAAATACATATTACGGGGACCTGAAATTAAAAGTTGTTAAATAATTGATTAAGCTATGTGATTAAACTAATATTAAAATATTAAATAGAAAAACACGTAAGGCTGAAACAATAAAAAAATTAATAATTACTTATTGCACATTGTATGGCGGATGATCCGAACATTTGATTTACTCCTTTAGTGCGCTTCACATACCTCCCTTTCTAACACAGGTATTTCCTTCATCACTTTGTCACTTCAGTACCACTATATTTTCATCTGCACCAGCGCACCCTTTCTTCCAGAACTTGCTTAACCCTGTGAATAGATGCAGAGCTCGAAAACTTTTCCACATCTAATGCAGGCATTAAATTCCAGTCTCTTATCGTTCTATTAAGAAATAAGAATTTTCCAACGACGGATTTTTGTATCCTAGTTCTAAATTTCAAAATAAGAAAGGAGAAAGTTATCTTTCTCTTCCAATTATTTTCAACGTTTTCTACTTATTTTCCGTCCAGTAATATTCCTCTTTCTTGTTACATAATTGAAATTCAAAAATGTCCTCATAGATTTGGGTAAACAAAATTGGGCAACCCAATTTTGTTTACCCAAATCTATGAGGAATACTCCCACCAAAAATTGAGAGCATCCCCAGACACTGTCCTGCATACCCCACTTACGCGCAATAGGCATAGCCGTCGTAACTTCACGAGTTTCCTTTTTCGTACAACGTTCCGCAGCACGAGACCATGATTCGCAACCGGGGTACTCCCTTGTAAAATAGTAAAAGATGCTTCTTCTCATATTAAATTTTGTCATTCCAATCTGTATTAATGAGTAGTACGTCTTCCTCACTTTTTCTTCCGCGAAATGTATTTGAGCTGCGAATTTCATACCTGCGTCTATTTTCACAACTAAATAAACAACTTCTTGTTTTATCTTTCTTCTCAATTTTATTACCGGTTGTCTTTTCAGAAGGTTTAATTTTCCAAAAACCATCGCCATCTTGTTAGTCATTATTTCCACACCATCTGTCACAGATTTTTAATACTCTGTTCCCTTACCCTTTCTACCTCTCGTCCCGTGTTACATTCCAGAAAAATCACGATATTGTCAGCATATCCTCTTACGGAATATCCCTTTTCCTTAACTACTTGTAAAAGCCCATGTGTTGCTATGTTCCAGAAGATTGGTCCTCCATGGGATCCCTGCGGACAACCCTTGTGATAATCCCAATATATTTTCTCCGATCCTAATTCTAACTATGATGTTCTCATCGTAAAGTAATCAACGAAGATGTACAGGTATGGATATCCACACATTCTTCATTCCTGTAGCACCCCCCGCTATACATTATTAAAAGCTCCCTTTATATCTATAAAAACTGTCATTTGCAACTTGGTGGTTCTTTAATCAATGTAAATCATTAGTCGTGAGAAATCTCGAAATCAATAGAAAAATAAATAACTACTACCACCGGACGCATCGTACTTATTTTTATTAATTTTCAGACGGTTATCCAGCAACTGTATATCCACGCGACATTTGGTTAACTTATACAAATCACAGACAGCGATTAACCCAGCGAAGAAAACTTACGAAGCAAATATAATTATTCAAACTAAATGTACTCAATAATATAAGCACAATCATTTGTACAAGAAGTCGTTAAAATACATAAGAACCAGATCCGATAGATGTTCCTGTAAAACATATTTTTACAGGAGCAAGTAAAACCCGCGTGAGGGAGACAGGGAAGATAGGAGAGAAGGTACAGAGGGAGAACCTCTCCATTGAAGCAGTGACATTATTCCCAACTCATTATACCCCAGTCCACCAAGTGAAATTGGTATTTGGAATAAATAATATTAAGACAACAAAATCTTTTAGTAAACATAAATAAAATTCTTATTATATTTTCTAAAGATAACGTTTATTGTGATTTTGGACGAAAGTAATGATTGGAACTTTAAATTTTGAACTTTAAATGATTGGAGGACATTTATATGACGACAGGAGCATTGACTCTGATGCGGTACGCCTAAAACTACACTTACAAGGCTTAAGATGGTTTGTAAACATTAATAAAAGGTAAAAAGGAAGGGGGAGAGGGAGGGGAATGGAAAAGGTGAGAAAATTGCAGGGTGACAGTCCATGAAGTATTTAGCTCAATCTTTCCTAACCATCCCTTGGTGCGGTTTCCTTTACTCGAGATATAACTCCTAACTTCACTTAATTTACACATATTTTATTACATTGCAAAGTACGATGAACACAGAAAACTTTCTGCGTTAGACATAATATTCGAGATCGTTCGTTCGTTTGATGCAATTGTAATCGATATTGTAAGAATTTTTTNTGCGTTAGACATAATATTCGAGATCGTTCGTTCGTTTGATGCAATTGTAATCGATATTGTAAGAATTTTTTGTGACAATAGAGAAAACAATGTATAGTAGTGTAGGATCTGAGAGGACTTGAGAGCACAAAAATTCGACGCCCCAGTTTTTCTTCAGATTTCTGTAAATTCCACGACGGTAGGAAAATGCATCTTGCTGGCGTCACTAAGGGAACGTTTAGGGGTGGGGTTGAAAATAAGTTGCGCGCGCTGTGCTTTTCCAGTAAATCGTTAATATATTGGTTATTATTCATCTTGGGGAAACGCTGCGAGTGCTGTAATGAAATTCATTCTCTTCAGCGTTGCCTAAGGTAAAATTTAAAGGAAATGTTGAGGATTATTACTTTCATTTCCTGAAAAGGAGGAGTTCCTCTCTAAACTAAATTAGAGTGTTTTCGGATATGAATAAAATAAGAAGTGGTATTTTGATAAGAAAAATGACCAGCAATTGTTATGCGATCTTGGGATGTAAAGTCTCCGCAAAAGATCGAAAAACCTCTCAGGTACTCGACTTGTCCTGTTCTGTTGTTGCGGACACTTTCCAATTTTTCAGCCCTCAGCCGGATCTGTAATCGATCTCCCTCGTCTCAAATTCTCAGAGATCTACTGCTATTTACTACTAATCTTCCATTACTGGTAACGGCCCATTTTTTTCGTTGATGGTAGACGAATAAAATAATTTGAATAAAAGTTTCTACGACAATCCATTATTGAGATAGTAACTCACCAAAGTACTACGTAAGAGAAGTCTCAATTTTAATGAGGGACGAATAGGATAGGACACTTATACACTTTGGTGATCTTCCATCTTGGTAATGGAAATGTAATTGAAATTTTGTTTTATTTGTCTACTTTAGACGAGAAAAATTATCCGTCACTGAGTAATGTAAGATAAGTAGTTATTTTTATCGCAATGTGAAATAGAAAATAGGATATCTCTGAATAATTTTTGTCGGAGCAAATCGGTAACAGCTAACTCACGCTTTAGCTCGAACAATAAGAATACCTTCAAGAGCAAGTCAGGATAGGCTGACTACCTGAGGGGAAGTTTTTCCAATATTTCGCGAAGACTTTACACGAATTCCAACATTCGTCTCACCGTCTCCCGTCACTTGTCGCAGCTCCACCCCGAAGCGCCCACAGTGGCTGAGACGGTAGCAACGGAGGTGGTGGCAGCGACGGACATGGCGGCGCGTGGAGACGTGGGCTTCGCTCCATTGCGTCGATTCATTACTCCGACCCCACCCAAACCTGATAACCTTGCTCGCCGATCAACACTACTGGAACTTCGGAGCTCTGTCCCTTGGCCGTGCGTTCGCCAGCGAGCCTGACAGCTAGTCTACCTGCCACCCGCCTCTGAGAGCCATCATTATCGAAGATACACTGCATGGGTAGGCAGCACGTTTGCGGCGCTGGACCGCACAGCAGCCAAAGTAGTGGGGGTCACTCAAGAACACCTTGAGAGAATGAGGAAAGCGATACCTCGTTAAGTATGTGATGTAGGTCCCGGAATATTCTTCCTTTTTCCTAGTTTTTCTCTTAATTGTTGATTTCGTGGTAGGCGTCGTTATTGTCTTTATTTTGTATGAATACATGATGTTTGCTCCTTAGCCGTTATTATTAATCGTTATTATACCGTTGTACTTGACATCGTCTCTTTTGTTCTCGTAAGATCTCTTCATGCACAAGCGCTGCAAGTGCTCCCGTTATAATTTTCATCGTGTGTGTAGACTTGATAGTAAAGTATAATAATCATAGTTCTGTACTATCGGTCAAATCGTCATTAATTCTTAAGCATGCGGTTAAATAAAATTTTATGATTAACGTGACAAGAAATAATGCAAAATTTACTCCAGAACACTTATCATTTCAAAACAACTGACAGGAGAAGAAAAATTGACGTTATATGTCATGGTAAATCGTAAAACTAACGTGTTAGGTTCTGTCCATAATTCATCCTTCTCATTATATGCAACTACAGTCTTCGTCACCTGAAGGATCAAAAACGAAATCGGAGAACAAGGAGGCGAGAAATACTTACTTCAGAAACAGTTTTTTACTGGTGTTTTATAGTACCTTCTTCATTATGGAGAAAATTATCACTTAAGGGACGCTAAAAAATGAAAATACTTTGTTTATTACTTCCAAGACTATGTGTTATGTTCACGAGCATTTTTACGGATAATTGGATCCAATTCCATGAATACAGTTTACCTTATGATCACATTCTGTGAATATATTCAACATATCAGAGATACTTACTCAAGAAGTCAATTCTCAACTGATTTCAAACAAGATATTTGTCTTGAATGGTCGGAATTTGGATTCTGAACTAGAGTTACTATACATTTCTTGTCAAGACACTTATTTATTAACTCGATGCTTCTTTTTAATTCAATTTAAGGCCAATTGCAAAAAGAAATCTTGTTATACAAAACTGGCAAGTTTAAATGAAATTCATGGACAGGAATCGTGAATGCTTTAAAATATTGGAGAGTTGACGAGAACTCATATATTATTTTAACATTTTTCTCCAAATTCATCAACAACATTGAATGAAATAATTGTTTTTGTATGCTTCAGAAAATTAAAAATGATAGGAGGAAGTATACCACTTAAATTGACCCTCCGCCTCTTAAACTATACTCATCATATCGTAAGTGATACTGTATCCCACGATATAAGAAGGTGTATTGAAATTCAGTTATACGCTGAATATGCTCTCTTGACTTCTTAAAAGATGCATTGAGTAGAGGCACGTCCTATTTAGTTCCGCATTTCACAAAAAGCTCAAGTGTTTCTATTCAGCAGGTTTCATAATCGGAAATAGGACTACGGGTGAGATTTAAATTTCAAATGTTTTAATTTTTTGTCTTATAAGCGTCTACAGAGATTGATTGTAAGTCATATTTAAAAAAATAAACATTAGATCTTTATCAAATTCTTTTTCAATAGATTTTCGTACAAGAAAATCAAATTGGTCTTTCATGAAATAACTAATTTGCAGTAATTAATCGAAAATCTGCGAAAGTGATGAAAAAATGAAACACGAATCCTAAATTAAATTCCGTGTTCTCTGTTTTTTTTTCATTCATTTGTGCTACCGAATGTATGAGTGTCTAAAGACAGAACAACACTTCTCGGAGACGGTATGTTTGAGTAACTTCAGTAGTCATGCTTGTGGGTGTCTTCCCGAATGCATTCTCGAATGCGGACCACTCAAGGGACATTAAAAATTTCATAAGAAATTTGACAAATAAATTAGTGTATTGTGAACATTCCTACAGATTAGAATAGTGTTCTGACATTTGCCACCGGAAGAGACGCTGTTGGGTAAAAGGGGGAAGGAGAGTTCAGCGTCAACGGAGTTCCGTCCCATACATATTCGACGGTTTCCATACTTCCAAGAAATTTGCCTCTTAACGAACGTAACAGCTTTCTTTATATTTATTTAAATGCTACAACGCTACAAGTTAATTTAAGTGACAAAATAAAAGTAACAGCTGAAACTTATTCATCAAATATGACTTTATGGTAAACTAAGTTACAATTCTTATTTCAGTTAACTCTCATATCTTGCAGATTTCAGCTACAAAAGGTACGTAGATTCCCAAAACAACGTACAAATTTATTAAGTAGATCATCCTCCACTGTCATGGAAATATTATGAAATAATATTCCTCTATAGAGAGAAATGGTTAATTGTTTAATATTTTCAAAAACAATTAATACATGTTTTTGTCACACATCCACACACATCTTCAGCGTACCGAGGGAGTGTGGATGTCACGTAAAAATTATCCGAAACGACAGATATAAGATAATTTACAGTTTTCGACATCGCTGAGTTCTAGTGGGCAGAACAAGGGGGAGGAGGGAGTGATCGCCAGTTTGATTCCCCTCTTTCTTCCGAGTCTATTTTTCAGTGAATCAATACGTTCACCTATGTGTATTTCTATGAATCAATTTTTTCGTGTTCGTTTATGTAGATATGTATGTATGAAACTGTACAATAAATGGATAGCAATGGCTCTCTTTTACTTTTTCATTCGTCATAACCTAATAAAATTCTAGGCTCTTTTTCAACGAAAATAGATTTTCCACGGGAACTTCGGTTTAACCGGCCAAACGGGTAACCGTCCAGGGTCTCGGTCCTGGTCAGACAGGTTAAGAGAGGTTCTACTTAATTCGGAAATCAGCCTCCAGGAAAAATGTCATCCATTACTCCCCTAAATAAGTATGACAGGGGTGGAAAGGAGGTGACAAGAAAATAATTCAAAAGGACTGATAAGCGTCGGATCCGCAGTTTTCAGGTTTTCAGCGATGAAAAATTATACTACCAATGCCACTATTTCCCAATTCAGACTACATGGGGTGTACGACAACCTTACCGAGATGGAGCTGCGAAGAGCGTGTCATGTAAAAATGGACGGAAACGACCGATAAGAATGTTGAATTCATAGTGTTCGAAGCATAAAATAATTTAACATATTAAAAGGAATACGACCAATATTGGTGTTGAATATATCATGTTTGGCCCACCGAAATGAGTACCAGCATTCACAAAGTAGCTGAAGTCCAAGATCACCCTCCATGAGGGAATAAACACCTTTTGGATTGGGGTGGGAAGGGACCGAAGTGTAAGATTAATCAATAATGACCGTTTTAATGACCTGGACGTTGGCGAGCCCTAAAGCTCAATTAAAAAAAAAATAATGACCGATATTGGTGAAGACACCATAGTTCCCGGGGTCGCTAAACACTTCCGATGACACAACTAAAAATAATCGTAAATTATATGTATCAGTGACGAATCCAATATTTTCGGTATTGCTCAGATAGTGGCACTTCTGAAATTAGGTATAAATCGAGTACCCATGGCAATACGTTCCCCTTACGACCTTAAACTGGGGTGAAAAAGGGAGAGACAGGAAAAATATTGCAAATGTTTGATTTGCGTCGGATTCAGGGTTTTCAGATTTTCTGCATTAAATAAATATATAACCAATGTAGTTAGGTTTTAGTTCAGATCACATTGGGGACACGGTACCCTTTAAGGTGGGGAGAAAAAGGTGAGAAACGTAAAAATAATGGAAAATGGAAAACAACCGATATTGGCCTCGAATCCATAGCTTTCGGAGTGAAGTGAGACGGGGATGGTGTGTAAAAATAATACAAAACTTTTATTATGAGGATCGAATCCACAGTTTTCTGATTTGTTGAAATGAATAGGGTCACTTCTGAAGTTATGTAAGGATACAGAAACCATGGGGCGAGGGAAAACATCCATAGACTCCGTATGGGTGGATGAAAGGGTACGTAAAAATAATCGAAAACGTTCGATATTAGTTTTGATTCAATAGTCAAAGAGGCTGATTCAATGAATTGTGACACGATGCCGATAAGTACAAATAAAGTACTAAAAGGGGGTGAGATACCCCTAACACTCCTGGGGGTGAAGTGGTGTCGTTAAGGTAATGGGTGAGGGTCTCGATGCTATTTTAGCCCACTTATGAAATAATGCAATTTAGTTCAAAAAGTTATAGTCAAATGCAATATAATGTCCACCTCGGACATTATAATCGCTACATTTGGGTGTCCAACTATAGAAGTAATGTGTAGGTGTAAGTCTTTGGCGATGACGTCACATTCAGTGCATCTTGATTTGTCATTCCACTTTTCCGAACCCTGAAGTTTGGGGTGAGATGAACAAGACTCTGAACAGAAGTGCGTGGTTTTCACTAAGAATGTGTACAGTACTCAGACTGAAGTTTAATAAAAAAAGGAATTTGAAACAAGTGTTAGAAAATAAAAGCACAAAAGATGAACGATTAATTCATGACCCTGGGCAACGCTGGGTTCATTCAGCGAGTTAAAAAAAGTACCGAAACAAAAATTAAATAGTTAAACATTTTATTCATTAATAACAATGGGACAACACGATCGAAGTTTGCTAGAAAGCCATTTACCCCCATTCATTGGACCCTCCAATTATATCCAGACCTGAAGTAAAATTGTCGTAATACTCTAGTTGTGAGGTAAATCATAATACGAAGGATTATTACTGTTGATTAGAATTGTGAAAATACACTTAGTGATACAAATGTTTTCTTCAAAGTTGAGGAAAAAAGTTCAATTTGAGGAAAAAGCTTTTTTTAATTGATTGCTTGAAATTAATGACTAAGTCAATTTACGTGGAAGTTTAGATAACAACGTCGTTTCAAAGTAAATAGGTACACAAATAGAGCATAGAAAAGAAAAAAAATAGAAAAACCTAAAACAAAAATGACTTTAAGTAATTACATAAGTTAAGAGAGCTTAAGTGAAACATTTGCACAAGAAAGGAAACAAACTGAATGTTGGAAATTATAGACAAATATCTCTACTTCCCACTTACTCAAAATTGTAAGAAATTTTTTTATAAGCGTCTTCTAGACTTATTATTAAAAAATAACATTCTCTCTGACGACCAACACGATTTTCGGAAATCCTTTTCCACTACCAGTACCACATTTTCTTTCTTAAACGATGTTACCACATCTCTTGACCATTGTTCAGACATTTTTCGACATGTTGTTGTTAAACAAGTGAGTCGAATCTGTTCAGACATTTGTATTGAATCATTGAACGAGTGAATCATCTCTGGAACCCACTATCTTTGATTGAGTTGAGTGATTCATCTTGGTTGTTGCCGCGCTCAGGAAATTTTCTCTTAATGCTATAGGTCGATTCAAATTTCTTGCCATGAAGAAAAATAATATTAGAGGAAATTATTCGACATCTTATGATTCAGCATATTAATTACAAGTTCCTTCGCTGACTATATTCGAGTGACAATCCTGCATCACTCAAGTTGGGCGAGTCCAGAAATTTCCTCGCTCACGACACGTCATTCCAGTTCGATACCTGGTCGAGTTATCAGGTATATAACTGTCGAGTTATCAGGTCGAGTTATCAGGTATATATATGCCATCGATACGAAATGGTAACGGCGCACTAAATTCAAAGGTACATAAACCACATTGCTTCTTCTTTCGAACCTAGTACAACTACAACCATAACTACTACTACTACTAGTGAGAGGACACACCTCCGATCTCGCCTCTTATATCGTGGTTCGAATTCTTCATTGTCGTCGCCAAATCGACATATAAGGATCTTTTCTCCTGGTCAACCCTTCACTATAGGGGTTCTTACTTTCGAACACTTCATTTCGCTACTTTTCTCTCTCGTCGCCAAGCCGACATTTTTTCGCAAGATCGAGTCTACAATTGCACTTCAGAAGACACTTGCGACCGCGAGATCATTACTCACCAACTATTGCGGTTGTCAACACGACAACCATCCGACTCAACTCTACAATCAACTTCAACCAGCTGATTTCCAGGATCTTCTCTTCATGTCATCACGTCATCACAATCTCTAGGAAACCAGTACTGTATCATTATTTCCCATTATTTCATAGCATGTCATTAAATCATTTTATTATTGTTAACAATCAACTTTCATCTCACTACCTCACCCATCATCACTTTGTATTTTTTCAGTAATAACATTCTTGTGCAGATAAGATCGAACTTGTCTGTACAACCATGGAGAAAATCGTCAGGATATTTTTATTTACTTATCCAAAGCATTCAATTTTATCGATCACGAATTTCTCCTGTCAAAATTGCATTCTTTTGGCATTCGTGGACTTGTACATCAATGGCTCACTTCCTATTTAAATGATTGGTATCAACAGGTCGAAATAACCTTAATTAAAATTAAGTACTTCAGCATTGCTTTTCACAAACAAAGTCACTTACTTGAATAGATCCCCCAGGATCAAATATCGGTCCTATACTCTTTTTGTTGCACATGAACATGCCATAGTCCACGACAGACTGCAGAACGGTTCTTTTTGCTGTTGACACTAATTTTCTGTGTAAACACGTCAATGCTCAAAACATTTCGTCAAATCTCTCGACTTGGTTCGATGCAAATCGTCTCATTGTAAACACTGACAAAACAGTGCCTATGTTGTTTCACAATAGCATCACAAAATCTTTACCCCAGGTTTCCCTTTTGTTGAACAATTAAAAACCGCAACGAAAACAAAATTCTTAGGTGTCCATATTTAAGATAACCCCTAATGGAATTGTCGTATTGATAATCTTAATTCCAATTAAGCAATCCTTCTGGATTGGAACCTCCAAACTTCCAAATTTAAACGGGGATTGTTCGAATAATTCGAAACCCTTGTAAACCTTTCTTCAAGGAATTAAATATTTCAACACTTCCCTGCATTTATATTTATCAAACGTTTGTGTTTGTTAAGAGTGAATTACTAAAGTACCACCCTTACAAGACTCTTGTTCACAAACACATACACGCAATAGGCACCGTCATAGAGAGTCAATCACTCTTTGCCAAATAGGGTCATATCGTTCGGGAATCGTTTTATATAACTCATTTCCCAATGACATAATATATATTATTAAATTGAATGTCTTTAAAGCCGCGGTTAAAAGTTACCTACAGCACCATTATTTCTACAATGTAAAAGGATGTAATGATTTTAATAAAAGTTAAATTCGTCTTGTACTTTATCAGGCCATTGCTGTTGTACTTACAAAATAACTGAAAAATATTTGAAAACTATTTTCCAGTATGCTTGTATTATTTCCTATAATTCATATAAGTTTACTTTTATCTGCACTCAACCTTTGCACGGTTGTATACATAAATTATGTAACCTCACCCTGTCCCGGGTTTTACTCGTTTTCCTTCGGGTAGAGGCGTAGTTTTTATACAGGCTCTTTTGGCTCTTGCCTAGGGGCGGTGGTCCATTGTGATAATTAATCTCGAATTTAGTTATTTCAATAGTTCCGATTAATAAACAATATTTTCCGAATAACCTATAGTTTATAATAATACTTACTTGTGAAATAAGTTATTTGTGTTTTATAAAATACAAATTTGCTGGTATTCTGTTTATATTATATAACACGTAGCGATATATTTTATTTCTCATCTTACGAGTGTGCTGAAATGTTAAGTCCACCACTGCCTTAAGGTCCTTGATCGTAATTGATGAGATAGAGAATATAAGTGCTTGAAGAAAGTGCAGATTTACTTTCAGGTTTATCTTAAAAACGACACGATAGGAAGAAAAAAACATTGTACTAAAAATGTGGTTGCTTGGTCTCAAAAAACTAGTCACTCATAGAGTGTTCAGAAGGGAAAATTTTAACTTAGTCTTTGGTTCCATTTACTTACCTGATGAGTAAATTAGATCGCTGCACAGGCAAGGGAATCAAATGGGTTCTTGATTATACAAATATCAGGATGAGCATCCAGTACACTTACAACGAGCGGAATAAGAGATATGTAAGTGGAGTAAATCGTGGGAAGAGATTAACCTTATTCGTTTTGGAGAAAAACATCTTTGACATGGAATAGAAGGAACACGGAAACCTTTAATCGGAGAAGTTAATCTTCGAACTGGAAAAGGTGCTCTGCGGATATCCTCTCTGACGTGATTTCGTGACCTTTCATGTCTGAGGTAGGAGCATCAGAAACACACTCATCCACTTAATAATCTTGAGAACAGGAAATACTGTTTGGGATTATTTTATTCTATAAATAATTGCAATATACTATCTTTATTTCTGTGCTATCTTCGGGCAGAGTAAAAATGTGACGGTGGGCAATTGGAACCCAAGATCACCTGCTCGATACGTAAGGGTCGCTATCCACCACACCAACAGTTTCTTAGGGTGAGTAAAGGAGGTGCGGGTTCGAATCCCGGTCCCACCACCATTTTACTCTGTCTGAAGTCACTTCAATCTTTCCTTCAGTTGTAGGTAGATTGGATATTGTTATTTCTTCTTTTTTTTCAGTACACGCCATCTCTGATTGTATTGCATCTACATTACAATTATTGCGGTAAAACGAATTGAAGCTAAGTTCCTCTGTCACTTTGTGTATGCGTGCCCATGCAATACTTTCGTAAGTAAACGAGCTGTCTCGAACTGTGGCAGAATACGTAAGAAGATCAACAAAACGAATATAATCATTTGAAACTACATAAAAATATACAGGAAAAAAACATGACAATAAGCATGGAAGGCCGGAGGATTTAAAAATGGAGTACAATAATCATTATACTGAAACATTCTGATAACAACAAGTAATCTCCTTTTTTATTCCCTTACCCTATACGTACCAATAAGATTATAAATTGCCTTCCACATAGCACTATTCTTGTCTCTTTCTCCTGCTTCGAGAGCATCAAATTCGGACAACCCCGTGTAACAAAATGTCAATTTGTCACTGATTTACGCCGATACTTCGATTCTGTTGACACTGTAATTTGTAAGTATATATTAAAGAACAATTTGCTATGAAAAATGCCTAAGAAAGAACGCTTCACGAGGGCGGATGTTGACACTCACGTCAAAGCTGAAGTAAGCGTGAAATTAAAATTCATCGATGCAGCCATCATTAGCCACAGAATATGAAATGGTAGCTTATTTGAATAGTTTCAACCAAAGAGTTGATATTCTTTGGAATATAAATTTGATTTGCTTTTTATATATTTTTAATCTACATGTTATTAGATAATTGAAGGGTTCTTCAGTGGCGTAACTACGGCCAGTGCAATCATCTGGGGTCCTCAGGAGCGAGGGGTCCCGAAAGTCCAGTTGTTTTTAAAAGGTTTAAAAAGATAATTTTTGCGATGAAAGCGTAAAAACTTAGTTACACGACAAAACGGTAAAACCCGAGTGTGCACCTCTTGGGTGGGATTTAAGGGTATGCACAATCAGTGAACTCACTGCATTGTGAAAACAGTAAATGGCGTATGCAACGGTTATTCACTATTTCATTTTTGAGGTAAATAAACGCAGTAAACTTTATAATAAATGTAATTAACTTTCTCTGCTGAAACAGCTATTACAATTTGAATTCGGTGGAACGTTATCAAAGTCTATCGGACCGTTAGTGGCGTCCCCCAGGAGAGACGTTATGAACTAATTGTATTCTTCATAGATACATCGAATAGAGTACGTATGAGTAGAGTAACGCCGACGAGTCTGCTGACCAGTTGACACTTCTCATTGGTGCCGCCATTTTGTGCCTTTCGTCCCGCGCCACTTTCAAAGTTCAAAGGCAGCGTCACCTACACTACAGATCCTTATTCATTGCGTATTTCCTCACAATGTGTTAAGACTTTACGTGCATACCAACAGCATTGAATGCATGTCAAGTTTTGTTTATCATTCAGCAGACGTAGAATGTGTCTCTAATATAATAACCACCGTGAAAATGAATCCTTCCAAAATACTTCCATATACGAATATATTGTTATTTAGATAAAACTACTGTTTTGAACCCAGTGCTCGTATTATATTTTAACGTAAAGACTGTTTATCCTTTTTTATAATACTTAATATTTTTTTCTAGTTCATTTATTTACAAATTAGTAGTACTAAATAAGAATTGATAAGTTGTAAATTAGAAAAAGAAATTGTCCCTAGTTCCTTATTTATCAAATGTGATAAATAGGAATGATTTTATGTCGCTCGAATGTGATAAATGTGACGATCCTTGTTCATCAACGCAAGATAATATATGGATAATATTTATTAACCCAGTTTTTCAACATCCCCTTACGCGAAATCTCCGTAACATGTCGCAATTGGCACATTTGGCACATATGGCATTGTAATGTTACTTTTCATGACGAATGATTCAAATATGATTATTATGCATTCCTCCACGTGGTCACACGCAGTTTGTAATTGCTTTTTTGACAATAAAATTTATTTATTTGTTTTATTTATTTAAGTACAAAAATTAAATTTAATGCGTTTATACATCAATCAACAAGTGAATTATTATTGCTGATGTAATATGCTCGATTATTAATTTATGTTTAGTACATAATGTGAATTTTTCTATTTCCATTGTAGTATTTGTAAATGGGAAATGTTACGTGCTATTGAAGTTTATCTACATGGAGCGATAGGAGGTAGGAGTTGGGTGATAGGACCTAATAATAATAATAACTACAATAACAATAATAATAATAACAATAACAATAACAACAACAATAATAATAACAATAATAATAAATATTAATAATAACAATAATTATTATTTATTTAACAACAATCTCAATACAAATGTATTCATAATTTGATTTTTAGTGAATCTTAACTTAGATTTTCCCGTATTTTTAACAGAGTCATTATACGGGGAAAATGTTGACATCTGTTTTCCTACCATACCACAATACATATTAGTATGTCCCCTGGTTGTTACGTCCTGTTAGATCACTTTCATTCCATCTTGTTCCATGCACATTCTGCAGGAGACTTTGTGGTATATATTGTATCTTGTTCTTGTAGATATCATGTCCGAATCGTTATCTAGCCGTCTAACCCATTCTTTCTGTAGTCTCAAAATTAATACACGTCTTTCCATATTATAGATGTCGCAGTCCCATAACACGTGATTCCTGTCTTCTTTTTCTTCCCGCAAATACATCCTTCCCTGTCAGTCTTTCGTATTTTTATCAAGTATGTTGCAAAATTTCCGTGTCCAGTCAGCATCTCCATCATTTCTCGTCCTGGTCTAAACCACTTTCTATTCCTAAAGGCATAAGTCACGTCCGGTATGTAAGAAAAAACTGATCGTCCTGTCGTTTCATTAGTCCATCTATCTGCCATGCATACATCAATTCTCTGGTTATTTTTTATCTTCCTCCTTTCTTGTCCTTGGTTGTTCTCGTGTCGTTAATTTGTATTTCTCCCGTTTTTCTTAGCCAATAACGCAACCTCATTTTATGCAAATGAATGTCTATTAGCATTACTCCGAGAAGCACCTCTATACTTGCAGTCGCGAGTTTGTTGTAACACCGGCTTAACCGGACTAAACATCTCCGTTGTGTGGAATGTAATAACTTTTCTATGTGTATATTTTCAGTTCCACCACCTACGCATTTGCTGCATAACTTATTATGGGTCTGATTCCTCCTTTAAAAAATTTAACAAACTATATAAAGGACCTATTGTTAGTAGGTGGGTCTGTTAGCTGGGTTTACCAACAACTTGTCTCACGTAGAGGGATTAGTAGAAGTGGCTAGTTAGAGGTGCCCCCCTAAACCCTATGACGCAGACCCCCCCCCCCAAAAAAAATGAATAAATAGAAATATTTTACAACTTTATCCCTCTTATTTACCCTTACTCTATTTTAAAACCCGTGCAAAACCTATCCACATGCTTTCTCACACATTTTTATGACTCTCATCTACATAGTGCGCAAACTAACTTTCAAAGAAGAAACCAACCATCTTCATGCATTCTACATTGATGTTGACAACAGCAGTTTTATCTTCTGCGTATAAAATAAAGGGAAAGTGATTGCTTAAAAATTGTTTGGTTCAATTTTTCTTGAAATTTTGCGCAGATTTCAAAATAAATCTATTTTTTGTCTTTTACAGGCACGGTAAAAAATAGTTTGAGTAAGAAAAATCCATTAGGTGAATTATTCTAAACGCGGAGTTAGAGTGAGCAAAAGGTGATGTGTCAGAGAGAACCTCTGGGTCAAGATATTTGGGAACGAAGAAGGGGTGACTGTGAGGGAGGAAACCAGCCGCCTTCCGATATTTTCCAGACTATAGATTTCTAAAGCTGATACCTCCCTCGGTTTTGTACATCTTCACTACTAAATAGTTTTCAACTCTCTTGATATAGTGCATAAGTAAGATCCGAGGGATAAATAATTGAGGAAATAATTTGGCTGAGGGATATTCTTTTCCTACTTCTATTTTAACTTAAAAGAAAAGAATTAAGTCGCTTGTGATAAAAGCTTCAAAATATACTTTAATACAAAGGATACATGATATGAATACCAAAAATTAAAACATTTCAGAACTCGTGCAATAACAACTACTCAAAATACAAAATATGAATCAAATTGACTCATCTGTTTAGCTAGTATCAGTGCGCACAGATGGAAAGATAGAAGGGCGTCGAATTTTAAAAAAATCGGTATCAGGGACACTAAAAATTCCTTCAAAATCTTGCTATTTTTTCTCGGTTACAATACTGTCTCCAGACCACGTATACGAGAAAGTAAGAATGTCCATCACCTGCATCCATTTTACTTATCAAAGGTAACATTTAAACGAGATTAAAATATAATACATAATTAGGTTTCAAACTATATTTCTGCAGTTAAAAATTAAGAACGTAGCAGAATAGAGTTTGAATTTTCAAAATTTCAGAGGACCATGCTCAGATTCAATATATATTCAGATTCATAAGCGGTGAACTCGGATTTCGAGGCTTACGTTTCATCGGATTACACTGGTTAAGCACCTTAGGTACAAGTCCCCTACTTCACATGTAAAATATAAAAAGAAAGTGGATGAGGCAATTATAATATAATTAAAGAGTCAAAAATAATTTGTCACTCGATTTTAAGAAACACGCAGATTTCCGAACGGCAAAAGATGGAAAAAAAACGAGATACAAAATTCAGCTCCGACCTCGAACACGCACAGTAAACTTATACACTTAAGGCAAAACAATGAATCTTCAGTACAACGCTGTTTTCTGGATAATCCGTCAGTTGAGTAATCGTACCATTGCAAGATAGAGAGGCAGGTATCTCTTGTCACTTCTTCATTCACGCGAAGGCGATGAGTCTCTCGATCTTTTGATAAACATGAGATGACCCCCGACCCGTATCCAACGCTCGCGTCTCCTTATTCAGCGGTCTAGATCACTGCGCAGCATTACTTTTTACGATTTATTCATCAGTTTCGAAAATGATCTGAAATTATTTATCATGTTAAAATATCCGTAAAGTTTAAAACTAAAACGACATTTTTATAATTTTTATTTTATGTAACATCACACCTCAAACCCTGATGTGTTGTTATTATTCTTTTGGTAGAAACAGGATCCACATACATACCAAAATCCCTATGGTAGTTTTTTTTCGCTGCCACCAGCTCGGTTTCCCGAGCAACCAAACTCACGTGTAATAATAATAAATAATGATTTATTGTAAATTTCATGAAATCTGAATTGTTTACAGACACAAACTCCCGAAATCATCAATACATCTAATACTCGTTGATTAGACAAATAATGCTGTAAGAGAGCATCGTTTATACTTTGTAAAATATAGTTGAAGACAACTAAATTTTAATAAACACTCAGGTTATCGGTTCTTTCGAAAAGATAAGTTGTTTTCACCCAACAACTAACTGAAACTAGTTACGACCCTCGCACCTAGTAATGAATTCATTAAGTCTACCGCAGCAGCCTTAACAAACAATCTGGTCTCCACGACCAAAACTTAGTACAGTCACTTGTCCGTGCTGACGGATCTCTACGTTCCTTTGTAAAGAATCGCCGAGGAGATTCACGCCTCTCAATATATACTGTACCAGACGTCACGTGATCAGCGAATGACCACGCCTTCGCCACCACCGTGCAGGCACTTCTGTTGTGTCCCCTTTTCGCTTCTAGGAATGCAGAGGACGCGCCGTACAGGACGAATCGCTAGGCGCGTCACCCAGGCGCTTCGCAAACACCTGTTTAGTTCTTCTTTCATTTCTTCGTGGAATTAGTCTTTAATTTAGGAACACCTGAACCCCCTTTGAGACAACGTCGCCGACTGCATTCTTCGAATACCCTGGTACATACTTTCCTTAGGATGAAAAGTGTTTATTCGAACAATAACTTTACACGGAAAACTCGTCGCACGTCCGTCATAGTGCGGACCGGCCACTTATTGTCATATTCTTAACAGCATCCTGCTTGGAAAATACAAAGAGCTATTAATATTTCGCAAGTTGCTGGCGTGTC
>NNCF01129387.1:873379-895741 GCA_002313205.1 Laupala kohalensis
CAGTTTGTGTCATGACCCCCCCCCCCGTGAGCACCCCTGGGTTAGTAATAGTTAATTGAGTTATTGATACTAGCAGGAGGAGTATAGAGGGTTCATTTTTCAGTAGTCACAACTATATGAACAGGGACATTCAAGTGGAAAACTACAAATTTTTCTCGGCCCACAGGGAATTGAACCCGGGATGACTTGGTGAAGAACAAGAATGCTACCACCTGAGCCACCAGAGGAGATTAATGTGAATTTATTTCCATACAAATTATACGTATGATTATTTATTAACTCTCGTCCGTAATTATTATTATTAGCATATTTATTTTTCTAAATTGCATAATTAAATTAGCGAACTCTCATTGAAATATATTTTATATTGTGCTTCCATGACAATTACTCATTATTATTTTGAATTCCCGGGCATTGCTAAGCCATGCTGACATCGTTCGCATTCGCTTGTTCGGTGCGATTACATTACAGAGTTGCGCCGCAGTGTGAACGGGCTTTTAGGCACAAAATGGCGATCGGCGTTACTCTCCTTATAGGTACTCTAACATGTTAGTGATCAGAAGCGTCACCTGGGAGGAAATGTGGAAACTTACCACAATTCGAATTCATTTTGTTTTAGAAAAAATTATTTTAAAAATAATACAAATTCAACAGATAAGATTACAAATTCTACATTTGTATAACATTTTTACGTATTTTCACTTTATCCTTAGGTATATCGACATTTCATATTTGGTAAGCCTTCACCCGGGTTATGTTGTTACCGCCATGGAATGGAATCAATTAGTCAGTTTTGCGAGTGATCAGTTACTCTCTTCTCGAGTTTAATAATATTAACGTCTTTCTGATATTTAACTGTTTTGTTGGTGATTTAATAATTTATTACGCGTTATCGCCTTAATCACTTACACCTTCAGTTTCCTTCACCATGATTATAATTGAACTACTGATACCACGTGAAACTAAATCTTTAATAAACAATAGGTGGGACAGAACGGAACATGTTAATTGTAGGAATACCAATGGAATACCAAATTACTCTCATTTGCGTTGTGTCAAGCGAATAATTTCGATTTCAAGCTTAGATTTTTCCATTAAATATCTAATTACTGAGTCCATTTCCGCGTCTGTCAGTTTTCACTTATTCCCAATCTCGAATACTCCATTTAAACCAATAAAGTAACATATTGAAAAGATAACTCGTTGAATAGTACCAAGAGGCTTATAAATAAGCTTACGGGGGAGCGCAGTTAAAAATGAAAATTGTGCATATATGTGATTTTTGGAAAGTCAACTAACATAGAAACGAGTTAAATTATCTTGAACAACAATTTACTGTAAATATGATCAACTGACAAGTTTTGACGTGAATACGTTTTTAAAATTGGTTTTGTATCTATAAATTTGTAATTTCTTTCGACCCAATCAGTACAATTTTTCGGAATTCAAGGGGTTGGAAAACTTTCCTCCGAAACAAGTTTTCCGTTCAATATAGGGTCCGCTAATGATAGGTTTTACTTCCTCAAAATGATATTAGATTACAGAAGGTTTTTTTTTTCAGAGAACTTTGACTGTATGATAAGAACATAGAAAACCTTCACTTAATTAAAATCTCCAAACACATTTAATGATTCATGTTGAAGCCGGGATGTCGAAGAACCTGAACCAGTTTTCCAGAATCACAATTAGCTAGCATCTACAAATCAGAGGTTTACTTTCCATGTCCACAGTTAAACCTGTTTTTTTCTGTTTATGGTTGCCAAAATTGGAGTGCAAACACATGTGCAGCTGAAGGTAATCGGAATTCCACATAAACAAACATTTTTATTTTGAGGTGAATTTCATTAAGTTATACTTTCAACTACTCTACTTTATCCGTTTACAGAAAAACATCTCCACAATTTTTGAAAATATCGCAAAAACATTTCATACGCGAGATCATTCGAGACAATAACATTACAGTTTGTTGTTCAGGTAGGTTGCGTATGTAGTTTTTTAAAATAATTCATGTATTCCATATTTTTAATAATAGAATTTCGTATATCTTAAGGAGGTTTTACAGGAAATGCGGTAGTCAAATCCGCAAAAGCAACATTTTAATATTTCACATCTTTTACTCCCGTAGTATCCGCTTAGTTTTGGCAACGCTGAACACGTGATTCGACTTGTTAGTGTCTCGTGGGTCAATTTCTGTCGCAAAGTGAGGAAAATGTCTAAAATGGAAAATAAGAAGAAGAAAAGGTTTTATTGGAAGGGAAATATGATGACTAAAAGGATTTATCTACAGAGGAGAAAAGCTCAAGAGATAAAAATAAACAGTGATCTAACAGTAATTCTTTCGTCAAGGTAATAATGTGTTCATGTGTTTATAACTGGTTTATGTGTCTATGTAATATTTACTTATAAAGAGTAAATATTTTTGAATGTCTGTGTTTGCCAAGGAATGTTTATGTGTTGCTTTTAACAATAATGCTAGTTGAATTAATATGGTTTTTGGAAGGAAATATTTCTGCTCATTGGCGAATGACATGTTTTGATGATTATTTATTTAAAAGTAATTTTTTTAAAGTCAATTGCTGTTGGGTATGTTAAGTAAAGATAATATTTGGAACTATACAACACTTGAGTAAAATACAGCGGCTGTTTTGGTTATTGTGTCATTGGATGATGGATAGTTACAAGAGAGTTTTTTTTTATATTACTCAGTTTCTGTGAATTGAAATTGTTTAAAATAGTACATTTCGTGGTATGCGATTTGAAAGTAGAAAAAGTGTTGTTTTTTGCCAAGATTGTAAGAGAAATATAAATTTCAAATGCTCAAGACCCATCTTTTGAATGAGAGGAAATAAGAAGTGAAACGGCCTAGTTGTGTCACGAATGCAAGAAGCAGTCACACGAACAGTCGCATAAAATGTTGCAGAGTCAGCATACTGATTATGTGGATTGTGAGTCGTTAAAAGACTCTAATTTGAAGAACGTTAACAAAAAAGCTTCATACCCTTTATGAGGAAATGAAAGATATTAATCAATCTATAACATTCCTATTTGACTAATATGATGCGATAATAAAGGAAATTAAAAAAATTAAACTTTTAGGGGAAATTGTAAACAAATGAAGCAAAGAAGAAAGTGAGGATCATTTACCCTCATAAATTAATGAGGGTATATGAACTGGAACAAAACATGTGAAACTTCAAAAGTAGGTTATAAGCATGAGATGATCATAAAAGGTACTGTTAGTACAATTATTGATCATACAGATGCAAAACTAATAACTTTGAACGACCTAAAAGTTTATTAAAGCCAATAAAGACATTTAGAACATGTATTAAGTTAAACTACTAAATAATTCGAAACAAGGTTCTTGAAAATTCTAAAAAAGTTGAAAATCTAATATTTCATTTTTATGAACTGTTATTTCCTTATGTGGGAAAACTATTTTAGAAAGTGAAGATTTAATAAGAAGACGGAAATTTTAAAATTCATATGGACAAACCAGGTAAAAATTGTTATGAACAGATCTGAAGATTAACGAAACTAGAATGAACAATTGTGATTTAGAAAATATAAAATGTTTAAATTTCTGGGAAAATATTTTTTTAATAAAACTGGATATAGACGAAATACAACTCGTTGAAATAGAACAAGAACCAATATTTGTTTGATGTTTGATCTTCGCTTAATTTTCAAAGATTAACTTTTCACAGAACTGGTAGAAGAGACGGGTACAATGATTTATCCGGAGAGTTTTGAAAACAGCTAACATTAGACTAATTTTGAAAGAGGAACATTTTCTTCGAATAATAATTTTAGACGGTTTTCAATTCTAAGCTCAATGGGGAGGATTTTTTTAAATACAAAAATATTTTATCACCCTTTGGTTCACTAATAATTACGATAATAGTAATTATTATAAAATGCTTTAAAAGAAATCAAGAAACAATAACAAAATCTATAATTAATTTTTTACACAAATATAATTAGAAATTTCAGTGTACGTGTCCTGCACGCACAAGCACATTAGTAAAATCAGAGAAATATGTATTGGCTTTGAAGGTAGTATAAAAACGATGCTACCCGGGCAATTCTTTTCCTTGCACACCTGGAGCAACCTAGGACCGTGTTTTTAACAATCAGAGTGTGTCTAATGTTTTAATCCCCCCATAAACTATGCATAAAAATTACGTGGGGAAGATAATGGCGTTCATGTCCTTACAGCAAAAAACCGTCTTTAGTGTTTTCAGAACCATCGTTTTCTTGTAAAGATTGTTCTCTTGGAAGTGTAATAGCAGCAACGTGACTCGAGACTAGAATTCAAGACGTTCGATCGAATGTGATTGGTGTTGTAAATACTATGAAGTGTTCTTTGTTGTAAGATACTATTAACGACTATTCTCGTTGGAGCAAGAGAAAGTGATAATGCATTTACGCGGCCGTTGTTTGTATGTTCCTCTTTCAAACCTAGTATTTAATAAGGTCTTTTAATTTACCCTACTGACATGCCTGTTTTGCTCATGTGTCCAAGTTTTGACTCAAACCATTTGTGCAATATGGCAGGTTGAGACGATAATTTTATATTTTTTTGTGGGGCTTTACGGCTCATGTCGGCATCAAAGATCATTGGAGCCCGAAAAACTTGTACAGGTAGGGAAAATGCAGTTACGCACTAGGGAGAGCCAACATGACTGCCCCCGCGTGTGGGACTCGTCGAATGATTCAACCCTACCCACTAAAAACCCTCCTGATCTACAACACACCAAAACATATCTCACAACATACATCAAATGGAGGGGGGGCACATAACATGAGGGGGGACAAAAAATGAGGGGTAGAACAAAAAATGAGAGGAATGAGGAAAATGAAAGAATCCTAGACCTAATGGCGTCGGGATCGAAAAGAACAAGAGGTGGCCAAGGAAGGTCAGGAAAGAGAAGGGAAGGAACCGTACACAAGTAAGTGGAAGTAATGCCAGACTGAGCTCGGGGACCCGTGTTTGACTTACTAGATGTAAGTCCCCTGGGGGGAGACGATAATCTGCGGTCCACGGATTGGAAATGTACGTACTACCTGTTGATGTGAATCGCCGGATATCATTTTGACGTGTTGCGTCTCGGTGTGCATCGGTAAAATGAAAATTATTTGTAAAAATTATCATGACTGAATTGTGTACAGTAATTTTTTTAATGAATTCAAAGAGTACCGCCCTATTTTTGACAGCGAGCCGCTAATCCTATTAAACCCACCGGTTTTGTACGCGGAAAACAATATACACGGATTTCTCTATATTACTTATAGACTGCTCTTCGAGTTACTGCCAGAACATCCGAGAAAGGATAATATAATTCGTATTCCTGAATCCGTAGGTAATGTTACGACAAAATTATGAAGCAAACGTCAGGTTAAAATCGGGGTAAATTGTGCAGTTTTTCAACACATATGTTAGGAAGGGCATTCAAAGTTTAATTATTAGAAAGGAGCGTATGTATCGAAAGTATTGATCAAGAAACCCTATTAATGTCGGTCCATTTGAAAGGTCTTGTCTATTTTTGATCCAACGGAAATCGTTAAGAGGTCCACTTTCGTTAACAGTCATTTAAATTAGTTATATCTGATTTCATAACTTCGAAATGTCTAATTTTTTCAAAAATATATATGTAATATTTACATATCAAGATTTCGGTCACTTGTTTGGAGAACAGAAAGTAGGTAATTATGTAATCATCTATTTTTCTATTACAACACAGCACGTAAATTTTGTCATTAGTTATTTCTGATTTCAGGGCTTTTAAATCTCGTGTTATTTTGAGATAAGCAAACACACAGACACGGATACGAAATTAGGGCGAGAGATTAAGGTTTTGAAAATGATTCAAAATACAGTAGGCCTAACATTCAAAAAATGAAAAATATGGAATAGAAAATTAGTACACGGGAAAATAAAATAAATATGAAAAATTATAATTGGGTATTCGATTCATTCCTTAACGGAATAAAAGCAATAGTCAGAAAATATTTTATAAACGATCCAAAGCGGCTTTCGGCCACTAATGTCGTCATCATCAGTAGCAAAGAAAAAGAAATGTAACCTAATTGGGAAAATAATAATAAAAATTTTAAATTTTGTTAAAAAAATGAAGAATATGTCGGACTAGGAATATATATATTGGTTATTCAAAGTAAAGTATAAACAATTCCTAAAAAAATGAAATTTCGAATAACTGTTTTAGTTTAAGGCACATATTAGACATTTTAGTTAAAGGTACATATTAGACGTATTATTAAAATAGTATTAAGAAAAATAAAAACAGTATAAATTTGGTCCCAGACATTGAAAAACTATCCAATATTTATAAAAGAAATGTATGAAGTTTGATGATGTTCCTGATATAGTGTCATACTATTTGTTCAGACTTTGTTTTCTTGGAAAATACATATTTATAAATGAATGTATGATTATTTTGAAAACAGTTATTACTTTAAGCAAAATTTATATACGTCATACTACTGTGATAAGTTAAAAAAGTAAATCACTTGAAGTGGACTGCAAAGAGTCGAAACGTTGGGTATTTAACCGAAATTTATTAAATTAAAAAGAAAAATTTGGCTTAATTCGTTAAAAAGAAATATATAAATACTTTTAAAAATTCTTAATATCAATCCTTCCTAATAAGGAACAGTGGACGAAATGTCTCTTTGATATGAAATCGTAACGTTACGGTTCCTGCTCCCCTCTTATTTTCAAAGAAGTGCGTCTCGTGAACGTGTACACGTGCGACTTTGCCAAACCTAACAGCTGATGTTTGAGGCCATGGAATTTTGTAATTTTCTGACATAAATGTATCAATATTTCATTTTACAACCCACCTCAGTTCAGTTTTTGACAGTTATTGTTCATTCAAACCTTTTCTTAGAACTGTAGATAATTTTACTCAGTTCTCACTTAATTATTTCGCTATGATCAAAAATATTTGAAAAGTCATCAAATTTTTATAAGAAGCCATGCTCATTAAATCGAAAAATTGAAACATTTGTTTTGCGTTTAGTCACTTCGAAGCTTGAACATTCGTAACAATATTCGGGAGATCAAAATGAATTGTATGCCGAATTTAACAGAATTCTCACGGTTAATTCTTTTACCGATAGAACCTCCTTAATAGTATGTTCTTCAACAAATCAGGAAGTAGCGATAACATTTTCACATCTATTCAATTTTAAAATATTCATACATTTTTTCAATGTATACCGCATAAAATAACTTGTAAAGAAAATAAGCATTGTCTTCGTTCAATTACATTTCACAGGGTGAGAAATAGTTAATAATTTTTTTTCAAGGGCTAAATTTTAATATTTTTACATATTATGCTTCGTTAACAGTTCTTCGTGTGCTACTTATATGATATGTAGTATTAAGAAAAAATTAAGGTAAGTTTTCCAAAAGTATATAGCGAACTCAGAATATAACATAAATATTTCGAATCGAATACAATCATTTAGCGAGCTTACTAGTCTAAATGGTTATCTCCCACACTGAAAAAAGGCTTAAATGATTGCTCGTTAAGATGAGACCTTCATGATTAATTTGTTTTTCATTTTTTTATGCTTTTCCCAGTTTGTCGACCATTGGGTCATTACCTGGGATTGTCACCGGATATTCCTTCTCTATGATCAAATATCTGTTCAATAATTGTACTACTTCTTTTCCTCTGTGTTTCTGTCCCCAGTTATTTTCCTTCTCATCATATACGTTTCCATAATCCTTGTGCATTCGTCTCGTTGCGCATTCGGCTGTTATTGCTATACTTGTGATGGTAAAAGCGTAGCTGCCTTCCCCACCACTGTGAGGTGTGGGGTTTGTTCACTATCTTGACTTGTATGCCTTTCATATAGTCATAATAGTCATCACGTATTCGTCGAATTCCTCAAACACGTCCTTGGTCGCTATGTACTTGGTCATGTCCATATCACTGAAGAGACCTTGTCGCTTGAGTTGTTGGAGCCATCGTCCTCTCTTTTCCCCCATCAGCACGCAGTCGTAAAGTATGTGATCCACTGTATCGGCAACAACGGTTCCGATGGGTGAAACCATTTTCTGTTTTTGTAACTAAATTTTACATCATTTATGAAGCTGTACGTATTTCGACCCTCTTTCACCAACTTCCACCGTATGTTCCAGCATTCGACTAACGCTCGACTGATCTTTCACTTCCATCCACGTTCCATTCCATTTATTATCATCGCTTACTCGAGCTTCTTTACCTTGAAGAACCGTGTACCGTAGGAGATGACGGTCTAGCTACAATTCAATCCGCAGTACCCCCATTGAAACTTGGAGCACCCGCGTTTATGTGCCACTGCAAAATATTAAACTTAGCCGCTGGTAGTGGACAAGCTTGCGCTCCATGTGTCTCAATTTACTCCGCTCATGCCACATTACTCCATAGTGTGTAATTTGTGGCACAATTAAACCTTTGTAGAATTGAAGAAATTGTTGCTTTCCTATCGTATGTTTTGTAATGCCGATTCTCATTAGACCATACACTACTTTCTTCACTTTTTTCCCTATATGGTCGATGTGGTCTTTGAATGTTAATCGTTCATCAATATACACCCCAAGGTATTTCACAGCCCTTTTAATTTTCAATCGCCAATCGGGGAAGCGGAATATTGAGTCCCTGCGACTTAGACCCTGGTTTGCGTATCCGAACACAATTCCCTCAGTTTTAGTCCGTGAGATCTTAAGTTGCAAAGCTGTACAGGCACGTTCAAAAATTGCAAGTTGATCTGCGCTATGTATATCAAGCTCCTGGTGACTCTTCCCTTCAACAACTAGCGCAATGTCGTCAGCGTACGCTATGACTTCGACTTTCACCTCTGTCGTCTGGTCAAGTACAATATTCATCATGGTGTTCCACAATATTGGTCCCGAGTGGCTTTCTTGCGGAGAACCTCGTGTAACTTTTTGATTAATCCTTTCTATTCCAATGTCCAAGACAACATGGCGGTTACGCAGATATGATCGCATTAGTCGTAGTAGGAGGCGTGGTAAACTCTGTCGAGCGAATTCCGTTAATACTGTGTCCCATTGTAGAGTCGAGAGCACCTTCGAAGTCTATAAGAACAACCTGAATATATTTCTTTAGGCGATTCAGGACCCAGTGCACTAGCCATTCCACTGCATGTTTAGTGCAACGACTCTTTGTGAAACCATACTGATTGCAATTCATTCTGCCCTTCAAGCCATTCTGGATTCCATTTGTTATTATTTTGTCCAGTATTTTTCCTAGTATATGTTATTGGTCGGTATGATTTTGATTGTTGAGTGTCTCGATTACCCGGCTTTAAAAATAATTTTAATTGCCCTTTTTTCCACATTCAGGGGAAATACCCTGCGGCATAGCATAAGTTGTAAATTGCCGTTATTTCTTCTGTATATTTGTGTTCAAATTTCTTGACCATTTCATTAGTTATATTGTCAAAACTTGGGCTCTTTTCACTATTGAATTGTCCTATCACATGTCGTACCTCATCTGTTGTAATACAATCTCCGTCTGCAAGTTCCATTATGTCATACTCCTGTCCAGTCATTGTACCTGCCTGTTGTCCTTGAAAAATATCTTCAAATATCCTTTCTCCGGTGTCATGCCATCTGCTCGTAAACGTCATACCAGTCCGTATAGAACTCCCAATCGTCGTAATATTGATTTTCTCACGCCCTATTAAGTATTTGAGACCAGTATTGGAGTCCCCATTCATTTGTATCTTTACTCTCTTGAACGAATCTTCCCCAATTATCTCTTTTTACGGCGTATTAAATTTTCGGAGGTACTCTCTGTCTTCCTGCTTCCCTTTTTCATAGTTCTCCATCCCTGGCCGCAACTTCTTGTAACGTCTTAGTAGTTTGTTCCTGTGTTTTTTTACGCTTTCTAGCTCCGAATCCCACCAGGTTTTTCCTTTACGATAACCGTCGCCTTGTTTTCTGCAGAATGGTCGCATAAATTGCAACATATGTTGTTGAATGATGTTCACCCTTTCGTCTATATCATGGATATCACATCCGATGCTATATTTGTAGTTAAATTCCTTTTTCCATGTTCAAACGTTTCCAGTCAATCTTTCTGTAGTTAATCATATTGATTTGAGTCTTAACCGTCTTGTCATTGATTTGAGTCTTAACCGTCTTGTCATGTTTTTCAATTTCTTAGTATCGTTTTGTGATCACTTTCTATCTTGTCGTCTGCCAGTCACCAAGTCACTGTGGTTTTGTCGTTTTTTGTCTGCAAAGTGAGATCGATTATGGACAGTCCATTGCCTGTTTCAAAAGTATACATTCCGTAAGTATTTATTATATGTACATCGTACTCATATATTAATTTTTCCAGTTCTCGGCCTCGGGTATTGTCTACGACGTCACCGCAGGTCCGTGACCGTCCGTTCCAGTCTCCACCTAAATATATTTCAGCTCTCCTGTATTTGTCTAGTATTCGGCCGACTTGCTGGAAAACAGTTTGTTTCTTACTTCCGAATGGAACGTACACATTAATAATCATAACATTAATGTCTGCCTTTGCTATCCGTACAACTTGGACATTTTTAGTTGTGTATTCACGAACTACGATAACATCAATATGATCGTTTCATATGAGTACTGAAGATTTCCCTCCATGTTTATAGACAGTGTTGTATCTCAATGGTATGTTGATTAACAGCCCCTGCCATAAGTAAGGCTTCTGAAGAGCACCATCTTGTCTGTGACATATTTCATAAAATCTATCATTCCTTGAACACCGCCGTGTCAATTTTGCTGCCCAATTTTAATTCCCATCGTTGGTATTTCTGCGTATCATATCACAAACTTTGGTGTATTCATGGCACATTTTATTTCGCACGCTATGCATTATATTTAGGTATCTTCTTGCACAGTTGACACATTTTGCTGGGTCCAAACGCGTGGGTCATGTTGGTATATCGTGTCCCGAAAGACCAGTGCCCGCAGATCTATTCTTTCTCCCTACAGATCTTTGCTTGATGTCCGTAACGATGGCACTTGAAGCATCTGAGTGGTTCTATAAACTCTTCAATCCTGTGTGAAGTGTATCCTACATATACTTTCCCTCGTTCAGTCACTCGCTTGTTCAGTTCAAACGGTATTTCCAGGATCCAGTGTCGCGTTTACCAGTCGTCCTTTCCTATCTTCTTTATTACCCGTATCCCTGCTCCTTCTTCCTCTGAAATAAAATTTTACTTTGAACCTTTGTCAGAATCTCCTTCTCCCTTATCCGGTACACCATAAACTATTATCTTAGGATTAGTTTTCCTTGTTTCCTCCTGACTCAATTCTGTGTGCTCCATTAATAAATGGTTGATCTTCTCGCTCATTGGCCCTCCTTCAACTTTTATCAAGAGTTTTCCCCACGTATGAGCAAGCATTCATCTATATTAATCACCTCACTCCTTCTTCTCATTACATTATAAAAAGTCGGGGGTATGTTCATATTGTTAGTTTCATCGCGTTTTCCTATTAAAACACCTTTTCTTTTCTGGCTCCTGTGATCTGCACAGTCTCTGCGTACGTATGTTTTCGGCTGTCCCGAACTGCTCCTTGGTCTCTTTGATTGTCTGTCAACTTGACATCTATTTCGTACACAGCATTTTTTGTTTGCTCCAATGTCTGCTTGGTGTCGTTTATTTGGATTTGCATCATGTCTTGTTTGTTACTAATCGTTTGTTGCCTCGGTGTCCTTCGGTCAATCCTACTGTATCTCTCCGTAGAAGCATAGTCCTTTCAAAGTCGTCCTTATCTTGACGTAGGGTCGTTTGTAGCATATTCCACCTCTCTTCGAGAGTTGACACAACTCTTTCCTCTAAAGCGTCCAGTGATTCTTTGCCAAGCAATTCAACAGTTACCCCTTTCAATTTATCCCCAAGTGTTAGGATAAGCTCCTTTGCATTTGCTAAATCTGTAAGTTGATTTAGTTGCTCCTTCAAAATGTCTGCTTCTTTCCGTGTCTGTTCGATCAGCCGCCATAGTTACTTCATCCTGTCCTTTATTTTTTGCTGGTATTTTCCGGTAAATTCTTAAATTTGTCCTCTTATCGTATGTCTTAAATCGTATATGTATTTATCGCTCATCATGTCACCAAGTCCAGTCTTCCTGTAGTATAGTCCGTGTTGTAATCGTATCTGTGTCGTCATGGTAGTTCTGTATACACTGATACTACTGCACCCGCGGGGTGAAGGTGTACCATTTAATTTATTCTTACGCTTACTTGTTTCACTCTCACTGTGATACGCTGTCGATGAGACCTCAATCTTCAACCGTTCCAGATATGCAGCTGCCTGCCGACCCCTTTTCCCCCCTTCAGGCACTGGTGTTCTCATCTTCTTCTGCTCCGCCATTGTTCCTGTATAGCTCAAATGGTTGTCCTCCACCTTTCCCACACACAGATAATCACCAGACATGTAGTTCGTACACAATGAGGAGTACCAATGGGTAACTTCTTGTATTATATTGTTTTTTTTTGTGTATGCTCGCGTTTCGGTTATCAAGTACCACCAGAATGTATCAGGGAGCAGAGAGAAGTGTATTACACCTTTTGAAGCCAATTCACGAATTGCAATAAATGGTCTTTCGCCACCCATGTGTAAGCTGCGGCGATCATGATTTCTCAACATCTGAAGAATCGTACTGAAAGTAGCCTCTCACTGTGTTTACATACAACAGTGCAATTGCTACTCACCATTTACAGGCTGGATATATCCCTGTAGTTACGCCCTCATGCTTAGGAGCTCTATGCACATTACATACAAAACTGTTAAACGTTCTGTTCCGATCCTTATAACACGTATTTCACCAACGTACTATGTGTACTTCTCGAGATATAGGGCATTATGCAAAATCAGGTGTTTCTATTTTACACGTGTTGTTCTTGTTATTTAAACTCTATTGCACCGACTGTTATAAAACGCACGTGGGACGCGAGGGTTAAGCTCTTACACCTTCCTGCTAATTTTGGCTCACGTGATTTGCACCGCTTGGTTGCAAAGGGCTCAATTTTTATTTTCACGTATAAAGTTCTCTATAGTACTTTTATTAACCATGCGAAGCAAGCTGTACACTGTGTATTGTGTGTTTCATGTTGTAAGTATATTTGGTGTCACATTGCTTATATATAGCTTCGGTGACCCGAATACAACAGTACATATGACCGTTCTCCGATATCTATGACACGGTGTCTTTGTCACTGCAGCCAATTTAATGCTGGCTGGAAGCCAATGCAGCCAATTTACTGTAGTTTCTCTATTACAAGCAGCTACCTCGCACGGTTATCTAATCCTTACTGAAAATCAGGATCAATCCTTTGCTGGGCTACTCTATAATTAACGTTTGAAGAGGTGCCGATCAATGTTTACGTATTCTTAGTAAATTTATATCTCTAAAACCAATTTTCCAAATGCCACCAAATTTTCCTGGCACGATCCTAGCACAGTCCGCTTGATGCTAGCAAGCAGCTTTATTCACTCACTCACCTGCAAGACCACGTTTCCAGATTGCATTCCCTTCGTAACAATTGTCTTCATGACTTATGTGAACATTCGTCGCTCGAATTTTAGCCCCAGTGGGCCGAAATTCGCCAAATTTTCACCTATGTACTCAGAGTGACCTCTTTCCTCCAATATTTCACACGCTGTATAAATCTCTCTCAAAATCCACTTATGAAGACACCGTGATCGGAGCGCAATACACAAACGTCCAGAGCCCTTGTTTACCTATCTAATGATTTAAATTATTATTTTAGAAGTATTATGAACTATACTTTTAATATTATTTATTTCTATACTGAACTTCAGCTTGGAGTATCGTGCCTTCCCCGCCACTGGTGCCATTCATCACATCTCGTTGCTTCTTATTCAAAAACTTGTTAAAAATCTCATTGCTACTTTGCCTTTGGAAGTCTGGATTTTAGAGCCTTCCCTGTCGTCTTGATACAAGTACATCAAAAGTAACGGTATCTTGACGTCATGGACGGAGATGTTCTCAATGATGGACTAGTCAACAATGGGAATATTTCTCAAATCGTACAGAAGATAAATTTCTGTCACTGACGTAACTTCGTGCCATTATTTTTCTGGCCCTACCTTCCGTCAGGAAAATCTAACTCAATTCGTCATGTCAATTTCCTTTGTCTCCCTTGTTTCTTCAGAGTCGTAAGTCTACCGCACTGAATCTTGAGTTCTAGTTTGGGTCATAGTCAAAAGGTTGGAAGTGATGCGAACATTGTACTCCTTGTCCATATGTGTCCGAGATGTTGACATTCATAACTAACCCTCCAAAAACAAACGGAAGCAAAAATTCTGAAATTTTCCGAATCTTCTATGGAACGTGTTGGAGTGCGTGCTCTAAAGGACCTTTTCGACCCTGACATTCCCTCACAATCACCTGACAGAAACGTTCGTGAATGGGTTGCAAATAATTTTAGTTTCCTTGAAAGTATATGGTTCCGTAATATGCAAAAAAGTAAAAAGAAGCAAGATTATTTTTTTTGTTGAATTTTGAGTTTATCTTTCTTATTTCTCGGACTTCCTAGAGGTGAAAAACTCGAAATTCGAAATTCAAACCTAACGAAACCTAAAGGAGCAAATTCCAGAACTGTGCCAAAACGTTGAACCATAAATATCCAAATTAGTGGAATACAAATTCAACGTTTTTTTCACCCGACAAAAACGAATAAGAAGGCTGATATAATTTTTTTAAAAGTAATAAGTTCTTCAAGCAGTGCATAGTTTTCATAATTTTTTTGTATTGGATGATTAGGCTAGTAGATTCGTAAGCATTCGTTATTCCAAAGTCACTAAGGGTGATGAAGTCTTTCATCACAGTAAATTCCTCTTAATTAGAATTGAAGATTATAATTAAAGATAATAAGGATGCTGATTTTATTAACTATTAGAATTTTATTTCTACGGGTTTTTGTGATGCAATTTTTATCAAAATTATATTGTTTAATCTTAAAAGTGTAAAAGTAAGAAATTATTCATGTTAGTTTCTATAATTTTTGAAGAACAATTCAATGATTTTTCCGCTTAGTTTCGCTTCATATACATACAGATCTCGTCCTAACATAGTTATCTTTAACTTCTTTTCTGACAATATCCATCCCACGAAAAGAATAAAGAAGCTGGGTGCAAAAGATAAATGAAGGTACCACAGATATGAAGGATCTGGTTCGCACTTCATTGTCACAAAACATCCTATCTTGATATCTGGCTTGACCCAGCATGTCTCTGTAATAGATTCCAACTACAATTCAGCAAAATCGTCAGAACGGAGAATAATTACTCTTTACTTGCACTCGCAAAAAAACGAATTACGAAGGGGGGGGATTGATCATGCTTATAAAATGACTATAAACATGGACGATAAGTTCCGCTTCCCTTCTGAGTTCGCAGTCTTACAAATGCGGCAGGCCTTCTTTAATTACGGTTAATTGATATTCTGCGCATCTCGTTGGTAGGAGCTTGGAGGTGAATGGAGATTCCCGCCTTGGCGTTTACCTCCCCTCTCCCGCGATACCAACTTCTCCGCCCCATCACCCGGCCACGTGTTGCAGAATTCAGGCGATAGCAAATCTTCTGCTCAGAAGGCTGACTTCGGATCGTGTATACGACTTCGGATCGGGATGCTTTGTGAAGCTCGGGAAATGGAAGAACGAGATGATTCGTGGGAAACTAAATGGAATGGAACACAGAGAAATCACCATAAATGTGAGTACCCTGTGCTTCTATATGAAATCCAAATTCAGAGGAAGAAAAGCGTTTCTCCAAACCTTTGAATATGACATCCCAAACTTTGAATACTATAATTTTGAATACTATAAGTTTGTGATGTCATATTCAAAGGTTGGGAGGCCACATCCAAAGGTTGGGAGGCCGCATCCAGAGGTTTGGAGAAATCCTTCACATCCTCTGAATTTGGAACCTGCATTCAAACCTGTTCTCTCCGTGTAGTTTCACAAAAATACTAAAGAAACGAGAAAGGAGCGCATTGTTCAGTAATGAGACATTAAAAATGAGATCGCCTTGAAATGATTTGGAGAAGAGAGGATTTTTTTATATTCCGTAAATGGCTTACAGATAATTATAATCAATTCGCTGTCGAAATGGCGGTTTGTGGATATATTATTTATTGAACGTAGATTTGTATTGCTCGCAAATACTGGTCAAAATTTTGCAAGAATAAGTTGCAGTTTTCAAATTAATTAATGCGTCATGCCAAATTTATCCATCAATTGTGCATGCGAATCGAGTCTTATCAGTAGACAGATACTAATTTTTATTTTTTTAGTTCTTATATTTCTTTGCTGTATTAACAGAACAGAATAGTATGACCGCAGTGGCATCAGAATAGCTTCAGAAACGGAAAACGTGTTTTGTATTATACATTCACAAAACGTTTGTCACCAAAGTTATTGATTCTTACATATGATCTCGATATGGGTGTCTATGGTGTTTGTTTAGTCAAGTTGACGTAATTTGATTAAAACTGACGTGTACATTTTTGTTGTGTATTTTATTCACCTAGTGCAAAGAGAGATCAATAGAAAATAGTAATCAATGAGTGCACTACTAGATTTTATGAGTTCATTTTGAAGAGAAGTAAACTCTGCATTAAACTTTTAAACAAATCCCTCTACATAGGCAACTTTCTTATATATAAAAATTTAGTCTGTGTATGTTTGTGTTCGCAAAACTCGAAAAGTAGTCGGTCGATTGACTTGACATTTTGACACAATATTACATTCAAATACGCGCGTGTTTTTATATAACTAATATATAGATGTCTCACCTCTGACAGGTAAAAACTTGCTTTAAAAAAAATATATATATAAGCAAAATACCACTCACGGACTTATAATGCAATATCAGAAACTAAAAATAATAGAAACTTGAAATCGGGTAAATATGTTCCTTTTAGGTTATAGACATCAGCTAAGATAGCATTTTACGAAAATCCACCCCTAACGGGGCGAAATGGGGATTTGAATGTTTTGCTTGTATCCCCCACCATAACTCTTAGAGTGTCTGGCACAATTTCTACCAAACCTTATACACGGACGACTGACTATATGAAAACAAGCACTGTAGGGATAAGACATCCCTTGCATCCCTAGGGAGGGGGTGAGATGGGGATGTCATGTAAAAATAATGGAAAAATCCGATATTAGATCCGAAACCATACTCTTCGGAACCGTTGAGATGGATAAGAGCGTTACCAGTGCTTTGTAAGTTAACAATCAGTCCACATTGCAGGTAAAATACCTCTATCATCCTGAGGTAGGGATGGTAACGAAGGACAGACAAGCATAATAAAAAATATATTAGTGTTGAACAAATCATTTTTGGGACCCCTGAAGTGAAGTTACACCCTCATTGTCAGATAAGTACACGATCACCCCCATAAGGAATAAACATCCTTTGTGTTGGGGATGAGAAGGAGTGAAATGTGACAATAATCGAAAGTGACCGATATTACTGTTGAGATCGTAGTTTTCGGGGCCGCTGAAATTAGTAGTAACATTCTCGAAGACGTCAAAGTTCAAAATCTACCCTTATAAACTCTAGCACCACTAGGGAAGGGGATGTTATCGAACATGACATACCAGTGACGAGTCCATAAATTTCGGCGTCGCTGAGGTAATAGTGGAATCCCGATATCGTGTAAGTCTGAACTCAGCCCTCATGAAACAAACGCACCCCTGGTGTGGGGGGTGGAAATGGGTTTATGGATTAAAAAAACTAATTTTGAAATATAAAAATATGAAAATTGCATCGCATCCATAGTATTAGTATTGAGATTTTTAACTTCCAATGCCGTTAAGTTTAAGTTGAGATCACATAGTGACACGGTATCCTTAGAGCTGGGGTGGGAAAGCGAAATGTAAAAATAACGTAAAAAGACCGATAAGGTCGAGTCCATGGTTTTCGAGATGAATAACGGTTTTTCCAATGACATTATGTTACATTTTGTTTATTACGCACGACACTTCTAAAGGTGAGGGTTGGGAAGAGCGTTACTCGAAAAATTATCGAAAATATCAAGAAGGAAAGGATTTTACGAAAATTCGCCCCTATGGGGTGAAATGGGAAATTAGTGTTTTCTAAACCTATGTCTCATTTACATCAGTGAAAATGAGGGATTATTACACATTGATACTATCAAACTAATAAATTACACACTAATAAATCAAACATTTTCACTGGATATCAATGTGAGAAAGAATAAAGTTACATACATATCACAATATTCACGCGAGCTAAGCCGCAGGTACTCAGCTAGTATATTATAAAGTGGAATGAAATATTAATTTTATAATATAATTGGTGTACTTTACAAGAAAAGGGATGAAGCAAGTTGACTGATCGAGTCATTATTAAAGATGATTGCAGTTGCAAGCAAATGGGTATTGTGATAAAAATTATTTTGAAGTATTTCTAGTACGCGGTAAATTTTTCTCTTCAAGGTCTGGGGGTGTTGGATGCTCAGTTCAAATTATTCTAACGAACAAATAATTTTCTTAGTTTTTCATGATGAACCTTTAAAGAGATTGGTTTACCAAAGTACAGTTTCCAAAGCTTCCAATAAAATAAACTAACAAAATGAACTGAAGAAAAAACAACATAACATCTCTAACGTACCTCTTTCAAATATCTCTTTATGAAAATAACAAAAACATGTTAATATCTTACGACCTCCGTTTCAGAGCAAAAATATAAATTAATGTGCTCCCAAGACGTTCACTTTAGATGAAAGCTTTCCAATGCATGTTTCTAGAAATCATAATGATGGGCAAGAATATACTTTTAGAAAGTTCTCATTTGTTCGTAAAACCATCATCGCTAATTCAAGGGTCTACAATTCTGTGGAGTTGTGGAGTACA
This sequence comes from Laupala kohalensis, assembly GCA_002313205.1. Lineage (NCBI taxonomy): Eukaryota > Metazoa > Arthropoda > Insecta > Orthoptera > Trigonidiidae > Laupala > Laupala kohalensis. Next base: position 892,315 of record NNCF01129387.1, read on the forward strand.
ACTGCATGATGGTACAACTAAGTCGTTTCAGAACTTCATTTAAATTGCAAGGGAAAATAAACCAGTGGATCCTGTGTAATTGACGAGAACTCATAAATTTCTTCCAAACGAATTTCCAAGGCGAACCCCAAACGAACCTTTCCCCTTTTAAATGGGTCCACGGACACTTTTAAATGGGTCCATAGGCCCTTTCAAATGGGTACACGAAAAAGACCCTTTTACCCATTTAAATGGGTCCACCAAAAGGATTCTGTTTGCATTGGGTCACCAGTATGATAACGAGGCAAAAGACTCAATGGTGAAGACCATTGATCACCGAGACAGAACTGAATAGAGGTCACGTCGCTGGAAAAACACGCACCGTTTCAAAGAGAGAGCCGAACCTGCGGGCCTGGGATACTCATGCCCAGTTTCTGGCCCGCTTCTGTTTCAACCGGGAGTGTTGGTTTGCTTAATGATGGCCCACAATGGTGAAGTGGCGCGGCCGGCTGCTGCCCCGTATATAGTGCGTTGTATTGTATCACACAGTGTAAGCGTGGCGAGGCGAAGTTGGAATGGTAAAGGACGGTCGGGGACTGGAAGTACGAGGAGCGACAGGGCGGCTGCGGCCGGAGCCTGTTAGCCGAGAGCGCAGTGACCAACCTGCATGCTGCCTGCAAAAAGCAAGTCCAGTGACCGGCCTTACTGCTCGGCCGCGCGCCCGCGGCTGCCCGGCCGGCCGATCGACCGGCTGAGGCGGGGAAGACAAGGTGGGGCGACGGTCACAGGTGGGCGGAGCAGCCTCCGCGCTTCGCAGCCGCGGATCCCATTCCCGCTCCTCGTGGCCCACGTCGCAAATTCATCCTGCCTAACCGACAATTAGTCTCGATTAAGTGAGCCAGCGTCCGGAGATGGCGCTGCCGGCAACGACGTTCGCCTCCTCTCTGCCAACCCCCTCCTTTACCTGCACTGCGCTCCACTCCCGGCCACGCCTACGCCCGCCACGATTTTAGATCGCTTCCCGGAGAGACCCACCCTCCACTGCTGCAACGCCCGCTCCGACGTCTTCACGAACCTTGCCCGCGTTGCTCCGCGTTTTCCCCTTATTCTCAATCCGCATTTACATCGCAAGTCACTGACGTCGGAAGCCAATGAATCCACTGGGTGCAGGTAAGTGTTCCTCCGCTTGGGATGTTGGGTTCATTGTCAATGTCGACGTTTTGGGAAGGTCATCTCGATTTCGCGGATTACAGTAACGTGTTTCATGATCGTGGAATCATACCTGTCACAAATCTGTGGTACATTATCTCACAGTGGTACAGTACTCGCTGATAAAAATCGAGAGATTGCTCACTTAAGACTTTCAACGATTTATACACCCACTGATATTCCTCCTTTACCACTGCTTTTTCACTGCTAGGATATTGTTCCTGGGTTATTCTTCCTTAATTTGGCCGAAAGAGACCTGAGAATCTTCGATATCTCCAAAAATGAGTGTTTGGATTAATCTCGATACAAAACACATTTCCCAAAATACATTTTCTATTTTTTTGACAAAAATATTCTAGGAAGACCAAATTTTAGCACATTAAATTTTAAAATGGGAGTTTTCTTCATAAGTCAAAGGTCATCTATTAAAATTGAAGTTGTGTTTTCATTGAATTATTAATAATTCGAACAAATGCAACTGGGTTAAAAACATAATTTAAAAAGACTTATGGAGAAATGTAATTTTAATAGTTCATTTATTTTGTTAAACATTGTTGTACTGTACAAAATAATTGATTATTTTCACAGTAAGCGTCCTTTGCTTATTGGTTGTGTTTACACGACATTCCGAATTTTTATCAATATTTACGTGGTTCAAGTGGCTCATGGTAAAAGTAATTGACGTGAAAGTGGTTCGTCCAGTTGTTCTTCGATCCGTCAAGAACCTGGAAAGTCCAAGACCGTTACATGAGACCTGAAGCAAATGTCTGGTCTGACGTAAATACACGAGTCTAGTACGCTAGCGACTTCGTGAGGATTCATTGCAAAGTGGTGTAAATACTCCTTTAGGAGTTGAAAATTATCGAGTCAAAGCAAAGATCCATTACTACTCGTATTACACACTCCGTGGATTAAATGACGTAATTTTTGCTGTAATTCGTAATTACTACAGACAAATAATTTAGAATAAGGGCACTAATGAGGAATCGTCAATGAACAAGGTCAGAAGATTTAAGAAACTTGCAATGTTTGCGAGCGTATACTATAGTATTATTCAATATTAAAAAACACTTTTAATGTGACACTTGATTTAAATATGTCCAGACAAACCCGTCCGACACTGCCTCATCGAACGGAAAGTGAGGTAAACAGACCCATCTCCTGCTCTATGCAAGATGTGCCAATCACTGTTTCTTTTTCGCCATGAAGTGTACTATAATCAAGGGAGTCATGAGTTCCGCTAGACTGACGAGATAAACATCAGAGAATGATGAGTCCGAAGTACGCAGACGCAAGGGGTGGGGGTGGTCCTAAAAGGAGTGACTTCAAGGTCACAAGGGTCTCGAGAGGGACTGATCTGTGGGGAGCGAGAGAACTGATTGAAATCTGCGGTAGAATGTTCCTCCTCTCCGTCCCGATGTGGGTCCGTCCCTTCCCGCCACAGCCGTCGCTGTTGTTGCAGTTGCGGCTGAGCGTGGTTCGAGATACTGCCCGGCAGCGCGGGACAAGCGGCGCGATGAAAATCGTAGATTAGAGAAAACGCTGCGCACTTGAATGTCCGCGCTTTAAGCTGTATTAACTCTGTATTGCAACGAAAAGGGTGGGAGTGCGACCCCGGGCTACAAAAGGGGCACTTAAGACTAAGAATGATGAATTCTACAAGCTTGTACAATGCAAATATCTGAGGCTAGAATCTATCAAGTGCTAGATGCATGTGTACGGAACGCGCACAGATCGCCTCGAGCGTTAGGGAAGGCAGGTTTTTCGAACAGGGATAATAATTGGACGCTCTGAGGTCAACTTTGTGGAGCTGCTCGCCGGCCGACCGGGCAAGGAAGAAGAAAAAAAATATCGGGCATTATACGGCTGGTTGCCGTGAGTAGAAGACAGGGGGTTTCGACAAGAAGGTCACGCTTCAGTGGCGAGTTGCAATGCTACATTCAATTAGTGACCGGTGGAGCCCGGTCGGGTTCGTAGCTCCTGGCACCGAGCGGTCCCCGATCAGTTGATGGACGGGCAAGAAAGCTTCCCGGTGGAGGTGGTGGTGAAGGCGGTGGCGGAGGCGAGAGAGAGGGCGGGCGCGGAGTTGCTGCGACGACAGGTGATGGCGACAAGCGAGACGCGGAGGCATTGAGGGAGAGCTCTCGCGAATGTTCACATCTCGCCGGATTGAAATAGAGGAACACGGAGCGAGGGAGGCGATTAACGAAGCAACGAGAGCTTTGAAAGCGACGGGGAT
>NNCF01129387.1:895888-938013 GCA_002313205.1 Laupala kohalensis
AGAGAGAGAGAGGATGGTAATATATATTATTTAGAGCGAAGGTTAATAATGAACCGCTTATAAAACGTTCTGTTTTTTGTTGAGAATGTAATACAATGGATAACAGAGAGCTCAACAATTCATTTTCAGAGGAATAATTCTGAGATTGTGTCTGATGAGATAGGTCGTATTGTTACTGAAGAAATGCACAGAGGGAGATAAACGCGATAGTAGATTACGGAGAAATTTGACTTGATAGATCACTAAGGGGGATGGCAATTATGAATAGGAGTAAAGTAATTTTATTTTTTGAATTGTGACAAGTGTGTCGTGGGAAATGAGATAATAATAATAAATTTATTGTCGAAAAAGCATATGACCACGTGGAGGACAATAAACTAATTTACTCTCCGGAAGCAAGCGAGGGACCATCCTATGAATTCTGATCAAGGGCCCTAAGGCAGAGGCGGATTCAAAAATTTCAGATAAGATAAAAAGTTAGCTACGAGTTATAATATAAAATCAACATGTTTCTAAATGAACACAAAAAATTTATTTTACATGTACAAATTATTATCGAACTGTAGATTATTCTGAGTATAGTGTTTAAAAATCATAAGAATTGAAATACACTAAATTCACGATTAATTGTTACAATAAACACGACCCTAGACAAAGCCTAGAGAACCTGTATACGAAATCCGCCTGGAAGGAATAGTTTAAGGAATGGTAAAACCTATATAAGAAATGGTGGACCATGCATGGGCAGCGAAATAATGTGAGAGAAAAGAAAGCAAGAAGTAGCGGGGTTGGACGTCACAGTTCGAGATGGTTGCAGAGTAGTAGCGGGAAGTAGGAAAGTGGACAGCGATGTCGCTCTCTGGCCGTGGACTGCACTACAAACCAGGCCACACTCCTTCTCCAACACGTCACGTCCATGCGTCCCTCGCGATGCTGGAGTCGGTAAACCTGTGTCGTCATCCCTTAATGAGAGCGCGCGCCACGAAGCCGCCGATCTTCTTTGCGTTGCGCCATCTACCACTCCGACACTACCATCCCCCCCCACCTTCATGGAGCAAGCGCCATTTCTTAGCCAATGCCACCAATAGCCATCTTCACTACACTACACACGCTACGTATAATGTTTTATGTTTCTAACCACGATGATTTCTAAGGCGATATGAAAGTACATATTTATCGTACCTCGACAATATTAAACCATCAATCTCATGCCTCATTTTCTTACCACATTCTTTCCACTTCAATAAAGTTGACCATAGATATACAGAATCGAACGGAAACATTCATTGGTGTCACAACATATATCCCCTCAGCCAAATTCTTAAAAAATGTTTCATTAGAGAAATATATACTGACACGCACTATTCTACCTCGGTAAAGGAAATGAGAAGAAAGTTCCAAGATAGATCTACTCTAAAACTTTTGTCATATTTTAGTTCGTAGTCTCATTGAAGAGGAAAGATCATTTGGAAAACTCATACCAGAGGATAGAAGAAAATGTTTAACTCCAAATTCAACTTAATTACTCTCAAAACAGATATCCTCCAAGCAATTGTACGGCATCCCTCTACAATCAAATTATAATTAAAAGTTAAAATATCCTGTATCCATTCATTGACAGCGAGAGCTTTATCATCGACCAACATGCTAGAGGAAATTCGATAAAAATTAACAAAATACACATAAAAATTACACGAAAGAAAGACTTAAGATATTGACATGAAGGAAACAATTTGTAGGTATCAAAGGTGACTGCACGTCAATATTATCGTAAGATCCTTTCAGTTATGACTCTATTTTATGACTCTTCCGAATGTGATACATTGGTTGCGCTAGCGTGGAATTGTAGCATGTTGTAAATAAGTTCGTTGAGTACTTTGGGGGGTTAAACGCAACGTTTGGTTTTGGCGTTATTTTATGTTACGTCTGAAATTTACGAGTAGTTCACAAAAAAATTGTTCACGTGGGTGACCTGGTAGTAACCTTGAACATTTAAGATAAAAAACTTTAGAGAAATCGAAGTGTTATTTTAAAATTATTTTAAGATTAAAGCACAAATTATGAGCTTTTATCTTGTTAACTAATAATTTTTATTTTGGGTAATTAATACTTTGATTTTGACACAGGGAACTACCACTACTTTGTGGTTTTTGTAGTTATGGTAATAGATAGACCATTGATAGTAAACGACTCATAACTAAGAGATGTACAAAGTACGTCCTTTGTCAGATCATTTTACGAGTTTGGTTAGTTATTACAGATATTAATTTGTCAGCTAATTTTTAACGTTTATTCTGGAAATACTTTTTTTAATGTTAAGTGGGATGTATAATGATTAGGATGAGGACAATTCTTGAGTTTAGGTCAAAGTAAATAATTCTTCATTTTTTATAATATGCCAATCCCGAAAGTGACTACGATCCTAGTTTATAGTAACTGTTCTTAAGACGTTACAAGAATTAATATCATTAATAATAATGAAATTTTTGTTATGTCAATGGTATTTGTTTGATTTTTTTATTTTATTTATTTGTGTCTTGGACACTCCCTAAACGTTCGCGAGGAAAAACAGGCTAATGAGAAAAAAATCGAAAAGTAAAATAACACATCGTGTTTCAGGATAGGCCAATTTTCCTGCGTGTTTTGCAGCGAAAAGCGGAGGGGATTATTTTTTGAGGAATATACTGGAAGATGATGGTAGATCGCGGTGATGAGAGGTAGTGAGGAGACTTAGGGTTCGTTACGAAATTGTTTGCGAGAATGATAAATTTTATCCCCCCGGAGAACACTAGTTATTCTTAATGTATTTGTCCGAGTCAACGGAGATAGTCGTTATACGAATAATGTTATGAGTGTACTAGCATATGAACAGTCGCTGAAAGGTATTCTGCACCGACGGACACCTACCACGGGTAAAGTGTCAGATGACGAAACCTAGTGACGACATAACATTTGCTGGAGCGTCAAAGAAGACAGAAGAGTCTCGATCAGCAAGATTGCGGTCCCGCGATTCTCCATTACTGGTTAATAGTCACGTCGAGTGGTCCACGAATCCAACAGCTGTCTCCTCCGGCTCCGTGCACAGACTTCCAGGGCCGAAAATTGAGATCTGAACACATCAGATGAGACGACTGACAGATCCTACCTTTCAGCTTCAATGGTGAGGTCGGGAATCTTTTCTTAGATTTTTCATTATTTTGGTTTGGAAAAGAGCCGTAAGAAGATAATCACAACTCTGAAGTGGTGAAATAGATAAGCGAATCCAGAATTGAAATTGTGTAACTTCATTTGTTTTACTTTTCATATATTTATTAATTTTTTGAAATAACAACAACTGTTATTTTAATTTAATCAGAATTAAAGACATTTAAAAGAAAAAGAATCTCAAGAAACTCAGAAGCGAGTTCTTTTGTTAAACTAGCAAATTTTGAATGTTTTCTTTTTATTCTCCAATAGTTTTTTATTTTTTTGGTTTTTCTTTTGTCTTTTCTTCTTGTATTTTTAATTGTCGATGTTTTATCTTAATAAATGTTTTGCAGTTTGAAATTGAGTTGTGTTTCATTCCAAAAGTGGACGGGGCATTGCAGTGCCAAATAGGTGTAAGTGTGGAGACCTGAGGTTCCTTAAGGATGTCAATTAATTAAGTTAGTAAAATAGAGATAATATTTTGTTTTTTAAATCGAGAATAATAGAATTAAGTTACAATACATAATTAACATGTTTGGAGACTTCATAAATGGTTGATTTTAAGGTCTAAATTGCTTTTTATTTTCGCTAGTCACAAATAAATATATTTCAACTAAAATTATTATTCTATTTCATATTGAATTATTTTTTATAGTAAAAAGAGAAGTTACAAACTGCGTATGACCACGTGAGGGGCAATAAACTAAATTTGGTCTGCAGAAACAAGCAAAGGACTATCCCATCAACTCCGATCAAGGGCACAAAGACAGTGGCGGATTTAATATCACCAATATACAACCTAGTGAAATATCACCAAAGGATTCAACGATGCATTTTTCTGTTTTTCATTCGTAAATGTAGTTATTACTTGCGTGAACGACTTACAATGAAAAAATACGGTGTATTTCTTACCTGAAGAATTGTTTCCTGAATTGAAGTGATAAATTGAAGAGGCATTGAACTACACAAACTGCGACACTTACTTTTGATGCAGCATGTTTGGTCAATTTTACCTTAAAAACATAGACAATTAAATGATCACGGTTCTTCCATATCGAAAGTAAACGACAATGTTTATTATTTGACTGGTTCAAACTGAACATTTTTATCTGTGGTTAAATTTTTCGGTTTATCTTGATTACACATACTCAAATTTGTGCATTTTATCAAGAATTTCGTTGTGCCAGGACTTCTAAACCTAAAAGCTTGGGAAAATTATACAATATTTCTTAATCACTTGGAAAATATGATTTTTCTTTATTTAAATATCATTAACATTTGTTGCCATTAATGTCAGTATTATTTTTTTAGGATTTGATTGAAATTAAGTTAGTTTATTTCACTTTGAATAAGTGTGTTTGACTTATACTTTTTGGGTGTAGGTCTGAAGAAAAATATATTTTTAATACTAAAATATAAAATTCAACTCTGCTGCTTCTGTACGAGATTCTCAAAACATTTGGCACCGGTTGAGAAGCAAATGAAACTTTTGTTGAGAACTGAATATTTCATTATATTTGGGATCGATATCTTCATATTTTTGTGAATATGAAGATAATTAATGCGACTTTTCACTTCAATCTTAATATAGAAAATAAAACTGTCGATTTACCAATCTTTCACTATAATATGGATGAACCCAGTGCGCCCTTTTATATTTCCTTGCACGTCACTTAAAAGCACAACTACAACGGTTTCGTCGAAATCCATGTTTTTCTGTAGAAATCGGTGAACGACTAGTCGGATGTGGACTTCCTATCTTCCAACTGCCTCTCGACTGTCCAACGATTATCGGCCGACAGTAGACCAACTGTTGGACAACTTCAAGTCCAATCTGTGCGTCTAGCCGTACAATTCTACACAATTTCTTATACGACTCGTTATAACTCATCCATAACTATACATATATTATAAAAATTTAATAATTCATTAATCAACTTTCTATTTTTACATTATGTGTTGTTATTCAGGAAGGGAAACCATGTTTCAACAAAAGTAGTGAATAAGTATAGCCTGGTACTAAGGTCTCTTCCCTCAATCAGCACCTTTGTGATGTAATAAGCAAATATCTTGGGTAAAAAATAGTAGTACGAACGTAGATTATTCGTTTAAGGTTTAAAGTAAGGTTCAAAGAATTACTGTTAAAATCATGCGTATATTATGCCAGAGGAAATGCGTAGAACAATTTGTATGGGGCTGAATTACGAATTATGTAAATAAACATCGAAACTTGTGCAATTAGTTTATCGTCAAACGAAGAAATATAGTACTTCCATGCTTCTCATTTGCGGGAACTAATGGAGATTCCTTAATGAGGGAACTGAAGTTCGGATGTGGCTGTAGAGGCAGAGTAATAAAAGATAAAGCGGGATAAGATTCACTCATGGTGTCTGAAATACTAGCAACGACCTTGTCGTTGACACAAGATGTGGCCGAAGAGGCGGTGAAAGAGGGCGGAGCGACAAGTAGAGTGGCCAGCCATCCAACAAAACGACCGCCGACTATGCCCGTCAATTAGAAGGCCTCGCCCCGGCCTTCCAAGCAATTTAGAAATTTACATAGTTGCCGTGCGACCCCACGGAAGTTCCGCATAACTTGGTAGCCATCTTCTATACAAGACCGTATCAAAATGAAGACGACAAAGCAGCTCTCTATAGAGAAATGTTCTTCTTAAGAGAAATCAAGCAATGAATTAAATTCCCACGAATTTATGGAACTTGTACACATAAATAGCATCTGTTTTGTAAAGTTTTCACCAGATTTATTCTATGCGATTCATGATGGTTTCCTCTGATGCAACACAACGAAATAGAAAAGTCAAAGAGCGTTGAATGCAATGTGTTGAAAACCCGAAATCACGGCGAGCAGCAAAAGGTGTCCTTGCTGATTTCACTTTTAAACCTATGCGCCTAGTGGTGTGGACTTCATCAAAATGCCGTAAAATACATGGACTATCACACAAGACAAAATATGTTTTCTCTGGGACCACGGCATTTCAATACCTTTCGAAACAATTAGCATGAATTTACCCATCAGTGAGTAAGATTTCCAAAACAATTTGCGGGAATTCATTCACTAGGACACTCTTCACATTAATACGCATGTTTTGGTGTGGTAGTATGTCTGTGCACCATGAGGTACCCCAGGCAAAGAAACTTGGAAGTTGAATACGCTTCAACAGCTCCGAACTTAAGATTATTGTGAGTTTAAAAAAATCTTCAAGGCACTCAAAACAACTGACAACAATTTCCCACATACTTTTTCATATGCATTTTACTAGGCGTGTTTCTAATTATATCGTATGACTTTCAGTTTTTGCATCCGTCTGAAACTGAATCTTAAAGATGTTTTAGTATTTGTTCAGCCAAATTTCACTCGTATCTTACATGTCATTAGGATATTATTGAATATTCATAATTTTCGCTTTGTTTGCCTTGTCAATGAAACGAATTTTGTAACTGGAAATCAAAATGACATACAATATTGTGGTTGTAAATTTCCAATACTCATAGTTATACTCAGTTTGTAATTTAGTTACAAAGAAAAACTAGACTCGCGCTATGTTTCTATAAAATATGTTGCGTAGAGTACAGAGAAGTCTCAAATGTACGGCTGAAAGTGTAATCAGAACTATGGTGATGATCGTAACGACGGACAGAAATTCAGTCATAAATTAGATTTTCTTACGATTTTAGTTTCAAATATTTTGGTAAAAATATTACTATTTTTTAAAATCTTAGTAGATAAATTGTGGGCCCAACTGTTTATCTGACAGAGCAAGTAAAATGAATGTGAGATTCATTTGAGACATCTACAGTAAATAATAATAATATATTAACGCGGGTAAACGAACATATGAATTAAAATATTGTTTCTTTATCGATGATTGATCCTCCGAAGGCGACTAGGGTTACTAAAATTACCTTTTTCGACGATATTTCGATTTTCATAAAAAGCCTAATTAAAGGTATGAAATAAAGATTTTTTATTGAAATTCATATTTTCCATCAACATTCATATTTTTAATCAATATTCTAAAGGTGTCATATTAAAAGTTTAACTTTGAAAGATTCTTTACAAATGTCAGGTAATTCAATGGTCATGATTATTTCTGATAATTCAGTAATTTTTTCTTTTCACATATTTGATTACATTAGGTCTTACTAATTCATATCCACCAATTTTTCATGCATATCATCCCAAAAATCATCATATAAATTCATGTCTGTAACACCTAGTCAATATAAGGTTCACATTTATTCGATATCTGTATTTGTAATATACTTATTCCTTCCTATTAAAAAAATACTTCATCTCTTTTTATAACCCTAAGTTATTGTAAATAAGTTACATCAATCGAATCCTTCCCGTCTCCTTTCCTACAGTACGGTGATAGAATAAGAGAAATCAATTTATTAATTGTGACTATACCCAAGAATCAAGCGTTATAAGTGCGAGGGAATACAATATTTTAATTCTCTTTTCGCACATAAAATTTAAAGAAAATTTGTGGAGCCCATTTCGAGAAATTTTAGAAAGTGGTCTTCGGTCCCTTAATGAAGGTAATATTGTTTAGAATCAATATTTAATATTCTACTACGATTAAGTTGCGATAATTCAGGAGGATACCTTCTAACAACAATCATGAACTTCTCTCTCTCTCTCAAAAAAAAAAAGGAATTTTATTGGTCCAACTGCATCTTCATTCCTTGTGTACTGTATTCCTCAGATGCACGGGCAGACCAGCGTAGTGACTAAAGCTATTCACACATACGTCACCCGTGCTCCGAACCAAGCACCTAAGGTTTTAGGTGAAACATCTGTCTCAACTGTTTAAGCCGTAGGTAGTCTGCGATTTTCCCTTCGACGAGTGCCACGAGCAACTGTGGGCAACTGCGAGTAGCATAGACGGAAGCGGAGAGTAGACTCGAGAGACACCACTCTTCCTACCGCTTGGATATAAAGCACGAGTTCAAACTTAGTGTGCAAACGCAGGACGCGGTGCGACGCAGGTCGAGCAGTTGCATACTGAGTTACGGAAATTCGCATACAGGACGCGGCGAGGGTGAGCTTGGAACTGTCCAGTTTGTTTTTTGAGGCGTTCAGACGCGGGTAGATGCGGGCGGGTCGCTGAGTCATGAATGGTGAACCGCTTATTAATGAAGTACTTGTTTATTAATGACGTAAAATATTAATGACGATTTTGAAAAAGAAACATTGATGGAAATTAGCAAAACAACTCGCACTGCCTCTTCAGTTACAATATCGGCTTTTAACGAATATCCATATCTTCAATTTTTGCTACATATTCAATTCAATACATTAAATTATATCACAAACTACGATGTTTTCGCTAAATGCAATTGCGAGGTGAACTTTCTTGATGATACTTTTCCGCTTCTCTGACATAATCAAACGACCCAACAATCTGCACGACTGTTATTGCGATAAGAAAGCAATATGCAATGCTGGCTGTCCCCTACCACTGGGCGTCCAGTCATCTCCGTCCTCTGTGAGGTATCTGAAAGAAATTGCCCTTCGCATGCTCGCGTAATGCCAACGCAGGCAAAATGCTCTCTATGGGCAGCCGTAGTCATCCCTGATCAGGTCAACGCTGATCCCAAATCATTGTAACACGTTAAATAAAAAGAAAAGGGATAGATTTAAAAGTAACATTAATATTCATAAATGTCAATACTCTGAAAGTAAACAAACTACCCTCTTCATTTCCAGTCACACAAAGTTCTTCCGGACCATATTCGCTTGGATAATCGAGGTGAAAGTCAAATGATCCTATTGCTTGAAACTGTTCTAATTATTGAGGTATAATTTTAGAAAATGAGTATAACCCTTTCGAAGTCGAAGTTGAATTGTTTAATTTCGAGACTGAGGAATAAAATTAGTAAATGTTATTCAACAATGTAAATTACCAAGGGATGATTTTCACAAACCTCCACTATTCGTTTCTTCATTTCATCCTGAGTTTCATGGGACTTTGCTGAAACGTTCCTTCTTCGTGAAAAGATTTTCCAGACTCTTTTGTATATTAGATTTTTAAAATAAAATATTCACCTCTTGGAAGCAGCGCTGATTCAACAATAACAAAAAAGAAAGAGTATTGAAAATGGATTACCTAAAAGTGCTGTTACATTATCCAGTACATTGTAGTATATTCACAACTTAGCTGAACGCCTTCGGTATTGCGGGATTGCTTGCGTGAATTTTATGGTTATGGAACAAAAATTTCATTCTTGAATTCCCATTGAAATCCGTATTCAGCCGACATCGTATTCACTATAACAAAATTCCTTGACCACATCAAAATATATTACAAACATAACGTATTACTATTACATCAAATTGGAGATTTTCGATAGTTATTACTGCGTATACACTTTTATCATTCATTTCGAATCTGGTGGCTTTGACATCTTCATAATCGCATTGTAAAAATATCAAGATATCTATCCCTTGGTATCCATAAAATACATAAATATTTCTATTAAATAGTGCAAATACAATCCTAAGAGGAAACGAGACAATATTCGATTCCTTTCATAATCATAGGAGTTCCAGAAGGCAAATTAGTATGCGGGGGTATACAATACAATAGATGGGAGGGGGGGATGTTGGCGTCCTCCTTTCAAGCATTTAGAAGTGAAATACTGGAAACTCCAGGAATTGATTTTAAGATAATTCCATTACCAACGTTAACAAACAAGAACCGAAGTAATGTCTCAATTAATTATAGATATGTCGTGAAAATTTGAAAAATTACGTTATACCCAAATTTCTCCCTTTTAAATTATTTACGGTGATGTAGCATATTGTGTGGTTGTCTCTGGGTTTCAATCTACCTCTCCGGCGAATTTTAATTAATATTTCATTCAACTGAATCAATACACTCGATACTGAGTTTCTGTTCTACAAAGGAATATTCCTGTAGAATATGCCCCTTAGGATATATCCCAAATGCTGTGTCAAATACACATGATATCAAGATGTCATCTATCTCGTTCAGCGTGATATTTCGTCGAAGAACAAGAAACAAGGAAGAAGAAGGTGCACCCTGTTTTCAACGCTCTTCCCAGGGAAAAATCGAAAGGTAATCGAGGCAGGGATCAAGCTCGATCCCCTTTAGGCTAATCTAAACAGAAACATTGTCGGACATTGTCTTAATAATTATGTCAATGAGTTAATCCTTGCTAAAAAAACAGCTTTCTCCCCTATCCCATGATATCTGAGGCATTAGTTGTATAATCAACATATTCAGGCACGAGACGCTAATTACTTCGTGTTGTTAGGTTGTGCCAACAAAATGTCACGTATTTCGGACGAAATAATGGTGAAGTAACGTGTCTGCTGAGGGACGAGAGGAAACTACATGGAACAAGTGTGCAAATCTTAATTATTTGTCATGCAAACACACTCTAAAATACTAACAGCGATTCTATATACTAACATATTTTAAATTACTTTCAGGTAACTAACCTACAACGTCCATCTACAGCTTGCGTATCGTGACATGTGAACAGAATTATACACACCCGGGACTTCCAGCTCTGGTCGCAGGTGCGCTGTCAACTGCACCACCCACCTCGACTCCCAAGTCCGTTCCCAACATCTACTCGGCCTTGGGATTTGGGAGTCGAGGTGGGTGGTGCAGTGGACAGCACACCTGCGACTAGAGCAGGAATCCCGAGTTCGAGTCCCGGTCCGTCGCAATTCTCATCTGACAGTTGACGATGCAAACATTCCTCCTCGAATGGGTACTCGAAAGTTCGAATTTTACAATGTTTCTTCATATACATTAGAGTGCAATGTGGCTGATAAAATTAGAGTAATAGAAACTGAGATTTCCGATCCATAATCGTCAATTCCAAAATTATATATAATTAAAAAAAGCATTAAAAATATATTTTCTACAAATTGACTAAATGAAAATTATTCTTCTACATAACACATCTCAAACTGCTCGACACCCACTCCACATGCAGGAGACTTTGAATTAATCTCAACTTTCTTCTCCGTGGAATTCTTATCAACTTCAGACATGTCACCACATATTAACGTAAATTTATAATATAAAATTGCATTAAATGATTTATGCGTGATAGTATTCCAGTCCTAGAGTGAGAAGAGGCTAACTTAAATCAGATCACACTCTTCGAAGAACAAGTTTGTGAGCGACAGCATTTAAATAAAACCAAGAAAGAAAGAAAAGTCAGCTGCAGTGACCCGCGGCAACTTAAGAGCAAGCGTATAACTCAATCTGAAAGCTTATTGGCTGTTACAGGGAGTGGCTCGCAGATTGGTTCAAGTGTAAATGTTATTTTTTATGTTGAAACTCGGGAGACTTAACGCCCACAGGACGCGTTTGGAATTCTAAGGCGGGTATAGACTTAGTAGCCGGGGGCGCGCTCGAATAGCAGACTAGCCACTCGACAGTTGGGAGACGCCCCGATGCTGTCGTACCCACCTCTGGAGTCCCCGCCCTCGCCGCTCCAACGCGCGGTCCAGAAGCACACATTCCTCTCGGCCGCTGCAGACGACAGCTCACTGTGAAGTGAGAGGTCATCAACTAAGATGTGAAAGATGCGGAGACACTGTGCCGTAATTGAATAATTCCGTATAATGACACCGTTAGAAATACGGATAACCAAAAGAAAAGAAAATGAAATGACATAATGTGAACAATAAATATAAATATTCAATTATGACCATAAATGATAATAAATCTACAGGGGGAGGGAGTTATTAAAACTCTACAAATCGAGAATTTCTTGAGTTGAGATCAATAAAAAATTATGTATAAGTCCTTGAAATTTCCATTAAGTTTCAGTGGATTTATAGAAATAATTTATCTTTTAATCTGCTGCGGTTTTCAAAAACTCCTGACGAAGAGCTACGGAGGATGCACGTGACGTGTGGACATACACGGTCAAGCTATTCTTCTCAATGAAGGGTGCTACGGCAAAATCGCACCGTGTGTGGGGAAAACGAAATGGCTACAGTACATAAAGTTAAATAGAAGTGTATGTATATATGGAATTCATGCATGGTTGGAATTCCAAACAGTTCAAATGGAATGGAAGCGTCGTGAGATGTGGGCATACTGGGTTCCTAAGAAAAATTGCGTCGCCACAATTGCACTGAATGTGGGGAAAAGGCTGTAGTGATGTGACGGGCTCAGTTGGACAATGCAAAATCCATTGCGTCCACGCCATCCATTGGTCCCTTCCGGACCAAGGTCCATGTTATCTGCGTTTTGATTCGCGGATTCCCAGCGCGAAAGAGTTTGAATATTGTTGCGGTATATTTAATTCTGCCGCCATACTCCGAGCAGTAGAAACCTCTTCAAATTCTCATCAAGTATTTAGTAATATGGTGAGAAGTGATGTCGATCTAAATGAAAAAAATATATATTGACAATTCTGTTTCGATGGCACCATAACAATGAATTTAAAATTATTCACATAGTCAATTATCGTAACCTACAATACATAATATTACAATAAATATTAATTAATTTTATCTAAATAAAATTGTATCTTTTAATTCATTCATTAATCACAAAGTACTTTGAATAGGTCTTATTGAATTACGTAAGCAATTGCAGCGTTTAATTTATTATGGTTTAGAGATTGACCTGCCCTGGTCTTTACAATGATGTAACTTTCTTTTATTTTCTTTAAAATATTAATTTGAAGTAGCATCAGTACTTATATTCTATTTAATTTAATGGCTCTTTTTCAATAATGCAACCGATGAATACGATAAAAGTATCATTGTATCCCCTGGTTCGTATATTAAAAATTTATATCCAACATTTTTTCACTGCTCATTACTAGAATGTGATTAGTAAGCCATTAACTCTTTTTCATCAATCGATGAACACATCACAATATACGAAACGAAAATGACAGGCAAGACAATAGCGTAAACGTCGCAAGGCGTTGCGTTGTATTGAATGGCGTGACATAACCGTGTACGTGCTCATATTTGCGGCATCATTCCATTTGGACGCCATGGCATGGCGTGACGTAGCATGACCATGTATGCTACCTTTAAGGCTAAGAAGTAAGTTTTGGCGCAGGTTCTTGAATCACGCGGCACATGTGTATTGACGTTGCTCTGTCCTCGTTATCTCTTTCATTCATCGCATCGATTTATACCGGCGGCGGAAGGTGCATTAGAAGCCATTCACAGTCTTCATTGCGACCTGCTCGCGCTATTTTTGCTCTCTTCATTGCGATCGTGGTGTCTGGTATAAGGGCAACGCACGCAGGCCGGTCGCGAGCGCATTGCTGGTGACGAAGAACGCTGCCTTCCTGCGGGGAACGGAGGAAACGAGATGCCTGCAAGTGCACTAATACGGACACAACTAGTGACAAACAATCTCCTTTTTATCCCATTTCCTTATTCTTCTATTCTATCAGAGGTGGATGCAGTAAAATTGTGTTGTAGTACCGACTGTCAATATGTACAAGTGCACATATAATTTATTGCCAGATGAAAATATATTATCTCTCGTTAGGTTTTGACGAAAAATAACAGAGATTTTCACCCGTTTGGAATAAACTGGTGTTTAATGTGTTAATACGAGGTTAGAAATTTTCAAGAATTGATTAATTTAAGGCTTAGGCACTGGATCCGGCAAGCCCGGGGACGCAACATCCAGTCTGGCTTGGAGGACAAATATTTTCTCAATGTTTTGTTTAACAATGAGATTAATTGGATACGTATCAGTAGAGCAGTGCAAAATACCAGATTTTTCAACACAAAGTTATTGTAAAAAACTATTTATATTCACATTTTTATTCGTTTATTCTTCACACTTTAGAGAGAGGAACAATTGGTTCCTCTTTGTCATACAAAAAGAAAGTTTCATGATATCTATAAAATTAAAGTAGAAAAGAAAACAGAAACAAACATTATTTGCGAAAGGTGCTAAGTCCAATCTCATTTTCATAGTGAAATGTGCCACTTATTCTTTACAGAGTTGCTTGTAATGCTCTTTATTTTCTTTCTTAGACATATAAGGATTCATAGTCTGTAGTTCCTTTTTCTTTTCGGTCGTAAATGTTTTATCTGATGGGATAACTTGGTACATTGAAGAATGAACATCTTTCACATGCTTTCCTTTCTTCAGTACCATAATTTTATGTCCAATTTCAAGTTTACTATATGATTCTTTCCCCTCTGTACTTCCCAAGTATTCAGAATTAAAAGTTCCTTCTCTCCTTTAACTTCAAATCCATTGAATGCAAAACGAATGGCACATTACACCTCTCTAAAGAAGTCGACCAAGGACATAGCACTGCTCCCATTTTGTGATGGTCTTAAGAACTCTTTATAGTCTTCTGTGGACTTTGCACCTTTCATTTGTAATTCACTATGGTTTTTGCACCATTCTAGTGCAATATCTCAATTTCTTATATTTTGGCACTTTGCACATTTCTACTGATACGCATCCGATTCATTCATTAAATATAACTCATTTATTTTACTTTTAAAATATTATATATATATTATCTTAAACATTGTATTGTGCGGTTAGGACTTGTCACTGACTAACATTATCAATTTTGAGCTAATTTTCGATCTCCAGTCTCGATGTTTTTCGTTACGCATGGAGGGTGCTCAAATAAACAACCGGCAATTTTCAATTGATAAATGTAGTAAAGTAGAAGGCAGTAGAAGAAAAAACATGCAATTTACATAAAAATCAATCATATACTTCTTGTTGTTTCATTCTGCGCTAGATGTTGGTTAATCCAAAATTTCAAAACTATATATTTTGTACTTCGTTTACAACAACACAATGACATGACTTAATGTATTGGTCGTAATGAACTGAATCTTACCACGTTCAAAACAGTATTAATATTATTGTGATAGTATCATTTACATACATAAATTGAAAATGTAGCTGACGAGATCCGATAGAAGACATTTGTATTTCAACACATGATAATAATTTCCTAACACATCAGTGCCTTTGGCAGTATACGAATGGGAAATAACGCTCATGACAACTCAAACCCAGCAGTCGTCGCAAGACACGTCGGCAGTTCCTTATCTCTTGCAGCATCCTCTTTTCCCAAATGAAGCCGAGACACATTTATCCTCATTGTAAACCTGATCCATTCGGCGTAGTTCCCGACTCCTTAAAATAATTCATTCCCGAAAAGAACTACACATCTTCGACAGTTACACAGGTTTTCACTTAGGGTTACGAATGATTCAACTGCAATCAACTAACTTGACTCCTGTGGTTTCTGGCGACTCGGTAGTATTCATTGTGTCTCAGGGAATTGCTAAAATAATATAGTTCGTGAGTCTCAACAAATAATACTACTGAAAACTCAATTTTCTGAGGCACTGCTTCTTGGTCACTGCTTTTGAGCCATAAATATTCGCAAATCTTATTAATGACTTTAGTGTAATTGAAACAACAAAAACAAAATAAAAACGACTTAAAACATACAAAACAATACAAAGGTTTTGGGATGAAATGGGTGACACATTTCGCAAGAAGAGCTCAATTTGCCTGGAAGGTCTGCGTGCTCTAAAATTTGTGTTGCAGAGTTGTGTGAAAGATGCCAATTTACATTTCTTACACCACAATTATGTGTAAATGCAAGTGGAACTTCTTATTGGAATTGGACCCACGCATTGTATGGGGTTATGAAAAGGAAGTTAACAAATGCTCGTTTTTGAAGATTTAAGGAACACTTAAAGAAAATTGGAGACAATTCGGTCAATAGCTAATTTGCATTCTATCGAAAAATCTCATTAATGGTGGTTTGAGGAAAGAAAGTCTGGAATATTTAAAGGACAGAACAGTTTTGGCGAAAACAAATGATTGATGCAGGGCTCTTTCGTGATCGAAGCTGAATATGTAAAAGATAAAAGAACCGGTACGAGAACGAAAATTCTTGGAATAGGAGAATAAGATGTTTCCTGTTTGGCAGTGATGAATTCCCCACGAAACGAGGTTTGTTATAGACTTATATCTCACTGACGGATGAAATGTGAATCATAAACATAAGAAAATGTAATACGAGCGACAAAAACACAAGAAAGAATTGCATCAGTTTCAGTAATAATAAATAGTTATTAATTTATTGTCCAAAAACAGTTACAAACTGCGTATGACCACGTGTAGGACAATAAACTAATTTACTCTCCGGAAGCAAGCAAGGGACCATCCCATCAATTCCGATCAAGGGACCCAAGGCAGAGGCGGATTTAACATTTCAGCACATTCCTAAGACAAGAATAAAAGTAGTTCTGTACGTGTTATAATATTATCAGAATACCAACAAATTTGTATATAATAAAACAAAAAAGTACATATTATTATAAACTACAGATCATTCGGAAAATATTGTTTATAAATCGTAACTATTAAAAGAACTCTGAATTCGAAATTTATGTTTTCTATAGACGCAGCCCCTTTTGTAATGTGATGTGGAGGACAACGTGTCTTTGACATACAACAAAAAGAGTTTAGGGCCCATATGTGATACTTGGGGAACTCCGCAATTAGGAGGCCTTGTTTCTGAAAGGCAATGCTGAAGTATTTTATTTTTAGTAAAGGATATTGCGACCTGTTGATACATATCCTTTAAATAGAATATTAGTCACTGATGTGCAAGTCCATGTATGCCAAAAGAATGCAATTTTGAAAGGAGAATTTTGTGATCAATTACATCGAATGCTTTGGATAAATCAAGAAAAATACCCTGAGGATTTTCTCCATGGTTAAGAGATGTGGTAACATCGTGTAAGAAAAAAAAACTGGCATTGCTGGTGGAAAAGGATTTCCGAAAACTGTGTTGATCGTCTGAGAGAATGTTATTTTTTGATAAAAAATCTAGAGGATGCTTATAAAACAATTTTTCAAGAATTTTTGAGAATGTGGGTAGTAGAGAGATTAGACGGTAATTTCCAGCTTTGAATTCTTTTCGGATAATTTCCTCTCAGTTTAAGAGATTCCATTTTCAGTAAATTTTGTTAGTTTCAGCAAATTATATTACTCCTACAATATTAGATATAGTATGCGAATCGATACCATTTTTCTACACTAAAACCAGAAACAGACTGGAACGGATTCTTGTGCAATATCGACGAGTTGAACTTTGATCAGAATAGATAGATCGGTGCTCAAAGCAGTTCTGAAGAAATTATTTTCCAAAACCTTATTTTAATGTAACTAAACTTTCCTAAAAATAAGTGTAGAATTCCTTAGAACTTTGTGAATTGAGATCTGGAGAAAATAATCCGTGTGTTTCGCGATGCGTAGAGTCGAATGATTATGTCGTGTGTATATAAATGTGGGAGTGTTATAGATTTTGTTCCCTCAAGGAACAAAGACATATATTGAAATAAAATCTGAGAATCGCACACGGTAACACCTGAAACACAACTCTATTTATGAACATAAATCATTATTTCTTCATTTCCTCCGATACACTCCAGAAATTATTTTTAAAGTAAAAATCAACACGGAGCAAGAATATTTCGGAAAATTGATGGTAACATTTTCTACGGTAGAAGGATACTCAAACATATGCGTGTGCCATTTTATCTGAAATATGACGGAAAATTTTAATGTCATCTTTTATTGAAATTAAATCACTTCAATACCTTCTCGTGGAAACTTACTTCATTGTTTCAAGAAGAAATTCAAAGGACAAAGAGAAATGATAAACTATGCAAACGTCAGTAGAAAATGGAATTTTAGACAATTATGTTGCAGAAAAATTGAAGAAATACTTTTCTGGATATTTTATCAGTAACTCTAGAATGCGAAACATTCTAAGTATGGTACTAAATACTATTAGTAGCCTAAAACGACAATTTTCAATGTTAGTGTTATTTACATTTTTGATTTTCTTAAATAAATAATTCATTTGCAACATTATCACAGTTTAAAGTGACAGTTTCAAGTTACGAATTTCTGCGGACCATCTTAAATGAAGTTGCAGACCGTTTGACCACGTATCTTTCTCCGTCCTACGCTTGTTGATATCCATGAACTTCTTTCCCCGTCCTTAAAACAAGCAAATCACGGATTTATATATGACAGAACATCTGACCAATGATACTTCAATGGATTTGTGGTATATACCGGTACAGTATGAAGCCGCATAATGCATGTATTTAATGCACCCGCGTTGACGAGAATACTCTTATGTTTATTCTCAGACCTACAAGAAATGAGTTATGCTACCTTGTGTGGTGTCTCAAACATGTTTTAGCCAGGTTTACTGACAACTGCTTCGACGATCCACTCATAACTTTTTAAAAAAATCAGGAGAAAAATTGTAGAGAAAGAGGCAATCTAGGTTAAGAATTGTGATTGATCCTGTAAACCACGGGTAACGTTTACATACACTGATACGAATGAAATGGCAAAGGACTCCCAATTCTAGATATAGGAACCCACTTCCCAGACAGAGGAAGTGTCTTAGGAACAAATCACGCCCAAAGCCTAGTTCTCTGACAAATCGAGTGATTTCAAATCTAGGGAAATGTCATCTTGAGGCGTCGTTGCGCTGAATGCGAAGATCTAGTGCACGCACAGCAGCGCGGAGGGAAAGCGTGCCTGCGCCGATGAGAGGCGTGGTGAGGGGTAGGAGCGGCGGCGTAGGCGTCCGCGGGTGCGGCCTCAGCGCAGGTCACAGTCACGCGTGCCAGCTCCAACTCCGCTAGGCAGGCTGCTGCTTTAATTAACTGGCAGCGCAACCAAACTGCATGGTCGCTAGCGCAGAAGATTGGGAGGCCCTCGTAGCAGCGGACGAGTCAACGACCCGCCAGAGCAGAGCTGCCACCGTGCTGCCGCCATCATTACCACAACACCTTCCGAAGCACCTCTCAATCTCCTCCGGGTTCGGAAGATCCCCCGTGAAGCAATCACTGACTCGGGCGCTGAACGGTGGTCGCAGCAAAATAAATATTCCGATTATCGCGCTTCGCAATTTCAGCGGGAGGTTGCTGAGTCAGTAGCTTGTAGATTCGCCAACTTCCACACTGGGGGGGGGGGGGGGGGCTTCCCNTACATAATCCAAATTTAAATTCGTCACGAATTAAAGAAAGATTCTTCGATCTTTTTAGTCGTTGAGTTGAGGAGCATAGTTTTGTATAAACATGTGCATGTTATCATACTCATTCTAATATTAAAAAAGATTCCGTCCGTATCTTCGTTATCCATGACATTGAAAACTACAAGGGTTTTAATATTAGTTTTTTTTATGCGACGCAGAATCATTCAACTTAAAATATGAGCTAAGTTATTGATGCGTTGTTAAATAAATTATTTTTCAGATCTTAAAGAAACATTTATGACCTCTCATCTGGAGACCACATCTTGCTAAGATTTTCTTGCAGACTAAATCTTTAATACCCAACAGGGAAAAACCCCTAATATCGCGTACACATCTGATTTATCTGGTATTTCAAAGTAACTATTAGTTTTTCTGCATTTTTTCTATTTATATAAAACTGTGTAATTAGTAATTAGTAAAATAGTAATCCTCTCTAAAATCTTGAAAAAGAGTTCTTAAAGTACCAATAAAATATTGTTTGTATGAACCCAAAAGTTTCTTTATTTTGAATATAGTTGTAATTTATGTTAAAAATGTATTAATACTTGTTATATATCTGTTTGTTTTTTACTTTTAGTATTATTTTACCAGGGGGCTAAGCAACGCTCGCATTAAGTCAATATAATATATTTTCAAGAAAATGTTTAAAAAATAATTATTTTACCGATTTACCTATTATTTTATCCATGAGTTATTATTCTTTATAATACCGATACCGGTGACTATCCCGGTGTCATAGAGCGGCGCCCGCGCTACTGGGAAATGAGTCATTTATTGTTTCATAGTCATCGGTAGCGAATGTTTTTCATTTCTTCAGCGTGAAACATTCCCCAGAACGGTCAAATGTCATGACCTGAAGGTGAGCGCCCAGCGATTGTATCTCAGACAGAAGGGAAGGAACTGTGTTTCGTTCACAGACGAAACCGATTAAATCTTACAATTATTGCCCGTATAATAATTTTGTAAAAGGAATTTTTACAAGATTGATACTTATCCCATTCGATTCTTGATATTAAAACCCCCTCTATATCAAGTCTCAGCAAAATCCCACCATAAGTTTACGTGATAGCTGATTTAAACTTACAATTACAGCTCGTAACACAAGGCGTCCGAGCTATGCTCGAAGTTATACATTATATGAATAATTAAATAAAAATACAAAATGAATTTTTAGATATTTTCAATAACTAATTTGGAAAGTTAATTTAATTTGTTAATTTAATGAAATTGATGTTAAAAGTATATTATAAAACAAAAATTGTTACATATTAGTTTTTTTAACTTTTAATTTTATTTTACTAGGGAACAGAGCAACGCTCGCATTTAGTCAATATAGGAATATTTTCAAGTAAATTTTTAATAAAATAATTCTCATTTTACCTATGAATTACTATTTCATATAATTTCGTATAATAAGAGTAAGGTAAGAACTTGCGTTCAATATACTTCAGTTAGCAACGTTGCAAAATAGTATTCAAAGTATACACTGGAACAATTCACAAGTCACGGTTCACCCTTTCGCATGTTGTTTCAAGTCGACTGAATCAAATCTTGTCGAACCATTGAACTTTGTAGTTATCTCCGACGAATTGAACCACAACACGACCGCTGTCAATTATTTTCAGCAATCATTAATTGAGTTTTATAAAAAACAGTTGGAAATCTAAAGAAAATCTACTATTTATTAGCAAGTCAGTATAAAAACAAATTTAACATTCTGAATTTGTTTGCATGAGAAAGATTTTGGAGTACCAGAAGAATGGCATTTCTTCGACACATCGCTTGAAAAAGGGCCCAATGATGGTATAGGAGGCACGGTAAAGCGCTTAGTAGCTCACGTTAGTTGGCAATTGCGCACGTCAGTGCTAATTCAAATTCCAAGAGAGTTGTTCACGTGGATTGAAGAAAAATATTTCAGTCATATTAATAAAATAATAGAATCTCATTGAATTTTAAAACTATTTTTATTGCAGATCAGTTGCAAAAGAAAGAGAACAAACTAAAATTTTAAAGAAATAAAAGGTTAATGATCTTTTGAAAGAAAATAGAAGAATTGAAACTGGACTCACATCTTTTCAGCAATAATGTTTTAAAACTAAAGTGTTTCTTTAATTCATATATTAGTTTTCAAGACGTGAAGAGTTAGCAAGTAATTCACATACGTAAAAATCAAAATTCAAATTTAAATTACAATAAATTTGAAAGTTGTGAATTTCCCACGCCAAAAATTAGTGGAATTAAAATTTATTAGTCACATTTTAAGCCACCAAAATTTCGTTAATTTCTGAGATGGAGTACTTGAGAAATACTTTTTTGAAGTAACCATGATATTTTGACGTTCTCGTTGAAATTCTAGACGTATGTTGCCATTTTATGTCTGTAGGTTACTTTTTCTATGAAGTAAAGTGCTCGGTTTACATTATTCTTCATATTGTTTTCAAACAATTTGACGGTTCGTGAAAACAAGATTCTCTGTGTATCTAAGAAACAATTACTAATGGAAATAGTACTTCCACCATTGTGAATATACTCTCATTCCACCTCGCGGGGAATGCTTCTATAGCAACGAAGTATGCTACTCCCAACAGATCAACCCTGCGAAAGGGAACGATGCGGCGTCACAATAAGGACGATGTGCGGGTGGCGCACTCGAGAGCAGCAGGCAGTAGCTTCAGTGCAGCGTCCGAGTGACTGACGGCAGAGACGGAAATAATTCTAAGTGAGAAAAGCGGAGCTAGGATTCCCTTCGCTCGCTCGCACATGTGACTATGCTCGTGGAACGATTAAAACGTGAGATCACTACTTTCAGTATTTACAGAAAAGTTTTAGTGTTTATATGTTATTCGAATATAAATGAAGAAAATTTTATATATAAATAACCAAAAACATTTTTCATAACTCTATGCAATTTTGTAAGGACGTCATAGATTAACTTTCTTCAATTATATTGAAGTGTGTTTAAGGAAGTCTCGACAATTAACGTCCACGCTTCAGAAAAATCTTTTATTCGCGCGACTTGCGTTGCGGCAATGCACCCATTCGAACACTCTACCTCGAACGCAAGTCGCTCGTACCACCATACTGATAGAGACGCTCCATGCATCAAGGACCTCAGGAGCTCTTTGACGTAAATTTTTTGATAAACTAGTGGTGCAACACCATTGCACGTACGTTCTCTTATACGTTTCTCCGACTGCGGCATATAGTGAGGAAACAAAATGAAAGGGTCATTTCTGGTTTGGTCCTCTATATTTTGGTCATCTTCTAGTGCTCTATTCGTGCTCAAAGTCGCTAAATGAACGTATTAGTCTTTTATTTGAAATTTGAAAGTAAAATAAATATTCAGAATATTATTTCAAAACATTTAGCGGCATATTATTCTTATAAATATCGTAAAAGTGTTATAAAAATGTAATTTCGTTGTAGACAGAAATTGATGTATTTTCGTATCTGCTGTGCGTTTGCTGTCCTCCTATGTATTTTATTATTATCAAATGTTTCATTTCAGTTTACGAAAAGTGTATTCTACGTCTGCTTGGTCCATTTTTCACGGTTAAGTATTATTCAAGTGTCTTGAAACAGCTAACTAATGTGTAAGCGTAGCAGACAGATTATTTTATTGCGTCTATACCAACCTTTCAAGCGAAATACTGCTAATGCGGATGTAATGCATACTAATTCTTCTTTACGTAAAGAAAATTTAAGCAAACTCGTTGGAGACGTTTTATGAACATTCAAAAGAGTACTATGACCTTCATGTGAAGTACCTTTTGTTTTAAAGTTAAAAAAATAGAGTACGTGCATCGACAAGTAAACTCTACCGTAAATACGAAATGCGAATTAAATTAATTCATCTATTTACTCAGAATCGCTGTGCACAGACGGACAGATGGACGGACGTAATGCCAAAAACCACTTTTTCAGAATCAGAGATTGCCAAAACGAATATTTCCGTCGAAATCTCGCTTCCGAATTTTTTCACGATTACAATACTTTTTACGTACCACGTATATGAGAAAGTAAAATATCCTCATTGTGTTATTTTTTATAAAATAAAATGCATAACATAAAAGAAATATTATGACTGAAGTAAAACAGAAGTTTCAAGTTACGTTAAGAGTACTAAGTAGTTTGATATTTCTTGTGTTTAATTTCGATTTGTTAGATTCCCTCTGCATTCTAAAAAAAAGTTTGTATGAGACTTTTATGTTTTATAAGATTTATAATTTTTATGAATGTATTCTTGCGTCCAGCACCTTATTTATCGAACGTGCGGTAATTAACACATTATTTTTAATAATGCAATAAACAAGGTTTTTAAAGTTGCCGACATGAAAATTACAAATAGTTAGTCCTCACAACTAATATTTTTCAATTCATAAATTTATATTAAATATTTCTATCGAATTGAGCATATTTTTACACAGTATTTACAGAAAAATGGATTTTAAGTTAGGTGGGCGTTACTTGCCTAGCTATATAAATGATCTAATTAGTACCTTACTATATAAATGATACCGCAGTTAAAACATTGGTCTCGAAGAATTCCGGACTCAGTTTCAATTTGTCAAGTGTTAACTTGAGGACTGTCCTGAAATTACTTGAAGCAAATTTACTATTTCAAAACACTCCATTATTGAATAATATTGTAAATATTTTTTTGATTAAATTAAATATATTGACTTTTTTTCTTACTGGCAAACTCGGATTTTTTTAGAGGGATGTTTTCCGTCCAGTAGATAACATTGGGTGCGGTGGGTGCAAGAGAAACCATCTATTCAACAGCATGACTGTTGTGTGACGATTACTCGGAAAATGTGATTGGTGGAACGTGGCACAAGGTCTAGCATTATTTAGACCAGGGATCTATTGGATGACAGCCAGAGGTGAACCCGTCCAGAAACAGAGGTCCATAGTAACCTCTACGCGTAGCATAACCAAGTCAGGTCGGAGCTTCACCTGAAACCCCGTGTCTGCCCCTATGCTCCTAACGGATGTGGTCAATTGTGATATTTACCTCTACTGATCAGGAGCTTTGATATCTTACAGGAGTGTGAAGAAAATACGAAAATAAAGCCAACATGAAAGAAGTACACGCGATTCCTCGTGAAATTCTAATAGAAAGAGAACCATTATTTTTAAAAAATATTCATTTGACTTCAATATAATTTATTACATAAGACCTCAAAAATATGGGAACGCCTGAAGTAAATATGTACATTCCAATTTGGTATATTAATTATTCCATCTTAAGGACATAATATGAAACTTAACACAGGTTTGGAATTTTAAAATTTACATCGAAGTCGGTAAGTTTCTCTGGGATCATTGGGTAATCAGATATTACACAATGTGTCAATACAGTGATAAATATGTAAAAATATTATGAGATGAGCCAATAATAAGATTTTAAAAATAGTATCACGTATTTATTGTTATATGTTTGTGGTAAGCATGAGGTTTTAGGAGTATCAACTTGTACAACTACCTTTACTAAAACAGAAGAACTTCTAACCCTGCTTCATCATGATTTGTGTAATTAATCATACCATCTGACATCGCAGTCCGTCGAGTTTCTAATTATTTACAGGAGAAGTGGAAGTATGTAATGTAGATGTAAGTATGCTAGGAAACCAAATAAATCGATCCTGTCGGGAAATCATTGTTTCAGGGTTCCCTCTCGATTAGTCTAATGAATCTGATGGGGGTAAACAGTGTCATATAAACTTGAGTTTTTCAAACAATTTAGTTGAGAAAAGAAAAACAGTAAAATTGAAAACAATGTATTTTCTTGAATTGAAACTTGTAGCTACCATTTCGTTTCCATTTAGCATTCCGATTTTTATTACGTTTTTTTTTTGTGAGAGCTCTCATTAAAAGCAGATAAATTTGGCAAGAGAAAATAAAAAACGGAAACGAGATGCCAATAAGAAATTTTAATTCTAATACCTCCGGTAATCCTTTTCCAGAAGTAGATATTTTTCTTCCCTTTATTAAAGAAAATTAAACGCACATCACCCGAAACGATCCTAGAAGTAATGAAACGTAAGAACATTGCTCCCAATTTAATAACAGATTATCCTAATAATTTAAATATAGAAGTTTCATACTTTGTGGGTATGATGAAGCTTGGCGTGTGGCCTATCCACTCCATCTCTCTCTCTCTCATTGAATATACCAACTGGGCTCATCAACAGCTGATTGCAACGCGAGTAGCTTTTGATTATCTTCTCCAATTCTGGTACAATTGTGTTATATTTCAAATAAGAAAAAAATAAGAAGAGAATGATACCAAATATTTAGTATTTGAAAGCGTTTTATATGATATATATATTCACTGCAATGATTCAGTCATTGTTTCTTTTGAACGCCCAGTTTTAATATTTCTTTACCGTGTTTGGTGCTATTGTCATCATATTTTTCGCTTATTTCAAACATAATAAACTTCTGCAAGTATTGGAAAAAGCAAATGTCTTCATTCTGGGCGCTCACACGGCAATCATCTGCTGTTGAGCCCAAGGATTACATAGGGAAAGGAAGCAGATAGGTTAAGGATCTAACAGTCTTAGCGACAATAGGAACGTCAAATAACTCCTTGGACAAATTCCCGCATTCTATCAACTTGGAGAAACAGGACACAGGAAAGGAACGAGGCCGTGGAGCACCTGGAAAGAAGATGGAATGGGGAAGTACACCACGGTCCAGGAAAAAGGAAGTGAGAAAAATTGATAAATAAGTTCCCCATCATTTCCCAAAAAATAGCCATAGAAAACTAAAACTAGCGACATAGCATATTTGAGAATGTGTGAGTGATTTGTCGCAAAACTAGTTTTTAATAAGCAATTCTTCACCACTACGGATTATTTATAACTTATATTATTTTTGTCATTTACATTCCACTGATAATTTCATTCATACATTATATAAATTATGTCATTTGCAGAATTGCGTTAGAGAAAGTTTAAAATTTAAAACGTGAATAACCATTCAGATTATATAATGAATTGTGAACACAAATTGTCACTGTCCCTTGCCCCTTCTATTCCTTTTATCCCTCTGAAGATCCCACGTACAGTCACTAATCTCTCTTCCAAGTCATTAATGTAACCACTTTGAAAAATCACTTCCTGTTCAATTCTTTGTCTGTGACAAACTTCCTTTGCCTCCAACATTTCTTTCATGTGTACGTCACGAGTTTATGCTCATCCTCTACTTTTTATTCTCATCCCATTTCAAACCATGTTTCACTCGCGATAATCAATCACGAACTGATTCTCCACCTTTATTCATATGACAATCCATTCGGATGTTGACCTTGACCACGCGCACCCTAACTCTGATCCTTTCTAACTGCAACCACCAGTTCCTCCTATACTAGTATACGCTTCCAACCTTCCCCCGCGGTGGCGGGTCGAGACGCGAACAGACCCACCGACCGCCCGAATGCCAGTCGCCGGTTGCCGTCACCGCTCTTTTAATTGACGTCTATAACAAACGGCGACAAGTCACGGATGCCCTGACCGAACGCAGGTTGCAGCGCGCAGTTCGCCTCCTCGGCCATTTGATCTACCCCTGTGCTACGCTCCTACAGGTGGATGGCTATAGCCTTGCACAGGCCATCCTTTATCCCAATCGAAAGCTAGAAGGAAGCAGCATGAAGGTGGTGGGAGTAAGGGAGAGGTGGGTGGGGACGGATAAAGGTGGAAGGACGGAGAAGGAGTTGGAGGTGCTGGGCCAGGACGGCACTGCGCCAGCGATACCAAGGTCGCAAGATCTGAGTCCATCAATGTCCTCGCAGAGAAAAGTTAAGGCTGCTGACGTGATGTGGATGCTTAGATATATCTTTTCAATGTCTGATCACTCTTCATTTTTTGACAGACAACAATGCATAATTATTATATTTATTTGGCATTACTTATTAAATATTTTAGAACTCGTACTGTTCGAAAGACAAGAATTTGATGATATAGCCTCAACATCAAACAGAACAAACGGCTTACAATACTTTCCTCATGATAACTATTTTTTGACAATACACGAGTAAATCCATTGGAATTTCCGACAAATTAGACAAAAAATCCAGAATAAAATGTTAGAATATTATTGAATAAAAAGACGATAGGATATTTGAACACGAATTTTTATATGTGAATAGCATTAATCTGTTGGCGTTTGGACAAACATTTCCGTATTTTTCCCATTCTAAGAATTTAGTCACTTTTGCCCTTGAACTTCTCGCTATTGTCCTCGTTACATTATTATTAAAGTGACAGAGTAAGTACACCATTCTTAAGTATACCAAAAATATCTTCTGTCTACCACTTGATATGATTGTGGAAATTACAGACTGTTTCGAAACATAAAATGAATTTGGGAAAAAATTGATTAACGTTATATTCTTCAAAGTAACAGTTCTTGGCAGTTCTCAATAATTTCTACTCTCGTTGTCAAACTATTTTGAGTAGTATGTAATTAAAAAAGGAAATGCACAGAACAGGAAAGCTAAGTAGTGTTTGTAAGGAAATAAGAACACTCAGCAATCCTGCAGCAACGAGAATTACGTTTGTAAGTCCCCTACGTTCCAAGCAGAGAACCACCTGAACGTTTATAGAATGTCGCCAATTGAAGGTTTTAAATCGAAGGCCTTGCTAATTGCGACACATTCCATCGAGAAGTTGTCCGTCGTAAATTGCACGTTAACTCGAAAGGAGTGGTAATTCAATGAAAACATAACAGAACCAATGAAACTTTTAAATTATCATTACTTTTATGTGAGGCAACTTATGTTATCTTCAATTACATTACTTGAGAAATCTGAATCAACACGAAGTTTGTTGTACCTTGTATTTTCTCACAGATATACGAAAAAGTAAACTCGAATTTATTGTCCTCACGTTCCTTTTTAAATGCAACCCAAAATTTGAATTTTCGAACATGAAAATATATAAAGCTGACGTTCACAGAATCACGAGATGACATTTTTTAGCGTTATATGGACACTTTTGGAGGAACCTCCTCCCCCACTCCAGAATATGGCGAAATTTTTTTCTTCAGTGGCAACTGAAGATTATATTATTTTAAGTAATACTGGTATAAGATAATTTAAATATTTAGTAAATTACGTTGACAACGCCGTGGAAAAAAGAACTAACGGAGCAGGGTAAATGCACCAGTGCTCAACACAGTTCCGGTTTTAGAACAGAATAATAAGGCTTCAGGGTACTTTTTCCCGCCGGTTTGAATTTTGACGTAACATTCAATGTCTTCTAAATCAGGACAGTTTCAATGCTGTGCAGTTTATAACGAGAATGAAGCAATAAGAGAGGTTGTGAAGCAATAAGCAGGTTTGGTCATTCGTCTGAGTAGCAATAGTACACGTGGCCACTAAGAGCATTTAGATTATCTTTGATTGCTTCGTCAAAATATAATTATAAAGCCTGAAATTTCTTATTTTATCTTCATAATAAGGACGCTTTTCTCATGAATTGTAGATTTTACCGTTTGATTTCTGTAGATATTCTGCGGTCATAAGAGGGTGTCGACTACTAAGAGCGCAATTTTCCACATTTTTTAAGGGAGTGACACGTGATAAAAATTTAAGAATTATACGTACAAATAAAATTATTTAAGAAATCTTTTCTCCACTTATATTAGGAACCGAGACTGAATTCTAGATTTCAATTTCCAAATCCAGTCATTATGGGTTTTTGTAAGACAAAAGGTCCTTGTTTGTTTCATATTTTACTGTGGTAAACGATTTTGAGGAATACCAATGTGTAATAAATATATAAAAATAAATAATTTGTATTGGTAGGTAAAAAGTAATGCAATGATACGTAAGATTTTTTATTGAGAATCACTCATTTTTGTTGACATTAGCCGAATTATTACAAGTAAATATCTTTTTTTTAATATTGCTATAAATTCCCAATATCTGTGTCGACTACTGGCTCATTCCATTTTCTACACTGTCGACTGCTGATGCAAAAATGAACTTGGGGAAAATGTAATACGTTTTGCAGCAGCTCCATATTTAAAAGAAAACAAATTACCAAAGAAACAGGAGACAACGAATATAACTCCGGACTAAGATTTCAGTAATGAACAGGATTTTTAGCTTAAAATGTCGAGCTCTGGAGCACTTACCCTACACTCCCTCTTTCACGACCATCTCGGGATGTTGGTTATATTATGAAATTATCTTCAACGAATGACCCATACATAACATCAATTATATCTTAAACTACGTAGTTATCAGATTTTAAAAATTAGATTGTCTAAATTATTGAACAATAGCACTCGTCATATGACCCATATTTGCCCCTGTTCAGGAATCGGAAACTAGATTAGTGACTATCTTTCGCTGGAGAAACGTCTGTGCTGTGTGGCTCATAACGTGAAGCTGTCCGAATGACCCGGAACCCGAAACTAATCGAGGCCGGACCACAGGGAGTCATTCAAATTGAATTCTATCAAACTGATATACTTGTAATTCACACGTAGAAAATAATGGAAAGTGTGTGTGGGGGGGGGCATTTTAATTGTAACAGTTGTCATTTTTAATGATGCTCGGATAAGACTCTTCATTTTTGTCGTATATTTTTACGGGTATTTTGTGTTATCAGTGAAGTTTGTGATTACAATTCAAAGCCAACACGAAGAGATGTGTACTTAAAAAAAACATTCTTATTCCAAAAATTAGTTTGCACCTCCAGTTCTCAACCCACAAATCTGTTTATTATCTAGCATATTAAGTTACCATCATCGGTTATTAGGGTTTCTTTCGTTTTGTCGCATTCTTCATTTGAATATTTCAGATGGTTATTTGTTTATTTCATTTTATCTTTTACAGTCTGTCCTCCCTGTCCCTCTCACCTATCAACTCCGACTGGGGAAGGTGAGAAGAAAACAAGTAACTTAAGTTTGGATATTTTTTTTCAGTTTCTACGTGTGATTCCAAAATTCTTAATAGAACTGTTCACGAGATGGGAGACTTTACAAGAAGTATGATGCCCAGATGAAACAGCTGAAAAAATGAAAATAATGTAAAATGAAAAGTGGCGGAAGAGAGACCACTGCACTATGACATCTAATGTCTAATTGTTTTAGTCCACAGATTTGAAAATATGCGAGAAAACAATGTAACATGAAGTAATGAAGATAAACGGAATTTATATAGAGGTGAGTGGTTTTCTACTTTTAGCCTCACCCCAAGATCTTAGAGAACGATTACATGTTCACGACTGGAGACACTGAAGGACATCAGAAGCGAAGGAAGTTATAAATCGGATGGTGTAACAGGTCTCATAAGAATTAATGGGTTATAAATCATTCAGTGCGGTGATGCGAACTGCACCGGATAAACGCACGTCTTGGAAATGGATAGTGTCAGAGTTTTGACATACCGCGGGCTGTGGCTGTGAATAGCATGGGATGACATTGGCACTATCATGTAAGGTCTCCGTTACATCATGCATGTTTGTGACAGCATTCGATCCGGTGTGGCTCGCTGGAACAAACAAGATTAAACTCATTGATTTTCAGTCGCCTGTTACACTACACATAGTCGCCCGGAATCGTGTGGAAATAAATCCGCACACAATACTCCTGCGTTTCAACGAGCAACACTCGATAGACGGATCTCACGAATGTGAGGGGTGTAACAGAGACATGATAATGTCAATTCCGTTCCAAACTATTCAACGACTCACGGTGCGATATGCCGAAACTTATAAAAACATACTTTAATATTGCAGTCTTCAACGCAGAATAAATTCTAGGAAGTGAATAACATCATCAATAATACCCACACTTTCAAAAGTTAGTGTAAAGGGGAATTAGGAACAGTTCTAGAGCGAGAACACGTTTTCTAATAAGAAAGGCATAAACGATTATTACTGTTGCAAAATTTCAAAATCCCAGAAAGATTCACGGGATATTTTGTTCGATTCCATAACCATACTTAATTTCTTCCAGAAGACTGTACAAGTTAAAAAATGTTACCTTTTGTTTTAAGTATATACTGTATTGTGGAGCGTTATTCTGTTCATTCCTAATTTGAATTAAACGAAAATTACATAACATTTTAAAGGAATCTTCGTGATACTAATACGTGACTAGTGAAATCAGAACGATTTGTTCTTCTCATAGAATTCT
The DNA here is from genome assembly GCA_002313205.1 of Laupala kohalensis. Lineage (NCBI taxonomy): Eukaryota > Metazoa > Arthropoda > Insecta > Orthoptera > Trigonidiidae > Laupala > Laupala kohalensis. Next base: position 927,346 of record NNCF01129387.1, read on the forward strand.
ACATTCTTAGTTCTCGTTCTTCCAACACATTTTACACAAAAAGCTCATTCTGTCCACCGTCTTCCTGCCTTCTGAAAAAAATAATGTAGGCCTAACTCATTGAAAAAAAACTGGAGATAAATTTTAACACTTATAAATTTATTACAATTATAGAGAGACTAACAATTTGTAGAATGACTTTTTGTTCTCAAAATTCTTTAAAACTCTAATTCTTGTGCACATTGTTTACTTTTAACGTTGCACAAATTGATAATATAAATATTTTATGTAGGTCTTGATGAAGGGGAGTGGAGAACAACTTTCATATCGAAGACGTGATGAGGTTCGTCAGCGATACATGCATCTTGTCCACGCGAGAGGCCCGCGCCAGGAGCCATCGAGGGGATGAGAGTTTCCATTGAGCAACGAGAGGACGAGGAGGTGGGGGAGTAGAAGAAGGAGGTAGAGGAGAAGTCGAGAGCGAAGTCGCGGTATGCAAGGTCAGCTCTTAGCCCAGTAAAATTATAGAAATCGAATGGAAAAATCCCGGAGTTTTGAAACTTCACATGATTGTTCGTTTGTATATTATGTTTAATATACTCAAAGTCCTGATGATTGGGATGAGGGGAGGGGGTCAAAGTTATATTTTTACGGCTTTTGCAAATTTTACAAAAACTATCAGCGCCAACAAAAATTACTCCATGTACAAAATTAAAGTAAGTACAATTTCCTATGATTTTTTTTTTCATTTTCTGTGTAGCGCCAATACTTTTAAAGTTATAGGCTTCGAAAGTTGTGGAATTTTCGTTGAGTTGGGGTAGTATTTTAGTTGAGTTAGTGTTTAGTGTAGTTTTTTCCATTGTAATCGTTATTTCAAAGGCACCTACCTATGGTTTACTCCCATTTACGTTACGGCATTACCTTCTGGGGCAATTCCGGTCAGAGTATTCAAACTTTCAGAATTCAGAAGAGGATAGTTCGGATAATTTGTAAATCTCACCCCCGAAACTCTTGTAAACCTTTATTCAAGGAATTAAATATCTTAACACTTCCCTGCATTTATATTTATGAAACGGTCGTGTTTGTTAAGACCGAATTACTGAAGTGCCACCCTTGCTTCATACGATACAGTCTCGCCCACGAACACAATACTCGCAATAGGAATAATATTCATCGGTCTAGAGTGTCAACCACTCTTTGCCAAAAAGGACCGTATCATTCGGGAATCGTTCTATATAATTCCCTTCCCAAGAATATAAAAGATATTATGAAATTGAATATCTTCAAATCCGCGGTTAAAAACTACCTCCTGCACCAGTGCTTCTACACTGTAAAAGAATTTATTGATTTTAACAAAAGTTAAATTCGTCTTGTGCTTTATCACGCCATTGCTGTAGTACTTTTTAAACAACTTATAACAATTTCAAAAACTATTTTCTTGCATGATTGTGTTGTCTTATGGCTCATATTAATTTAGTTTTATGTGTACTCAACTTTGGCACGGTTGCGTACATTAATTCTGTAGCCCTCCTGGCCCGGGTTCTGCTCCGTTTTTTCCTTCGGGTAGAGGCGGATTTCTTATGTAGGTTCTCTGGGCTTTGTCTAGGGGAGTGTTTATTGTAACAATACATCGTGAATTTAGTGTTATTTCAATTCTTATGATTTTTAAACACTATACTCAGAATAATCTATAGTTCGATAATAATTTGTACATGTAAATTTTTTGCGTTAAATTACAAACATATTGACATTCTATTAGTATAACTCGCAGCTAACTTTTCATCTTATCTAGGAATTTTTGCTTAAATTTTTGAATCCGCCTCTGCCTTAGGGCCCTTGATCGGAATTGATGGGATGGTCCCTGGCTTGCTTCCGGAGAGTAAATTAGTTTATTGTCCTCCACGTGGTCATACGCAGTTTGCACTGTTTTTTGACAATATATTTATTATTAAGCATAAATGTTTAATAATATATACTATACTACCTGCTGATATACTGGTGGTATAGTATATACTAGGTACCTACAGTAAGAATGATTGTCTAAGCACTGGTGCTCCCCCCCCCACACACACACACGCACTCCGTCATCAGTTTCAAGGTCTCTGGCATCCCACCACTCGACACGAGAGAACGTTTTACACATACAATAACATGCCACACAAAATATTTTAAAATTTGTAGTTTATTATCGTTTGTACTTGGAAATTCATGTACAGCCTTATTCAATATTCTTCTTCTTTTGACGCACTTTCATCATGTTTCTGGTCTTGTAACGGCTTATTAGAGCAATTTCCTTAACAGTTGCCTCACACTGCAGTGCATTTTATTCCTGCCTTTCGACATCCACATCTAAGTCCACAGTCGGTCGTACATTGACAATAAATCGTCTTCAGTATTGCATCAGGAGCCTCAGGATCCTTCGCCATCAAGGATTCCAAGGTCCCATCTCTACCTCATATCCACCCTTACTCTTTTGGTGATAGCTGATAGCCCAACCAGCTTTATACTAGATAGTACACTCGAAAAGCTTTCTGCTGGACAGAGCTTTTGGTTGGTGGAAGAGATAAAAGATCTGACTTGACTTCTTTGCAGCTTTAAGGAACGCGGAGTACCCATGACTTGATGAAAATCCTAGTTTTTGTATCTCTGAAGATTACATTTGAATGTTTTACTTACAACTTTCCCTCTTTCTGATTTGACGAAAAATATATTGGTTTGCGATGGACCTAATGCTATCAGCAAAACAAGCAAATGTACGTCTTCCCCAATATCTGCTGATCTCCAGTTAGACCTTGCTTTGTCAACTCCACATCGCACAATGCTGGTATCAGCATCACCTTCAGCTATTTTTGTTTCAATGCCCTTTCGTTCACTTTCTGAGAATGTCAATGAATTTTTTCTATGGTAAGCGAGGAAATGTTCTGGCTGAACTGTTACCCTCATGTCTTCTTTGTAAACTGAGGTCATCGCGTCACTTTTCCGCTCTTGTTCAGCTTGTTTAGTGCAATGCGTGGAGTCAAATTAACCATCAAACACGACAGTGGAATTTTGACCGTAGTATTTTCTTTTCGTGCGTCACATACCGTTGGAATATAAAAGAGAAAGCTGATCCAACATTCCACTTAACTCGATACAGAAGAAAAGCACCGTCAATCACATTTTCACAATGTTTTGGATCTAGTTATGTCTTTTCAATTGGGAAAATATCGTACATGGAAAATATTTCAAGGATCGCTATCCTTTGAAATATGATGATGATCAACAACCTCTTTTCATTATTATCTTTGACAGTGCAGCTATGGAGGTCAAGGATAATTCTATGTCTTTGCGACTTTATTTCATCTCTATAAAGTTTTGCCCAATCACTTTTGCCATAGCTGGCACTCCCATAGCGATTTTTGCCTCTAGTTTGGCACGAGTTGGGGAATCAACTTGAGATTATTATCCGAGGCATAGGGTCTTTTTTTGGTGAGGTTTTAGGGCTAGTCAACATCGAGACATAGAGGTATAAGATGAATGACTAATGTGATTTTTAATTTAAAAAATTGGGTACATGAAAAGAAAATAAGGCAGAAAAGAAAGTTAAAGGGAAACGTTCATTTTGAAAGAAGCGCTATAAATCGAAAACGGTAAGGAATAGACAGAGGGTATGACACGGCAATATTGCAGGGAGTATTAAGGGACAAAAGGGGAAACAGAAAAAATTGTGCTACGACAGACCACGTGTCAGGAGAAATTAAAAAAAATTGTGAGAAAACGAACATATTCGTAATGTGCGAGATCGGACATCATAATGGATCTGTGAAGGGGTGCACAACAGACTAAAGTAAAATATGATAAAATAGACAGCTTGGTATACACGTGGAAAAGATAATAAAATGGTAACTCTGGGGAAGGAGTCAATGGAAGTAAACGGAGGAAATTATAAGACGATAGATGAGGGGCAGCGAGACGACGCAAGCTCACCGGGGATGAGTAGCATGTGTAGTGGACGGAGTGAAGTGAAGGAAATAGAAGAAAATGAGGGAATAGCAGTGCGTACTAGAAGAATAACTGAAGCAAGAAAGGAGAAAAAAGGAAAGTGGTTGAAGGAAGAACTACTTCACAAAACGTATGACAAGCTAAAGAAAAATTTCACAAGTGAAATTTTTAGGAAAATATCAGGAGGATTGCAGGATCCAATGAGAAATGGAGTGGATGAGTTGTGGCAGATGTAAATACTGTGATTTTGTAAGGATTGCATTAATAATGTTAATGTTCATTGTATTGTAAGTGAATTGTTTCATTTTAATAGAAAGTGAGGAGATTTGAAAGATAGGTTAGACAGGACAGAGACAAACATGATACAGCAAAGCGAATGAATGGATGCACGTAGAGTAGAGGAGAGGATAATAAATGTAGTAGATGAACGGTATGATGAGATACCGGATAGGATGATAGAAGACCTGCAGAAATTTCGGTGTCGGAGGCAGTACGAAGCGGTTGGAATTAAGGAATACGTGCCTTATAGAAAATACACTCAAGCATCACAACAAGAGGGATGTACGGGAGGAGAAACGAGAGGAGAGGTGGGTACGTTTGGAGGAAGGACTTCAAAAACCAAGAAAGGAAAATAAATCAGAGATGAGCTATGTGTGTACGCAATTAGAAATTATGAAACAACAAACGTAGGAGGTTATGGTAAGGGTAATGCAGGGAATGCCACAAGGTGTCGAAGAAAGGGGACAGGAGAATAAAGTCAAATAACGTAGGCGAGGGTAGCTGCCAAGGTTTTGACAGAGAAGCAAGAGAAGAGGAATGAGGAAAGTTCGATAATAGTGGATAAGGAAAAATTATATAGTAAACAATATAGAAAGAGAAAATTACGGGAGAAGAAAAGAAATAGTTCGTGCTATGAATAGTTGGGTAACGAGGCGAGGAATTGTGTTATTGCGTCTACGGAGTGCAGAGGATGAGGTAATACTACGGGAGGTGCTAGACAGGAGTGAGGACGTAAATATAGGTGAGAGAAGGAGAATGCCGGCGCGAATGATAGTATTTGGAGTAAGTAAAGAGGAATTGGAAGAAATGTCGAGAACAGCTGACAGGATTGCCACACGGCTATCGGGTGAAACATGAGAAAGAAGGTGTATGGGCTACTGTTATAACGAAGATATATTGAGTTATTACGTATAAATGATTTTTCAATGAATTTATTATAACAGTGATGATGTGAAAACATGGAATAACATTGTTGTTAGTGAATGTTTATGAACTATATATGAAGAGAACACGGAAAGCGTTTGACATAGTAAAGAAGACAGTACAGCGCTATGTGAAACATGATGTCGCACTCTGTGGGGACTGGGATGCGCGATCTCCGATGTAGAGAGATAAAATACTGAAAAGAAAAATTGTTGGAAAAAGTAATAATGAGAAAGCAATTGAGATTATGTAATGCGTATAGAAATGTAATATTCAAAACATTATATGGAAGCTCAATAACTGACATAACGATGACAAATACAAATGCGAGAGAGTGGGGTGCGGAACGAAAGATAGAAAATGACCATAGGTCAATAACGTTTAGTATCGACAAGAGACAACGAAAAGGAAGGGCCGGAGTATTGTGAGGAAAAATTGAAGAGTTGATTGGGAAATGTATAATAAAGAGAACAATGAATATGAACAGTACATAGCACAGGACGGAGGAGAACATAGATGGAAGAGTAGATGTAATACAATTTGATGTGCTACGAAGGGTGGAAAATATTATCGAAAGAAGTGTGACGGATATCGGGTGGGACAATGCTGGGGGGATAGAGAACTGTGTAGAATATGCAACCTGCGGCGAAAGTGACAATGAGAGCATCTTTTTTTTTTTTTGGTTGGGGCTTTAGGGCTCGTCAACATCGAGGTCATTAGAGCCCAAATGAGAGCATCAACAGGAAGAACTGAGATGAAAATGGGACACGGAATATAAAGTGACGAAAAAGAAATACAAGAAGAAAAGAAAAGAAAAGAAGAGACCTAAATACGGTTTGTTGAAGAAAGGATGAGGACAAACGTAGGTGAATAATATATGTGATACGGCGTGGCAATCTGAAGGGCAAGCTGTGGAATGTAAGAGTACAGACAGGATTGACGAAAGCATGGAAAGACACTGGGGAAACACTAATTGAGGAGTTGCTAATAGCGGAAGAGAGAGACTACAAGAAATGAACTATGAAGACGTAACTGATGAATAGGTAAATGAAACAGACGTGAAGGGAATAATTTTGCTACCGAAGAAAAATAAAAGTGGAGGATTTAGTAGCATCTCAAACGACACATGTAAAGCACATGTAGAGCAGTCATATACAAGTCTTTGTAAAATTGAATAATGTATGCTACTTTTATGGGTATTATCTGAATGTCTGGAAGGTAGGGGTATTGTAGTTGTTCCTGAAAGCACTAGATAGAGATAAAACAATGCAAGTCATACAGACCTATAACTTTGCTGCCAGTACTGGAAAGATTTTGGAGGTACTGGCGAAGCAGACATCAGATAATTTTCGTAAATGGCAGAATGGATTTGAAATATCGCAATAAATATGCCCTTCTTATATCGATTGACTATGAATGAACGTTTGACAGTGTAGACCGGGAGATTTTCTTGAATATTTAAAAAGAATCCAACTTGGGAGAAAGGGATGAAGCTAGTAAGGTCACACTTTGAAAACAGGAATGTATTATTGGCATTGGGACCTGAAAAAAGTATTAGGAAAATAACTAGAGGATGTGCACAGGGCAGCATCACTGGACCTTTATATTGGAATGTAATATTAAATGATTTATTACTAGAAATGGAAGAGGAAGGGGAGGAGGCTGTTGCGTATGTGGACGATGTGCTGTAATTTACGTATGGCAACAGCAGGATGGAAATAGAGAAGAAAGGAACAGAGTTGTTAAGAAAATATAAAGAGAAGAGTAAAGGTATGCGTTTGGTGATATCGAGAATGCAAATAGTAGAAATGATGAGTGGAATGCGGGTGAAAGCGAGTAGAGAACTAATTATAAAATTAAAGGATTAGCGGTTGAGAATGAAAAGAAATAAAATATTTGGGAATAATATTGGATGAGAGGTTGACATTTGCTTCGCATATGATATACATCTGTGGTAAGACAAAGAAAATATATATCTTATTACGAGTGAGAATAGAGAAATACACAATTGGGAAACGAGAAATAAGACAATTATATAAAGGAGTCTTGCAACCAATCATAGGATATTGTGCAAGCAGTTGGTAAGATAAAGTAAACCATAGCCGTATAGAAAGAAAGCTTCAGAATTTACAAAGGATTTGTATGCTGCATTAGAGTAGTGGCTACAGACGTATTTTGACTAAAGCTTTGCAGGTGGTTTTATGGAAAATGAAAATAGATCTGGCGATGCAGAAAATGGCTCTACGATACAAGGTGCAGCGAAGAGAAAAAGTAAGAATAGATACGACAGAAATATCCCAGACAAACAAGAAATAGAGAAAGGGAATTTCCAATAAAATAATGAGTTTCCGGTAAATACGATGGGAAAAGGCAACTGAGGGAAGGGAATTGTATAAATTTATCAAAGACGTAAAATATGCAGAACGAAACAAAAAATGTTTCAACCCAAGAGCAGCACTCATGCAAATACTAACGGGGCATGGAGATATCAATGTAGAATTACCAAAAATGCATTTAAGTGAGATGACGGATTGTTGCTGTGGGAAGGGAGAGGAGGATGTGTCGGATATTACACGATTGTGTGTTGGATGGATAAGAATGTGCGTGGTGCATAAAATAGGTGATCAAGATGAATTGAAATAGTTACTTAATGCGAGAACAATAATTACAGATATTAAGTGGATGCATTCAGATGTGAATGGTTAAGAGGAATATTTCCTGGTAATAGTCAAAAGACAAAGGAACTGGGTATGGTATAGTGAATTAAATAAATGAAAAAATCCACGGCACTATGTCAATTCACATTACATTTTCCAACAATGCCTGTTCCAAGCGATACCAATGAAGATGATTCAGGGAAAAGTGGGTGTTGCCTGAACCACTCTGACAGCTTCTTCCTACCTTCTTCATCTCTGGTTTGTCGTGCTTTACAATAATATTGGATAAAATTCCACGTACCAGGGTTCCCGGGTCTAAGTGCTCCCAGCATGAGAACCGCCTGTAGTCACTTATCCCCTGAACGGGGATGTGACTCAGGTTCACCGGAACAGGCCGACTGGATGTTGTGTGGGGCATCAAGGTGGGAGGTGCAGTGGACAGCACACCTGCAGACATAGCAGAGAGTCCCGGGTTCCAATCCCAACCCGTCGCATTTTTACCTGGACGTCGACGAGGTCAAAAATATTAGTTTTTTTGCATTTTAAAGGCTCTACGTTAACGCAGAGTCACAGTTTTCTGAAGTGTGATATAGCTATTTTTTTCAAAAAAGTATAAAGGATGCTAAATTAATTAATCTTCAGTTATGCTATTAGACTTTGTAGTATGGCAATCATTAAAATTTGACAGATTTATGGATAATTGAATTCTTATCGTCTTAAAATTTTTAATGTTATTTACTGAAAAAACTGTGGGGATGCAAATGAAAAATTGTACGTTTTTGTATTGTGCTCTTAGTGTATTATCGGCTGGTGATTTTTTACGGGGAGGGGGATCGAAATTTCCTAGGCTGGCGTAAGGTAGGTCAGATGATACGAGCGATCTGGAAGCAGCCATCTCATAGGGCTTGAAGAAATCAAAACATACGTCTGCGCATTTATTCTTCACGATATTCTTATGTTTTTGGTTAATGGTTGGGGGCGCATGATAATTGACTAATAATTATTGACGTATCATATTAGCGATTTATGGTCACAAAAAATTCAATTCCAAACCCCAATTGCTCTGCTTTTCTTGTCAGTACCAGGGATATCTGTGAGAACATGTATACGTTATGAATTGATCTCAAATATACCCTAGACTATTCTTATTTTAATAAAAGATGAAAATTTTAATAAAAGATTCCGGATCCTATTTCATGACAAATGAGTTTGTTATAAAGTGGGAGTGGAACCCACAGCCCTTGGTGCGGCGACCCTTTGCACTGGCACCATCATTCTTTGCGTTAATAAATAACAAGACATGTTAAGATTGAAGGTTATGTGTGTTTATGCCTACACAAACACGTGTTGTAACGCTAACTTTTCGGTATCCTTTGTAGCACATCACGACATAATATTCCTTCTATACTCTGTACAACTAGTAACATTTTCCATTACACCATTTCTCCATACTACTGAGTAACATTAGTCTGTCTCCATGCCGTACAATAGCAAGAAACTGTACTATGGAAGAGGTTTGTACGTCAAAAACATTAGTCGCAATTAGTGAGATTTTAAACCTTCAAGAACCATAAACTATGAAAATTATTGTCACTCGTAAGATTTCCGACCCTGCTGAACAGGGATAGTGAAAATGTCGGAAGGTCATGAAAGCTATCGGAGTGCTAGAACTTCTCAAGATCACATTCCGCGGGCACGCCGCTACCGCCAAGTCGACCTGCTCCGCAGTCGTTAGAATCTGGAGTTTACGATTCGCCCATCTATTTGGCAATAGCCGTGTCCGCCGCCGGCTTACAATTGGCATACGAGTCTCCGGTGAATCACGCAAATTTGTTATTCTAATTCGTGCTGTAGTGCTTGTAATGCAGCGGCGAAAGCAGCAAACCGCATAAGAATTGGATGCAGGGGGAGAAGAGGATGATGAAAAACAAGTAGTAATGTTGATCCGGTCCCGGATTTAAAGCATTCCATTACTTTTCACCAACATACAGTGACGGAAATCAAATGAACTATATTTTCGACATAAAATGAGGATATATAATTAGGTTGACAAATTTCGCAACGTGAGCACTAGATCTGTCCACTTTACTTTTGATTGAGATACTGATACACGAGGGGCTCCAACATCTTCAGCGAAATATTCCATACGCCAGTTGCCTGAAATTTTTCGAGTGATTTTCATAACAACTAGGGATATTACAGTTTTTCTAACAATTCATCGTATTCACTGTGTAATTCTTAAGGAGTTGATATTGTGTATATGATGTAAGCACGAAAGTTATCTTCATGTATAGGAACAATTACAAAGGGTTGTTGCTGAAGGAAGCAAAACAAGCATCGAAGATAAATAGAGTTATAGTCAGAAGGGACGACTTTGTCTCTCAGGAGAGAAGAGCGCGAGTTCGGGAGCCAAGCACCCAGGAGCAGTGGACGACGGCCAATGACAGTGTGGGAGGGGATCAAACCACTCCCCTGGCTCGGCAGTCACACGCTCTTTGATAGCGCCATGGTCCGCGCTTTGTTGACGTGAGGTCATTACTCGTCACGATCTAGCTGTGACAGTCCCTTGTTTATTTGACTTTACTATTTAGGAAGAGCTTTTCAGACGCTATACCTCTAGTTTCGGATTTTTAAGTGTCCTCCATCCATTTGAGAGGGATTTAACTTAATTATGTGTATGTACGTAAATATTTTTAAGTATCAACAGCAGGAACAAACAATATTATTTGAAGTAATCTCTGATCATTATTTATACTCATAGTTCGTTAAACAATGAACAATTTCTGAAGTTTAATTAAATAAATAATTAAAGACTTAGGACGTTTTATGAACGAGTATATATATATAT
>NNCF01129387.1:938097-1029280 GCA_002313205.1 Laupala kohalensis
ATATATATGCAGAAACTTCATAAACATGTTATAATATGTCACGGTGGACTATTCAAAATCATTGTGAAATTCCAGAAACAAAGATTGAAATAGCTATTCGATTATTATTGCAGTCTACATATTTTAAATTTATTTTAAAAAATATCGTTAGGCCGAGAGATGTCCATGGGAAGTCTTATACGCCCAATTATGGCAGAATTTGTATTTTAGAAACGGTCTTGAGAAACTAATTTTTACACCTGTTCTTTATGTCAGATATGTAGATGATATCTTTTGTATAGTCCCAGAAAACACAATATTTTAGATACATTAAATAATTACCACCCTAGGATAAAATTCACATTAGACATCGAAAATAATAATGAACTAAATTTTCGTGACTTATTAATTAATCGTGAGGACACCACACTATCTTTTAGTTGGTATAGGGAGGACACTTATTCAGGTCGAGTATAAAATTTTTATGTAGAGTGTACTTAACACAAAAGAGAGCTATGATTTATAACTTAATAGATAAAGCTATAGTACTTTCGGGTGAAAAACATTGGAGGGACTACAGAGCCAAGCACCTCCGTTTATATATCACTCAAGAACTTTCGTACAATGTCGGTAGTATTTAGAATGACAGCTTTTTGCATGAGTATATAAATATTATCATTATTTATTATTATTATTATTATTATTATTATTATTATTATTATTATTATTATTATTATTATTATTATCACTAATAAATATACGTATTACTATTATTTGTTGTGCACTTATTTTTTCTCTGTTGAAACAGGTTGTTGGGGCGAGCTTATACGCCAACCCGGAAGTAAAATTTGGTCTTAGTCGAGACTAAGAAATTATCTTGTTATGTGACATGTTAGTAATATAACGGATTTCTGCATTTCTGGCAGTACATTTCTGGTCAATGGCAATTTTGCAAGATGTCCTTTCAGTGTTTTGTAAATGCCTCCAGTTGTTGAAATTATTAGGGGAATAATTAATACTTCATTTTGTTTCCGAGTCTTTTGAATTTCTGTCTTGTGTGTCTGATATTTTGAACTTTTGTTTGTTCTGTATTTTTTAAATTGTTAGTGGAAGGAACAGCTACATCAATAATAAAAGTTTTGTCTATTAATATTATGTCTGGCTTGTTATGATTACTGTTCTGTCTGTAATGACTTGCTTATCCCAGTACAAAGTGACATTTCTATTTTCCAAGACAGATGGTGGATCGAATTTGTAATAGGGGGTACCTGTTTCAACCAAGCTAAAGTTTTTAGCTAGATGTTGGTGAATTATTTTGGCCAATTATTATTATTATTATTATTATTAATTTTATTATTGTTTGGGTTTTAGGGCTCGCTAACTTCTGATCAATTGAAAAATAAAATTTATTGCTTCAAAAAATTGATTTTCTCGGATATTTTTTTCTTGAAGAAATATGAAATAAAATTATTAACAATATAACATACAAGGGTATCATATAAAAATTATATATCTATTACTTTCGATGTTCGTTTTATCAATTTCAAAGATATTTGATGACCAGAGTCACAGTATTCCATATCACAATGCTTTTAAATTAGAGGTAAAATCAATGTTATTGGTCGTCAGTATTGCGAATCGCGCTCACGAATCACTGACCGCTTCAGTGATAAAAGTGAATGCCCCCAGCATCCTTTATACTCATTTATATGGACTTGCGTATCCCATCGTCTCAAGCCTTTAAAGTCAAGCATCTGAACGGCAGGGAATTGAACACTTGACGGCAATTTGTCGGAAACCGCCCGCAGGTTCAACATCTCAAACATATCTTATCCCAATTATGTACTTCCAGATGAACTTCGGTTGCTTTGAAATATCTTAATTACATATTCATAAGGGTGGTGGTGAATATCAAAGACTACTGCCGTGCCATTATTAAGAGTCAATGTTCAGTTTTAAGGTGGAGCCAAAACTGTTGCTTTTCAACTTCGAAACTTACGCGTAATGTGTTCGTCGTCATAATCATGTCTTCAAATTTAGTTTTATGTTTATATTACTATTTCTCCAATATTGTTCCTAATGGATATTGGTGTTCATAAATATTTTTCATCTTTTTGATTTATGAGCTACCTGCTGGACACGTCCATATTCTACATCTAATTGGTTATCAGAGTGCCATTACGTTACTCCTTCTTCGCGTTCATTAAATAATTCACAAACTACGTAAACTATCGTTATTCCCCTTGATCTGCATAAATTGCCGCATCTGTACATTTACATAAAAGTATTAAAACGGCACGGTCGTTTCAGAAGCGAAGAATAATTAGAGAATGCAAAATGAGAGCAGATGGATTCTGAATCCTGTAAGATTTCTTGCACCTCAGAATTTTGCATTTAATTAATGTAGAAACAGAGAACAGCTATCAAAAAGGTCTCATAAACCAGTAGTTTTCTACATATCAACTGCACAGGACCGAGAAAAGACAAGAAGAAATGTAAAGCACTGGCAAAGATGTTCTAACCACGTTCGAATAAGATTTACTTATTCATTTCTATTATTAAAGTTATTTGTTGTTTTCAATTTATATTTAAAATTATTAATTACATTTTCACTGTATTATCAAAAATTTACGATTTGAATATTTTTTTAAATTATGAATTTTTGAAACCTTAATATTCTCACTACCGTTAAAGTTCCTAATTTTCAGAAAAAACTTTCTTGTAATTCCTGTTCTGTGTAACGTCGTTCTCAGGGACTCTATGAGACATTTGAGGGCTGCATCTATCATATTCACGTCTATTTGACATACATTGGACTTCAGGCCGACGATTTATTTTAGGAACTTACATCATGTAGTTTCATTACAACGGCCAATGCTGTTCTCTATAAAACGTGAAATGTGGTGTTATACTACAAACGTGCGTACTTCACAAACTGATGCTTAAGCGAGGCCCCCTTAGGCATGGGATCCAACTGGAAGCAATTGGTCCAATCAGCTTAAGGCAGGAGTTTGATTGTTCTTGATAGCTCCAGTAACAGAGCAAGTCGTTTCACTTCATTATCGTAAGTCAGTTTTGACCAAAGATGGCAACTTCTTCTGGTGAGGGATTCTATGTGATCCTAAACACCTTTTATTCGGAATTCAAACCCTTCGCCATGAAGGGAGACACTAGTCTCGAGAATATGAGTCTCCATGTTGGATTTTAAAAGTATATAAATTCAAAATAGAATAGAAATAAAGGAAATATTGTATCCACCTTATTATGTAACCAAAAATTGATCCGTCTTGTGTAAGCTATATGGCTCTTTCTAACGAAAGCACTAACAAAATATGATTATTATACTTTACTAGCTGAATACCTGCATCTTTACTCTGTAATATGTCTTCAAATTTCTCTCTCTCATATCCCCATTGGTATCCATTAACGTTAGTAGTTTGGCAGTATTGGTGTTGTCCTCAATCCATAAGTGTTAGTTTTTTTAAACACCTACTGAGATATATTTTAGAATTAATTACAGAACCAATAAGAATAAATCTACATTTTAGCTGATTACCCGGCGTTGCTTGGTTTTTACTTATCCCATCTTTTTAAACACAGGATCAAAATAACTGTCGTCTAAGCTTACACTTAACGGTATCGGGAGTATAAATGACAAACTAATATCGGTCATTTTCGGTAAGTTTTCGTTTGACGCTCTTCCTAATCCCCACCTGTAGGGGTGTCGTGAACCTCATGTGGTATGAATGGTTACATAACGTCATCGGAAGTACCATTACTCATCTCAGAAAACCCGTAAATCAAAAATTCGACAGTAATATAGATCGTTTAAATTATTTTTACTCCTCACCCTTCCCACCACAGCTTTCAGGGAGTCGTACCCATGTGTAACCTGAACTTCACGGCATTGGTAGTATAATTATAAATCTCAGAAATCCTGAAAGCTGTGGATCCGATTCAAATCAGTCCGTTTCAATTGTTTTTTTGTGTCATCTCCTTCCCGCTATCCCTTCAGGGTGGTAAGGGATGTCTGATTCTACATTGGGGCTGAATTGAGGAAAACGATGTAAAGGGAGAAATCACTCACTCCCGCGACATCGAAAACTCGGAACTTGTCACAGATAACTATAATTTTCAATCACTTTTATGTCAACCTTCCGTGCGGTGCATGGATGCATGGGTCTGATCTTGAGATTATTACTAAAGTTTCCGATGCTGCTTGAATCCAACGACCCCTAATTCTTTGATCTCCACACTAATATCGGTAGCTTTCGATTATTTTTACATGATAACCCATTCTCATCTCCTACTCAGGGGGTCCTAGGAGTGTCTTACTTCCCATGGGGACTGAATATAGTATTACATGGCTACATGATGTTATAATCAACTCAGCAATGCTGAAAACTGAAATTATCACAAATATCTATCATTTCTGATAATTTGCACATAGTATCCCCTTCCTTTGGGATGCAAGGGGTTTGTACGGGCTGATTTTGGACTTTGGGGTTTACGAGAATATCAATACTAATCTCAGCGGCCCCGAAAACTATGAGCTCGATACTAATATAAGTCATTTTCGATTATTTTTACATTTCATACTCTAACAAAATGGAGTATACTCCCTCATAGGGGGTGATCATGGACTTAAGCGGCATTGAGATTGTAACTCTTCTACGACCGCAAAACTGATCTATTCAACACCAATATCGTATTTGAAAATTTTTACCTGCCACGCGTTCCCATCTGTAACGTCGGCGCTAGGACATGCCATCAACTTGCGAAATATTAATAGCTCTTTGTATTTCCCAAGCAGGATGCTGTTAAGAATATTACAATAAGTGGCCGGTCAGCGCTAAGACGGACGTGCGACGAGTTTTCCGGGTGGAGGTATTGTTCGAACGAACACTTTTTCATCTTAAGGAAAGTATGTACCAGTGTATTCGAAGAATGCAGTCGGCGACGTTGATCCACGGGGGTCCAGGTGTATCTAAATTAAAGACAAATTCCACGAAGAAAAGAATGAAGAACGAAAAGGGTGTTCGCGAAGCGCCTAGGTGACGCTCATGACGATTCGTCCTCTACGGCGCGTCCTCTGCATTCCTAGAAGCAAAAAGGGTGACACGGTGGTGGCGAAGGCGTGGTTGTTCACTGATCACGTGACGTCTGGTATATATTGGGAGGAGTGAGGCTTCTCGATGATTCTTTACAAAGGAACGTAGAGATCCGTCAGCACGGACAAGTGACTGTACTAAGTTT
Organism: Laupala kohalensis; assembly: GCA_002313205.1. Lineage (NCBI taxonomy): Eukaryota > Metazoa > Arthropoda > Insecta > Orthoptera > Trigonidiidae > Laupala > Laupala kohalensis. Next base: position 943,333 of record NNCF01129387.1, read on the forward strand.
TGGTCGTGGAGACCAGATTGTTTGTTAAGGCTGCTGCGGTAGACTTAATGAACTCATTACTAGGTGCGAGGGTCGTAACTAGTATCAGTTAGTTGTTGGGTGAAAACAACTTATCTCTTCGAAAGAACCGATAACCTGAGGGTTTGTTAAAATTGTCTTCAATTATATTTTACAAAGTATAAACGATGCTCTCTTACAGCATTATTTGTCTAATAAACGATTATTCGATGCATTGATGATTTTGGGAATTTGTGTCTGTAAACAATTCAGATTTCATGTAATTTGTAATAAATCATTATTTATTTTTATTACACGTGAGTTTGGTTGCTCGGGAAACCGAGCTGGTGGCATCGAAAAAAACTACCATAGGGATTTTGGTATGTATGTGGATCCCGCTTCTACAAAAAAAATAATAACAATACATCAGGGTTTGAGGTGTGATGTTACACCATCCCTACCTGTGGGATGCTAGGGGTTTAATATCTCCAATTTGGTCTAATTGTCAACTTACGAAACGTCAGGGGCGTCCTTATCCATCTCATCGACATCGATAATTATGGTTTCAACTACGACATAGAATGTCCATTCTTTTTACACGTCACCCTCTTCCCAACCCCTCCCAAGGGATGCCAGGGAAGTCTTACCCCAACAGTGCTTATTGTAAGATAGTAATCTGTGTATAAAGTTTGGATGAAATTGCTACAGGTATTCTAGAGCTACGGTAGGATGCATTCATAAAATAAGCTCACCGGCCAAAATATTAGTCACCCCTAACAAGAGCACAAGTAGTTCAGGCCAGAGGAGAAATTAATACAAAAATAGTTTATTTTCTTTTTTGTAAGTATGCTTGTTATCTTAGAGGTAAAATAATATTGTCAAACTTTTTTTCAATTCTTGTTTTAAAACTGTAAGTAAAATTTTCTTGCTCTAGAGTAACTTTTAGACTTTTTAGTTAAATTTAACTTTATATTTGAAATCTAATGGTTCAAATCTAAAAGTAAAAGAACTATGGGTAAAGAACCTTCTTAATAATTGAATTTCTGCTTATATGTTTAAAATAACAAAAGTTCAAAGAATGCTTTCCCTAGTTGCGAAAGCAAACTTTTCAAGTTATTATATTGATATTCCACTTTTTGCATTAAATAAGAAAATCACAATAAAAAAAGAAGCTAGGAAAATTTTTGTTACATAGTGCTACTTGGGCGAGAGGTGGTGTTACATGGTGATACCAAAATATTAGTCATCTGGGAGTGACTAATATTTTTTCTGGTGAGCTTATTTCACCCTCTTAGATGTAAAGCTTCGTAAAATCCTCTTTTAGCAAACCTCTACACCATAAAAGGAACCTACCTGCCAAATTTCGAGTTTGTAAGCTTTTTAGTCCCTGAGTTATCGTGATTAGTCAGTTAGAGAATGGTAATTCGCATTTATTTATATAGATAGATTAGTCCCCTCCGTGGCTACGTGTCAGCGTGATCGCTCGTCATCAAGTCATCCCAGGTTCAATTCCACAGGTGGGGCCAGATAAAATTTATAGCTTTTCATGTCTCAGTTTAAAGAGCTGTGATGTATGAAAAGTTCACCCTCTGCGACTAACAACCGCCCTCTGCGACTAACAACCGCAGTTGTAATACAGCAATCTGGGCCCTATTTAGACGCTGTTACTCCGATCTCGGTAAAATTGAAGATGTGTCTAGTGAGTAAACTCACACAAAAACTGAGCCTTACTGGCACTCGTCATTCGTGGTCCTTAACTGGCCGAAACAAGATATATACATACATATATAGATTAAATCAAAAGCCAGAACGCACACAAATGTCCACACGCCAAAACCAAATCATACAATAATAATAAAATTGATGAAATAAACTGAAAACATTTGCTTTAAAAAATCTCCAAATAATTTATGTTTTTAGCCAGTGATTGGTTATCGGTGGTCAATGAATTGAAACCATGTTAAAAGGAGAGGTGGAAAACTTTCGATAGTTCCTATGGTACATACAAAATGTTGTTAGATTACGATTTGAATATATTTTAATGATTTGTAGTTTCTTAATTATCAAGAAAGTATGTCAAGATGGATAATGTATGAATATGCTTATTAATCAACTATATGAAATTAAGTAATATATCACGTACGGGGTAATCTTGGAATTCACTTGTATAATCTTATGTGTGATTCTGTAAGAATTTTTCCGATCAATTCTTGGAAAAACACATTTTTACGGATTTGGTTTTAGTATTTTTCTTGAAATCATCATAAAGATGACATTTATGAATTTAAAAAATTGATTCTAACGTATGAAAATTTTCTCCTTTCTTAATTAAAAAAAACTGAAAACATAAATTGTCTTTTGTTTTATTATATTTACTTTATTGCACATAATTGCTTAATTTTATTAATTGTAAATTTGATACTTATTTTCCGAACAAACATGGGTAATGCATTTAAATAGTGATGTATTGTTGACCAGTGTTGTACCTAATTGATATTGATTTTTTTTTGTATCACAACTGACATGAGTCCATTGCTCTTAAATTGTGTCAATTTACCTGAGGATGATCGACAAAAAGGATTGAAACGTGTTATGTAATTTTATTTATTTGTGTTTTAGAGTAAATATATGTCTATTATTAAAAATTGGGTAGTTTTTTGTTATAAAAAAAATTAATCTTGACAATGCGAAATATTTTAAAAATCTTTTGTGACAACTTACGTACGTTTTTTGATAGTTTAGAAACCATAGCGTGTTCAGAGTAAGGTTTCAAGGATTAAGAATATTACATTTCTTTCTTTTTAAAAAGTTCATTTCCAAAATACAGGATATTCGATTTTCTCAACTGCTCAAAATATTCCAGAGACCACTTTTTATGATATTAAAAAAGTTATGATTTAAGCCAAACAGCATTTTAATTTGAGGTTGTATTTTTTTTAAACAATTCGGTCAATATGGCAGGTTAAATTGCTTTCGGGCGGACACTCGTACAAAGAACCTGATCAGGGATTCACTTGAGGTCTGAGAAATGCGAGTAGAAAAATAATTACTTATGAAATAAAGCATTAGTGAGCATTTCATCTGTATGAACTCACATCAAGCCAAGTCATCGTCAAAAGAAAGGTCTAACTTACCAGAAAAAGAAATGGTGATCCTGAAAATAAAAGAAATATAATGAGAAGTGTTATAAAACATTTGTAAAATGATTATGCAACATTTATGAGATCCCCAGAGATATTCTCCTTAAGAACGTATTCAGTGTATCAATCATTTACAGATTATCATAGTTATTCGTTATCTATTAGATTTCATTCTAGGGCAAGTCCAAACAGAGCAAGATTATAGTGACCATCATTACGATAGTGCCAAGTCGTTATCATACGGCGTTCTTTAATATTGAAAATGAAAATTGATTTTATGTTTCATGGTAATAAATCAGACGATGCAAGTTTTCTGAACAATGTAGATGAATATAAATGAATAACCGTCATTAAAATTGCCGTCATTACCGTCATTAAAATTGAATTCTTTATCAACTTCGTTAACAAAATGCAAATTTTCTGATGCCCTTGACGCAATGGCCCTTGTTATAAACTCGGAGAAATCGATGATCCAGTAATATTTCGGTATTTTTGTTGCTAGTAAAATACTTCAAATATTTGAAAAATAAACCTGTTAAAACGAATATTATGCTGTATAGAATGTTGTGTATGAATTGATGCATGCTGGTGAGTGGTCTCAACGGGAGATGTATGTCCCATCTCGCGGTCTGCGATGTCAACTTCGATTCCGCTTCGTGAGAGCAAGAGGGCGCTCCACTACGATAACAGCAGAACCCGGAAACGTGTGTAAGACGACGATCGTGTCGTGTCCGCGCCGCGCCACCACGCCCCGCTGCTCCTGTTCGCGGCGAGCGCCGTTGCGTGCGGCCGCGACGCAGCCGCGCGGACTGACTTCTGGCCTGCGCTCTTCTCACAACGCTCCGCTCCGAATCACTCCGCGCAGCCATTCCGCACGCGCGGGGATCCATCCGGTAGCAGCAGGCTGCGCGCAGTCCAACGCTCGCTGCTTGCATGCGTACGTCTCATTAGGACAGGTTACGCTGGGCCGCCGCCAACCTCGCCACAACCATCTCCTCAGTTGCCGCCATCCCTATTATCGGCCACGCCAGCTTCACCGCAGTGGGCTAATTGAAAACTTACTGGAGCAGTCTCCGGCTGCTATTTACGGCCGAACATTGCCCGGATTTCGCCATTACGTTTGTGGGGCGTGTCTGCACCTCCGGTGTTGTCGTAGCTGGACGACGTCTGGGACCTGAGAGTGAGAGGGGAAGCAGAGGGGAGCACATTTCCTGAGACGGGGAAGAAAAAGGGAAGTGGTGTCGGGCCCGAAAAGTACTCGAAAATTATCCATTTTTCTTGTTCATTGACTCGAGTTGGCTAGATTTTTTTAAAGCTGCGAGATCAAAATATGTCTATGCGAATAAACAATATGTGGTTTTGTTTCTATAATGTTACCTGCTTTTTAGAACGAAGAAATATGAAAATAATTACAAAGTGCAAAACACAAATCTCCAATCCTTACCCACAATTTTCTCTTAAAATATTTACAACAGGAACTACCATCACAAACCAGTCCCCTGGTTGACTTATGGCAATGCCTTATTTGAGTCGCTTAGTTCCAATACCAGTTAAATGATAAATTTATAATTTTTCAAGAAACACAAAGTTTATTTAATTTATGAAAAGAAAATACAAAATTTTAAAAATTGACTGTGATGGTGTTTAGATAATTATTGAAAGGATATGGACATGTAGTGGACATAACTAATAAATTTACGAATTCTCTAAATCATTACTGCCTCTTTAAAAAATGTTTAAACTCCAGTTTTGCCAATAGAATGTAACAGTATGATATGTAAATCGATAAATTTATGGTCATTCAAACCATTGTCATAATTTAATACTAAGGTTGTAATCATATTGTCATTTAAATTTAACATCTTTTCTTTAAAGTGAATGCAGTTTAGCAAACAAATTAATGCCAATCTCAGTTGAGCGCCTGTGATATTATTTTGATTTGTTTGAACCATTTACTTAAAGAACACTGATTGTTATTTGTGCATTTACATCGGAACTTTATAAAAATTCGATAATTGATACCTTGTACAGAAAGAAGCTGATTAATAAATAAGAAACAAATATTGTAGTAAATTTCTGATGAGATAAATTTGCGTTAAGTAACGCAATGGAAAATATGGATTTAAACATTTACAAAATATCAGAGAAGTTAAAAATTCATTTAACTTTGATACTTATGAAATAATACTTTTGGAAGGAAAGTTTCATGCTGTGCCCCTTGGATTTACGAGAAAACGAAACATCCAGCAAAATTATGATACGAATTCTATCAACGCAACTATCAACATTCTAGAGCTCCGTGCTGCCCTATAAATTGGATTATTCACTTTTCTTAAAGTTGCATCATGGATGTATATTATTTATGACTATTAAAATACAATAATATTACTATTATAAATATTACTAATTCAGTAGTGTTAATTGAATAACATTATGAAGTAAATGGAAAAGAAGCTCGTGCAAAGGCAAAACTCTGGGAGTCGTATTTGAACCTGATAGTTTCACAGAAATGACGGGAGTTGGAGGGACGGTTCGTGAGTTTTGGCGAGGCAGTTACAGCGTCTCGTCGAGTGAAGGAGCTGCCCGATACCATCGCTCAATTTGTCAGTCTCCGCCTCCGGTTTCTCCGCTTCAGTGAGTTCGTCGTCTCCTCTTGCGGCCGCGTCTCAGTAACGCCAGTTGCACGGGGGAAACTAGAGTAATTTGGAATGGCGATCGTGTTTTGAATGTCAGCACAATATTTTAGAATTATTATTTAATATCATTCGTAAAAGCAAATAAGTGATACTTGGTCTTAATGATGAATGTTTTGCTAAGTTTAAATCTGCGTACAAGATAGTCCATGAAATTCTTTATTATAATTTTTTTATTTTGTATCACGATGCTTACAAAGAAATAAATCTCCTTTGTTTTTGTGTAATCCTTTCGTTCATACCCTAATCAATTTTGAGGGATGTTTGCTTTGGTTTGGTAAACATTTGTAGATTACCCCCAATTTTTCTGTTTAACAAGGGGAATATTTGAAATTCATTGTTCCCCAAATACTTTTTGATTTAAATTTTATGATGGAAACATATTCTGACATATACTTAGTACATATGAGGTTAATCCCTTCCGTTTTCTCATGATGAGCGCCTCTGCTTTCATAACTATTAGGACTTTCAGACGTTTTTCATAAAGCTGATCCTTCATCAAAAATGAGAGGAAATGTTGTTTCTTATTGTCACTCTCGATTACTCAGTTGATAGGATACGGAGTGAAATGACAGAAGGCAAAGGAGTCTTCGTCACCAGGAAGGAGTAAAGGAAAAATAAAACGTATGTATGGTCTGAATATTACTATTCAAGCCAAGGATCAGGACCGAAACAAAATGTAGGTCCGATGATGGTACTGGTTGCACAAAATAAACAAATATCAGTTTCACTTTATTTTCTGCCTGAACACCGATAAAATAGTTCTTTATGGTTCCGATTTCGAAATGTACGGTTTGTAGAATAATAATTTGAAATATTAAGTCATAATAATTAGACATTTGTTAATTTCACAGTTCCAAAGAAATGAAAACCTGTCGTGACATAACGCAATTTTTATAATAAAATATTAGATTTTCTAGTTACCCTTTGTTAGAGGGCTTAAAATCAAAAAAAAAATTTTTAAAAACAAAACATGGTTTTGTTTAAATAAAAACAGTAACGATAAATTTGCAAAAGACTTAAATCTTGTATTTGATTGTTAATTTAAGTTATAATAACAACATCGATTTAGGAAAACTACCCAAAATATGGGTACTAGTGCGATATCAGATTCATGAATGTTTTCAAATATCAGTCCGGGTCCACAAAAATATAAGATTCTAATGCTCACATTAACGTCCATTATATAGTAAAGATAAATAAATAAAGTAAAATAATCATGTAAGACCTCTTGATGGTCGAATACCATTTATTTTGTGCTTTTAAGAACGTTGTGATCTTAAAAGCACAAAATAAATTATATTCGTCCATTAAAAGGTAATAAGGTTCTAACTCGGTTCTCATTTGCGGATTCATGTTCATTATCTTTTTTAATGACTTGATCCTAATAATTTTGAGTATTGCGTGAGTCAATACCTTTCACTTTTTATACAAAACTATTTCATTCGCATTGTCCACCGTAACGGATTTCTTGCGTCACGAGGTGTCGGTTCTGAACTGCAATCCGCAATACACGAGTGCATTGAGGATTAGCATCTTATTTTCTGGAGCTAAATTATTCTGTTAATTTCGACTGCTAAATTTAATCAAGTGTGAAATCTAATCCGCCATTAGGTAACGATTTTCATGTCTGATTGATAAAAATACGAAGTGGAACAACTTTGCATAATACACGGCACACTGCATAAACAATAAATGCAAACTGTGCCAGATTTGTTTCAGTGACGATTCTCAAATCTAGTTGTATTTCGAACTTTCCAGATTTCAGATTTAATTCGGCAGGGATTCATTTGATGAAATTATTAATGCAGTCATACTAATTAATCATTTTTGCCATTTTATAGCAATAAAGTAGCAATTTACTAAAATACTGATTTGCAAAATTTTCACCACTGGCCTAACCTTGTCTCGCCAATCCCGTAGAAATGAGAATAAATAATTAGTTTAAAAAACTAATAAAACACACTTGTATTACTACTGCATTAAAGAGTAAAATATAAATTTAACTCTAATCTTATTCCGATTGATAAACCCATTTATTACGGCAGCCATTTTTCTCATCACAACCATCCGACTACCAGTGTTCTGGCAAATCCTCTCTGGAGACGGCAACTTGTTTTTGCATTTTGAAATTAGATTACATCAACAATAACTGGGAAAACATTAAAAAAATTATTGATATGAATTAATTATTGTTAAATGTTTTAGCACAAAACAATAAAATACTTTTCCAAAATTAAACATGATAATATGAATTAACGTTAATGAATGACATAAATATAACTGTATAAATGAATATACCATTATTTGTATCGTCGTCCGCCACAAGTTTTTGGCCTATTTACTTTTAAAATAACTAAAACAGTTGTATAAACTTAATAAAATTTATAATATTAAAATAAAATATACATAATAATATTAAAATATTTTATTAAGAAATGTGTGAAAGAAGATGAAAATACCCAAAATTCAAACGAGTGTAGTAAGCGAAACACTTCAATCGAAACGGTAAAATGCATTGTTTACACTACAAACTCTAGAGAACTTCTGAGGAATACACCTGAAACTCTGTTGAGAAACAGCATTCCAAAAATAGCCCTTAACGACACCGAGGCCCTTGTCGGGAAATCCCGTCTTCAGTGAGAGCGTAGGATCTGCCATTGCAGGATTTCCTGTCATCAGTCTATGGAGGTACGAGAGTCATGACGGGATATCCCGTCATGCGTAATGAATGGGTTAAAATTCCATAGTACATACGTTTGCTTATACTTTGAGATTAAGTATATTTAGTTATGTGCATAAGTAAAAGCTCGGGGAGCTGTCTGTTGTAAAATCGATCCGTTCAACTCACATCAACCCTCTGCTGCGTAAGTATGGTCTCCTACATGCGAGACATGTTAGAAAACACCCAACACTTTTATTCATGCAAATACTGAAATATGCTTAATATAGAAGTATGAACAAACGTTCGTACAATGGGATATTTAATCAATCGGAATAAGCTTATAAAGAAATTTTTTTTTTACTTTTTAATGTATTACTAATGAAAGCGTGGTTTTTACTTTATAACTATCAATTTATTTTCAAATATTTTGTCTTTAACGAACTTTTTTTTAAAGTTATTCAATTTTAATATTATTCGCGATTTCATTGTTAAGAACGTAACATACTTAATATTGAAGAATGAGTAAATCAAAAGGGTGTTTTTCCTCATGTTGTATAATCATGGTTAAGTGGCATTGAGAGTATCACTCTCCTCTTCGGTGGTCCGAAAAAATATGTATTCAACACCAATATCGGTCGTTTTTTATCATTACCTGGAACCCTATTCCCATCCCTACTCCATGGGTGTTAGGAACGTTATATCCCAAGAGGGTTAATTGTTAATTAAGCAGCATAGGGGGCGTCCTTATCCATCTGATCGGCTCCGAAAACTATGGTTTCCAATCTAGTATTGTTTTTTTCATTATTTGTACATGTCACCCTCTTCCAGCCCCGCTCCAAGGGTTGTCTTATCTCCACGGTGTTTGTTGTGAAATAGTCCGTCATATGTGTACCAAGTTTGTTGAAATTGCTCCAGTCATTCTAGATTTATGGTGATACATACGACTCATACGGACATACCCCCATCTTAGCCCCGAAGGAATAGATTTTCGTAAAATGATGCCATAATCACCTGTGTCAGACAAATCACTTATATCTGTAAAATTTCAGCTCGATATGAAATTTGGAAGTGGATGTAAAGAGAATTGGAAGATTTGTTAACATACATAATAACAAGTGAATCTAATACTGATAAAAACCTTGAACAATACTTCAAGCAAATCAATCTTATGTATTATACATTTTGCTGATTATGTTCGTGTCGTTCACTTTTAAGTTTAAGTTACAATTTTGAAATAAAAAGGAAAGAATGAACAGCCAGAGAAACAAGTAGTGTTTTTTATTCATCCATTATGCTTCTATGAAAAATTATCCACAGATCAGAAAAAAAGACAAGAACTTTCCCATCATGTCGTTTTGTCTGAATAGAAGGATACTAATATTTCCATATAAACATTTGTCAATCACAGACAGTCCAGTCCCATTGGAGCAATTTCAGTTACAGCCCAATTGGAATTAGTATTGGTTACATCACCACAATTAATGTTGTACCAACTTAAAATGTTAAACACATCAATTTGTTGTTAAGAGCAGCAACGGAGAGCAAGTAGCACTACGGAGAACTGAACGCAAAGAAACAAATTGCTACAAATATAATAATTTTATGAAACATCTAAGTCCGCATGTTATTCAGCTGGGCAAAACAAAACTGGCCCGGGTAATATTTCTATTACTTACACGGCATTGACCCTTGTTAATGAGCATGACAACAGTCTATCACAGAAAATGCTGAAAATCGCCACCGTTGATGACGATGCTGTGCTCGATTTATCAAACTGTGAGATACGCTTAGCAGCTCTGCTGGAGGGATGGCAGCAATAGCGTTTTCAATGTTCTTCTGTAAGTCTTCTAATGTGTGAGGATTATTGATGTACACGCGACCTTTCAATTTCCCCCACGGGTAAAAATCACAGGGAGAGAGATCAGGTGATCGACATGGCCAGGAGAATTTATTGCCTCTGCTGACTGTCCTCTCCTCAACGAACACCGCATGCACTCGTGACAAGGTTCTCAAGGTGGTGAGTGCTGTTGCTCCGTCTGACTGAAAATATCCATATAGTCGTTCATCTTCTGTGGGTTGATCCACAAAGGGGTTAAAGAGATTCTGGACATAACAGTCAGTATTTACTGTTTAGTGAAATGCGCATTGCGCCCAAAACACAAATCTTGAAACTATACGGCTGCATCGACGTCACCAATGACCATTTCCAGCATTTTCTGTAAAAGAAAGTTCTCCTGTTCATTAACAAAGGTTAATTCCGTATCAGGATTACAAATCTTTTCCGGGCCTGTTTTATTTTGTCCACCCTCTATAAAACTTATCCAAAGATCTAAGAAATTCCAACGTCCAATTTCCAGTTATTTCAAAAATACTTCCTGAAGATGAGAAGCACACCTAGTAAACATCAAAAATGTTTCTTTCAGTTTATGTACTATCTAAATAGTCTAAAAACTCTTCAGAGATACGGAACAACAAGTTGAATTATGTAACAGCAGTATAAAAAACTGATATAAAACAAAAATAAAAGTCTGTACATACTGCATAAAATTTCCAAACTTAATTTTATTCAATCAGGCTCCGAATTTTTATACCTTACCATACACATTCACATTTTGTATTCTATTCAGAGAAAGATTTTAAATGTTTCTGGATTCAGTAAATTTATAATTATTCGGGTTCCACTTACGATATTATGAAAATTAAACTTAAAAATACAAATAAAATGAATTAAACTTTTCAATAAAGTTAAATGTTTATATATATATTCTAATTTAATAATAATTAAGTTGCATTTTGTGTGTGAGAAAAATATATTGCACAAATCAATTGACATCTTTCAACCATTAATTATGATGCCGTCACATTTCGAAAATCATTTTAAAAAAAAGTATTAGGATGTTGAGGGAAGCTTGACATACTTGTAGAATCTCACTACCGGCCACAATCGACGACTCCAGTGAATCGGCTATTTCCTGTCGTCACAAATGGAGTTTTAGGATGTTCGAAATTTGAGGCGAAGAGAGAATTCTTTCAAAGGAATCATGAAACCCGTCCGTCTAGAGCTGGGATTTCCAACCGGCAGCCTGCGGGTCACATGCGGTCCTCAAAAGCTCTTAGGACAACAAAGAAATATTTTTTTATAATACAAATATTTCTAGTTCGCTCAAAATATTATTTATGTCCATACAGCAAAAAGGAATAAACTAAGTTGATAAAGAACTAATAGTGACCCGTGAAGTGAAGAATCACACCAACAACTTGAACTATATGATCTATAAACCGATGCGTTGTTACAGATCAGACAAGGAAAGGGATTACATTTCTTCAAAATCATAAAATTCATTAATAATCAGTATAAGAGTCGACTTGCAGATTCGTCTTTGCTGCATCTTTCGGTATCAGCAACAACTGAGCTGGATGTGGACATTGGTAGATGTAGCTGATCGACAACAATATTCCCATTAAATTGTCGTTTTGTACGTTTTCTTTTGACTATATTATGAATTTCAGTTTGTTTTTAGGTTAATCTTTGTTCTTGTTGCCATTTTTAATACTGATACAAATAAAGCTTATTACCGGAATTGTCCTTTTGTAGGTATTGTTTTGATAACAACACTAATTTCAGTTTGTATTTAAGTTCATTTTTGTTATCTTTTGCCATTTTAATACTAATTCAAATAAACTTACATTGTTGAATGTTCCTTATACAAATTTTTCTTCTTCTTGAAATAGAATTATTTGTTTATTTTTAATTTCACTATTTTATGTAAATGTAAAATATTGTATGCAATAAAATAATTAAACCTTTGTTTAAATTAAAATAATGCAACTTATTTCATACTTATTCATCTCTTCTACTTGCAGAATTTTGTGAAAAATAGCCCAATACTAAATAGCTCGCAGTCATACCAAAAGTTTCTTATTTGGCTTTCAATTTTTTACACGTTAGAAATTCCAGATCTAGAGCGGCGGTCGCCAACCTTATGGACAACTAAATTTGTCGTTTAAATTCCGCAGACCTTTAAGTGATTTGTTATAAAGATAAATATATTTGTCACGTTGAAATGTCAATTTAAAAAATGAAATGCACCTATTTCACATAAATCTAAGATGCCATTTATTATAACAAAATTCTAAGCACTTATTTAAACAAACATATTAATTTTCATTGATGCGAGAAAATCATAAAAGGTTATTATATGTACCTTGTCAAAGATGCAGATAGCGTTCACTACCTGTCTGGACATCAATATCATTTATGTTTTTACTATTAGTATCCTGTTTCAAAAATATGATTCGAAAAAACTTAACTATTTAATATTTCAGCCATAACAAACTAGTTTCTTCAACAAAACATCGTAATTATCATCCATATTTACAACGGACCACCAAACTATTCTCGCGGACCACCAGTGCTTGTATTCTCTTCTCCAGTTTGTTTAAAACGAAAAGTCGAGATACAACCCCTACCGCTATGTTGTATGCGTGGAACATGAGGTGGCTACAAGAGATGCAAAGAATGGGACTGCAACACCTCTCTGCCATTTGTCACGCGACTCGTCTTATCATGGTTGAATTACACCCACCAACGACTTTTACCTAGATTACTAAGAATTAAAGTTCCCTTTTTTCTCCGAGAGAAGCAGCTCCATCCCTGGGGAGAAGAATGTTTTACGGCATTTTTATCTCACAGGAATTAGAAAAGTGGCTGTAATGAATTGTTACGGCCCCATATGAGAAGAGACTTTACTGTTTCCCTAGAGCTTGAGATAGCTCTCTGTAATGTGAATAAAGCAAGATTGCGCGCCAAGTATAACGTCGTTCGCTCAATACTTCCAAGGATGCACCAATAGAATGCGTTTACACATCCTTCCAAGGCGGGGTAAAAAGAATATGAGCGTTTTAGTCATCAACTCATTGAAGCACCCAGTGTACTCAAACATTTATCATTTGCTTCAGACATTCAGAGAGGATAATGCGAGATGGGTCTACTAGAATAATATTTATTCTACTTATTCTACTTAAAACAAACTAAAATAAAGTTCAATGAAGTATTGATGGATGAGGACGCAAATTTTTCGTGCTAAAATTCAAATAATATAATTTTATTAACTCTTCCCTGAAACTTAATGTTCATCAATATTTTACTGCTTCTTTTCTTCTGGATCTATCAAATAAAAGTATCACTTTTATTTGAAGTCGGGGATGTGAGCCAATTTGACTTTAGGTTCCAGAGAACGGACCGCAATTATTCCCGAAAAAAAAAAGTTGAGACATTCTTTAAAAAAATACTTCATCAATAATTTTAACTTTAAACCTCGATAATAGGTTCATCAAATTAATATTGTTTCTGGGTAACCTTTGGAATTCTACAATCCTCTATTATGAAAGAAATCTTTCATTCCATCTCAAATAAATTATTTTAGGTAATGCACATTTTTTTAAGAATTCGATTTCTCTTTACATTTGTGTCTCATTCCCCTTTCAACTTAGGTCTTGTGACGTCGTTGAAGAAAGTGTCAAGTAGAATACTGTTCTACACCACTATTTGAGTGTATTGTTTCGGCGTGTCAATTATTCTGCGTAATGCAGTGTTAGAACATATCGCGCCTTTCCAGAAACATTGATACAAGTGCAAGTTATTAAGTTGTAGAGAGCACGCATTTGAAGTTTCTATTTGCTGATACATTCGAAGTCTTTGTTGTTGCTATTGTTGCTGTTGATGCAGTGATAAGTTAAATTCTCTTTTATACCTCACAGTCCGCAAACAAACTCTGCTCACAAAATATCTGGCGCAACTAATGTTGTATCCCTGGGGAGGGGGATCATGAGTAGCAATGCTACAGAGAAACAGCCGACATCAAACGCGAAAAGGAAGAGATACAATTTCATCTTTTTTCGCCAGAGAGGATTGAGATTTAAGATATTTTAAGGTATTAATAACTTATTTATGCGAGTCAGAGCAAAGGACTTCGCGATAACTGACGATCGACGCGGGTGGGGGTGGGGGAGGTCTGCGATCATTTTCAAACAGGTATTGCGGAAAGAAACTTTTATCCGTCGCGTAATCATACGCTGTTTCAACGGCTTTTTCGCTTTTACTTTATATGAAGGGAATTAACAAAAAATGTTTTTTTTTTCGGAGATAGAAGTAGCGATTTTTAATCGGATCAAATCTTTAACTGAAAAGCATTTCTAACCATCAATTTTAAGCGTATTATATATAATTTGTTGACTACCAAAGTTAATTTATTCAAATTTGTTTATATTTCGGCTCTGAGACCATAAATTTGGTGCGAGACCGAAATGAAATTATTCTGCTTACCTAATCAGTGATAAATATAACGTTGTGTAGTCCACAAGTCATTGTCTTGCTTACGGTTATTACCTAAGTTTGTTTCAAGATGAGTGCTGTTAAAGGAAACAACGATGGAATATAGGGTTTTGTTTAGAAGCTAGGAAGCTCCCACAGAAACGTGAGGTTGCACAATTCGTGACACCTGCGCTCTCACAATACTCCACTTTCCCCGGCCTGTGCTTTTTGATGCAAGGTCGCCGTTGATAATATAGATGACGCAGAGCCAGATTCCTCTAGTCGTTAAATCATGTTATCCGATTAATAGTAAGAGATCTTTCGAACTTCGTAAATGTATAATTCTAAAAAAACGAGTGAAAACCTTTTGGATAAATTTCATGTAGTCAAAATATTAATGGTTCTTCCAACTAATACCACAAATTAATAGCAGTGAAAACATGAATGTTATGCCCATAGATTTACTGAAACATCTTTATCTGGTTCTTTAAAATATATTTTAAGTTTCTGTATTGCAAGCGTACCATTTTGAAATATGGAGTTACACAAATCATAGTTTCACAAATCGTTATTTTAGCCGTAAAACGTCTTTGTGCTGTTAGTGAAATGATAGATTTGATTCAATTTTATCCGCATGTCACTTTTGATGTCTACTCGTGATCAGGGAAATTATAAATGAAGAAGAACGTGGGTGCAATAATGAATGAAATGAAGGGTCAGTTCCTTACACAACGATGTATTCTTCGGGTTTGGAAACTTCCGTGAAAGAGGTCCTTAATCCATTCCTTCCCCACCACGTCAGCATTTGATCTCACAATACTCTTTCCCCGCAAAATACAAATACATCTCCACATACTATGGTCACGCTTTTTGGGCACATCGCTTCTCTGGAAAGAATTCAGATCAGAATCATAAAACTGATGGGACTTTTTTACAGTTACCTAGATGTACCTGTTGTCGCCCTGCGCTCAACTACGCAGATCCCACCTCTTCAAATGAGAAGAAATATTAGCAACATTCTGCTGCTACAGAAGTTGGTGACTGGTGCCTTAGACTGCCCTCAGCTACTTGGTCTTGTCGACTTTCGTGTCCCTAGGATCACCCGTTCTCGAAGTATCTTCTGTAGGCGTGTTCCTCCATACTTCTATAGTCATCACAGCTTCTTACCTCGTTTGATGAGAGAGGTGTCAGATGACATAGACTTCTTCGGTCACACGGCATCATTCAAAAGAGAACTTCAAAACTATCTTCTCCTATGAAATCATCTGCATGCTGTCCTGTGTTAGATTTTTTGTTCTCTTTGTGTTTTCTCATTTTTTGTATTCTTTTCATTTCAGTTGATCAATTTATTCATTTTTATTCACTTATTTCGATACCAGTGTTAACTATATTAATAAAATTGTACAAAATGGGTTTCCGTTGGAAATAAATAAATCACTCCCGCGTTTACCTCGATATCTGCAACGCTCCTCAGCTAGAGGTGGCACCTAAGGAAAAATAATCGCGAATCAGCGAAACAGAATGCGTCCCTGGTAGCCACGCGACCCCACAAGAATCTACCCTCGAAGCGGGCGCGTGTTGCGGAGAGGGCGCGCAAGAATTAACAAGCGGCGATAACACGATCCTCGTACGTAATTTTAAAACACGGACACAATCCATGTCGCTGCCTGCGGCAGCAGTGGCAAGCCTACGGTGGTGGTGTTGCCCTTCCCTGCGGACGGCAAGCCGCTGCCACCGCCAATCTGCCTTGTTTATCGGAAGACGTAATTCATAGGGTCATCATGACTTCCCTCTGCTTGCAAGCGTAGAAAGGAGCCACGCAGACGCGGCTCCGCATTTCGAAGGCGTGTAGTGGCGTTGCCAGGAGTATGCGGGGGATGTGACCGACACGGAGTGACACGCCGGGGAAGGGGGACAGCAAATTTTCAGATTTTCTTCAACTTTTCAATAGTTCCCGGTCAATTAATTATCCGCTTCACTTCTTTATCATCTAGTTCAGTAGAGAGAACAATATTAGTTTCCTCAGATTCTAGGATCATAGTCTGGTGAACTTCAATGCATTGACTAATTTTAAATATAAAAANCCTAGTTCAGTAGAGAGAACAATATTAGTTTCCTCAGATTCTAGGATCATAGTCTGGTGAACTTCAATGCATTGACTAATTTTAAATATAAAAAAATAATTTAAATTTAAATTAAAGGAGAAATTAATACTTAGTACAAAAACTGCCAACTTTCCTTGAGTTTTTGTATGTTGGAATAGCGTAAAATGTAATTTCTAGACGTTTAATTTTCAATTTTTTCTCGAGGGATGTGTCCGGGATCGCCCGGTAAAGGGAGTGACAAAACATGGTCCTAACCGGGAGCAATAATCCTGGCGATCTACTGCTTACAGTAGCCGAGAAGATAACTGGCGAATAAAAAAAAGTTATATTTCATTCTTCTAAAGAAATTTGAAAGCACGATATTATGGGGTACACATATAAGGTAATTTTTAAACATGTCAACAAGAAATAAATAATAATCCAGTTTTCTTGAAAAGTAAATGATTCTTGATCTACGATGATATATTGACGTATATATTGACATTTGAGCGTACATATGATATATACGCTCAAACTCTGACATAAATGGTAAAAATTTAAGAAAGTAGTAGTCAAACAGATCTCTCTCTCTCTCTCTCTCACACACTCAAGCTAATAGTACTAGTTTAACGAAAAAAACAGGAGCGGAGAAAAAAGTAGGGGGAAAAGGAAAGAAAGATAAACGGAAATTTTTTTCTGCTTAGTTCTTTTTTCTAGAAGCTTTTTCTTTGTCTATTAATTTCACAGTAATGTCTGCATATACTTTTCCTTGCTACTTTCATCTATTTAATTGCATATTACTTTTCTTAACATTTCTCTTTTTTTTAAGCTGAAGATATTAACATAGATTAACTTTTTGTTTTAAGTAGTACTAAAATATAGTTTGTTGAATTTTTATCATTTATTGCTTTTCTGAAAGATTAGGCTTCAGTTGTATGTAACAAATAAAGCTTGGCTTCTTTATCATGAATGTTATGGATTATGAATATATTTTTTGTAAAGAAAAAGTGGAAACATTAACTTCTCTAATAAGTATTTTATCATGAAATTAATTAATTAAATTTTTCCTACTCTTTAAATTAGTTTTATTTAATTTTATTTAAATCATAAATTATTCTCTTGTGTTCAGCATCAGAATATCCCTCTCCCTTGTTAATCAAAATAGTATAGAAGCAGGGGGAATTTTAAAAATGGCGGGCGAGGACCCAGTAACAAAACGTTACAAAAATACGAGTCTGAAAATCAATCTGCAGAGTGATTGGATGAAACTTGCTAAGGTTAAGATAAAAAACAGTACTTTTATAATTCCAGTTTTCTTCTAAAAAATAGGGCAATTTAAAATAAAAATGTCTCGGGAACCCACGAATGGTATCTTTAGCATCCAAGCCAGGAATTGAAACACAGATGATTCAAAGGAAAAGTATTTGGTATGTTTTCATTTGGAGAGGGATAAGGACTGGTACTCTACTCAGAAAACATGTAGTCGTGTCTTATTACAATTTACGAACAAATATCCAGGTGGCATCAGCATGTAAAAATGGGTTTCCATGGGCTATCTCCCACTCATTAATTTAACTGTCCATTATTTTTATCAAAAGTTAAAAACTGACAACTTAGTAGCAACAGATCCGGATGTGAAAGGAAGAAATTCGGATGGGGATATGGTTTCATTTTCAATAAAATGTACTAATGAAATGAGATTCTCTTGTTCGTAAGAAGTTTTCATATTTGGACGTTTTTCATTAAATGAGAATGAGGTTTTTGAATTACAACAGACAACTACACCTTCAGTGTAGTTGTCTGATCTTCAAATCTGTTAGTTTATATTTCATTCTTTAAGTTGTTTGGAAAGGAAGGCTCATGAAAATAGCTACATATTTCGTTGAGTCTTCCTTCGCTTACACCTCTTTAAGTACGTGAAGAAGTAGATAAGTTGATGGTATAGGTTTAGGGATCATGAAAGTCAAAGTTCAGCAACTATCACTAATAATCTTCCATATCTTTCAAATACATTTATACCGTCATCGGTTGGTTTTAGAGATAACGCCGACCGTAGAAAATATTCTCGTATAAAATTTACTTTTCGTGAATTACTTGCTTCTACCTAAAGACCGACGTTTAATATATGTTTAAAAATAAAACCCATATAGTTCCAATTACATGTTTTATAGTGGACAAAAATTGGGAAGGGGTATGTCGTGTTTCAATTGTCCCAAAGGGGGGCTTCTATTTAGAAGAGTTGGCGTCACTAGAATCTAATCGTCCGATCTTAGCCACTTTCCTACAGACATGTATGCAACACAAGAAGACCAAGACCCACATTGCGATTTCGTTGTGTTTACTTGTATTTCTTGTAGTTACTCAAAATATTAGCAGTATTCCTGTGCTTTGTGGTTAGTTTTGCGTATTTTTGGTGTTTTAAATAACTTTTTACGTATAAGGTAAAAATATTTAGTTGAAAATTATAATGAATTGCTGTTTTTCTCGACAAAATATGACTACACTTGTAAAAAGATCTTGAAAGTATTGAGGCAAAACAACAACATTTTAGTCACAATGTATTTTGAAAAAGTAAGTAAAACTTTTATAAATGGGAAATATTTGCAAACTACAATGTCGTTTGACAAGATGTTACCATTATGTTTATTATTAGGTTACCTTTTACCTGTTACACAGCATGTTTTGAAGCCGGCCGAAACTTGTTTGTATTCCCTTTTTCCAGTCTTGGAGCGCAATTGTCGAAAAACATGAACCTAATAATTTCTTCCAATCTGTGCTTAGTCATTGTTCCACATTGTTCTGTATTTTGCGTCCCTTGCGCCGAATTCGTCACGCGCGAAAATAATTCGGCAGCGCAATAAGCTCACACGGAGCAGTCACCAGTGGGAAAAGATACGGATGGGATGGGAAAGAAGGAAAAAAGGGAGGACTACCAAGAAGATGCAATGAATAAAGAAATAGAGATAACGAAGTGAAATGTCATGTGATGGAAACATGACTTAAAAGATACTACTGGTGCAAAACCAATGCACATACTTTCTCATATACGTTTCTCTGTCTGCAACATAGTGAGAACAATATTCCATAGTGAAATAGTCATTTCTTGCGTGGTCCTCCATATTTTGGTCGTCTTCCAGAGCTCTATTCATGCTGAAAGTCGCTAGATGAACGTATTACTGTCTTTAATTTAAAATTGAAAGTAAAATAAATATTCAAAATATTATTTCAAAACAAATAGCGGCATACCATTCTTATAAATATCGTAAAAGTGTTATGGAAATGTAATTTTGTTGTAGACAGAAATTGATGTATTTTCGTATCTGCAATGCGTTTGCTGTCGTCCTATGTATTTTATCATTATCATATCTTTCATTTCAGTTTACGAAAAGTGTATTCTACGTCTGCTTGGTCCATTTACACTGCTAAATATTATTCAAGCTTCTTGAAACCGTAAACTAAAGTGTAAGTGTAGCAGGCAGAAATAATTTTACTGCGTTTATACCAAACTTTCAAGCGAAATACCGCTAATGCGGATGTAATGCACACTAATTGAACTTTACATACAGAACATTTAAGCAAAATCGTTGGAGCCGTTTTTGAGAAACATTCAAAAGAGTACTTTGACCTTCATGTGAAGTACCCTTTGATTTAAAGTAAAAATAGAGCACGTGCATCGACAAGTAAATTCTACAGTAAATACGAAATACGAATGAAATTTTCATCTATTTTCTTAGAATCACTGCGCACAGACGGACGGACGGAAGTTATGCCAAAAACAACTTTTTCTGAATCAGGGATAACCAAAACAGATATTTCCGTCGAAATGTTGCTTTCGAATTTTTTCACGTTTACAACGTATATGAAAAAGTAAAAAAGCTCTTACAAGTTAAATAATTAGTCTACAGTTTCTGTTCAGACTTGATGATGCAGCTCTGTATCATGTTTTGATCTTCTGTAAATAGTCAATATGTGCTTGACAATCATAAGACTCCAGAAAGAGATAATGAATCATTGTCTACACAATGTTTTTATGTCCATCGTTTCCTGGCGTTTCCAACAGATCTCTGAGAACTCGAGCTATTGCGAAAGCGACCGCGTTATGCAGTAATATCCCTCGAAGAGTTTTGTTATTTGACAAAATAAGTTAACATTTATTGTGCGAACGAACTTACATATCAAATTCTTTTCACTCAAGAGTAAATCGTTTTCGAATATCACACGCTATCTTCCTGTTCGGTTCCCGGGAACCGTCGCTGTCCTCGACCTCGCGAAGCCTTTCGTTTCGGACGACTCACTCTAAGAATGGACTGATATTTCCAGCGAACAGAGAATATTATAGAGACGACGAAACAAGCATGTTGCATTGGCAGTGGTGAAGCCGATTTTATGTTCCACTCAATATGGCGGCTGCGCGTCAATGCCAACTGATAACTGTTATTTACATATATTTTCTAAGCCTTTTCTGCAATTATACCAATCCTTTACTGTTATTTTCCAACCTAATGCCCGTAGGACACAGTAATACTTCATTTAAAAGAATATTTCCAATAAAAATAAGTTATTTGCCTAAAGATGCAAGAAATAAATAAACACTGTTAGAATAATAATAAATTTATTGTCAAAAAACAGTACAAACTTCGTATGACCACGTGGAGGACAATAAACTAATTTACTCCCCGGAAGCAAGCAAGGGACCATCCCATCAATTCCGATCAAGGGCCCTAAGGCAGAGGCTGAATAAAGATATTGAATAAAGAAATTCTAAAATGATTTTTGGATGACGTTACTATTTGAAATAATACAATTTAACTGAAGATAAAAGACCATGATTCAGCACTTACTTGAACATTCAAGGCCATTACGATGACTTTTATGTGCACATTATATAACATATTATTAAAATAGAATCGTAATTCTTTGCAACAATAAGCACTATGATAATAAATGGTGTAATGGGAAAAACGCAAAACAACCATTTAAATTCCTTACTTATACCTGACGCCCTACGTGCACATCAACTGGCATTCCATAAACTGAAGATATAAAAAATAGATCTTCTCTATGAAAATATATCCCAGGTATCTTCTTTGAAGCTCTATGTGTGCATTCACATGATACACACGTAGGCATATTTAATAAAATGTCAAAACGGAAGTAAAAATATCATTCATACATTTGTTTTCGTCTTAACAATATGATCGGCCATATTGTTAAAATCTGAGGCTTCACGTGCAAGTCTTTTTACTCCCTCTATAGTATTCTCTGCTCGTTGGGTATTCCAACCTAGGTACTTCTGCCTCTGAGTGGCCAAGTCTTAGCACCATAATACGAACAAAACATACTTGTGAAACAAACAAAACAATACGAAATTGGTCGTCTAAACTGAACTTATGCAAAAACTGTGATCCGCAACAACGAAATTTCCATCAAACTGACAACTGTCTTTGTGATCATTCATGCAAATGTGCACTTAAAAGTCATCGTAATGGCCTTGAATGTTCAAGTAAAAGACAATATGAGAGCAAATAGATTTTGGCTCCCCGTACTCACTGGCGAGAGCAAGGGGTTACTCACTCGTGAAATCTTCTGGTCACTCAGTTTTGCATTACTGAAATGAGATTCGTGAAATGGAATGAAATACCATAGAAATATTATTATACTAAATATTGAAATACTATTATGGTATTTCAAAAATATGAAGTCTCGGAAAAAAGAATTTTTATGCCATTTCACGTGACTTCAGCATTGCAATGAAGTCTCATGAAATGAATTGAAACACTTGAAATTATATTTCAAGTATTTCGATTAAGCCATAAACGAATGGTTGGTACGCGCCAAGGAACAGAGACAAGGACAGAGATGTCAAATCGCTCGCACCCTACTTCGTTCCGTTGATGTAATCGCAGCATTAGTTGACTCGCGCTGTGTTTTGATTAGAAGTAAACAAAACTTTAACAGTTTTAACAATCAATTCAGTTACAAACGTTTTATTATCACCATCGTTTTCTTCAAGGTCTCATCAGAATATATTTCAGTAATTCAACTCATCTTTCTAATTAAGTTAATTTTTAATCATTTTAACACTGATCTTTTCATTTCCATGATATTGGTAAGTACAAATAACTAAAATAAAAATGTTGTGGGTGTAATTGAAAATTGAAATACATACTATATGAATAATAAATCTATCAAATTTACATATTTCAATTAATATAATCGTGTTGTGAATATTTTTTAAAAGATTATTATAATAAAATGTATGATATGTTCAGTTTATTTCACTTTATACTGAATATATTTTAAATGAGTTATTAGAATTATTTTGACAATAATTTTGAAATACAATACACAGTGATTATATATATCTAGATATTTTAACATGGGTATTAAACACTTTTTATTCGACAACGTGTCAATTATAGTAGTTATATAAGTAATAAATAGGAGTTTAGAACAAATTTATTTTTATTTTTCAGCCTTTTAATTGTCAATATGGATGATAATTTAAACAATGAGTAAGACGAATCTCATGTTGTCGATGAATCAGCTGTCCTTTCTCATCACTTCTGGACTTTATTAGGAAGAGAATCTGGCGTAATTGTTCCATTATATATTAAAAATATACTACGTCTGAATAATCTAGACAATGCATTGGCTTTACGGCACATATCACCTTAAACAATCACGGAATTGGAGACATTCGCTCAAAATGATATGCAATATTTACTAGAAAGTCGTGACAAATTGGAACATTTATATGGCCGCTTTCACAAGAATATACCCAATTTTCAGTTCATGATTGGCGATAGGCATGTAATTACAGAGCAAGTTAACTTTGGAAAACACAAACCTAATGATTTTTGGAAATTACCAATTGTGTCCAAAAACACGAAACCGTTGACTTTAAAGAACCTAAGGAAGGAAGAAACAACTCCTTCTGGTGATTCGAGCGCTACGAATGATATTGCAGATAAAAAGAACTTTTTAACTAAGACTATCAAAGCTTCGTTGATAAATAAGTTGAATTAAGAAAATTTGGAGCCGTCAACCGATATCTTGAATGTTGAAATATCTGTATCCGAAGTGTACGAGAATTATGATTTTCCAGACGCATTTACTTTTAAGGCAAAAGTGAACTGTATTATTTGTAAAAAAATAAATAAATGACTATTACAAAACAAAAGCACCCTGGAACAAGGATCGAGATGGATAATTCCCAATCACATAAAACATTTTAACTCTCATGAAAATGCTACAACTGACAAAAAATCTAAGATACAACATATGAAACGTAAATCTATTTTACAAGATCTTCATGCAACTGCAGAGGTAAAAAAACTTGATACTGTAGATGAAGAAAGAAGCGGAAAAATTTCAAGTACTTCTGATGAGACCAAGGATGAGACGTGAATCATTGGTGATGAATCTAACTCAAGTATAGATCTAGTTGATTCATGTGATAATAATCTAACTCAAGTATAGATGTAGTTGATTCATGTGATAATAATGCGACACAAAAATCACTGTCAGGCTTCTTCTAAGTTCATTTAATGTGATATTATTTTTTTAAATTAATATTATATTTTCCACTCATTATATCTGCATTTTTTTCATAGATGGTATTGATGGAATGGATTTCTCTATAATGATACAACGCTCAGGTACAAGTTCCACTAATGAAAAATGTAGCGAATTTTCGAAAGAAGACGAGACCAAATCCTGTATTGATGGTAATCACAAAATTTTCGCAGAAATGTTTCCATTTAATACTTCTAAAGGTATTATTTTAAACGATTCATGTATTATATTTTATGTGTAAACAAGGTCTCAACGTATAGATCGATTTTTTATGGGCATGACGAAGGGCTTAATGGGTGAAAAGATTTCACTTAACCCATATCTTCCAGTGATAAATACATGCAGCCTCACTTCAAACCTAACTTCGAAGATATAAATTGACAATGTTCCTGTCGACGATACATCTCCACTGATCCGGAAGTCTTCGAATACGCGTCTTGGTGCCAGATATGCGGAGGAATTCTAAGTGAAGATGGTTCTCGAGAAGACTCTCTCGATGGAAAAGTAGTCAAAACTGCACGTGTAGAGACACCAACTGTAAGTACACGTTCTATGTGTAGAAAGAGAAGTATGCATCGTTCCATACCAGCAAATAAAAAAAAACACTAAATATTTCCCTAATGTCAGTAGAATTAACGCATTCATAAAAGAAAATAAACAAACTTACGTATTAATGGCGCAAACCTTAATGTACAATGTGCCGGCATTTTGTTTGTGTATATTTGGTACCGACAAATTTCTAGTAGATTACGGAATCAAATATATTAATAAATGCTTAAAACAAGAAGGTATTGATGTGCTTGGCGTTTCTTCGGATGGCAATCCACGTTTATTAAAAGCTATGCGTCTAGACAGTTAATTGGGTATAATTGACGAAATCTATGAAGATTTAGAGATGAACAAAACTTTAAAATACCGTATATTTACGCAACATTTAAACCGGTAATAGTTCCGCTCAAGACCACATTCATATTGGTGCAAAATTACGAGAAAAAATCTTAAGGTTCTCGACGATTTCACTAATTGCTGACTGAAACTGATCTCTCGCTAAAAGATAAAATGAATTATAAATACGCTGAAAAAATTAGTGACCCCAAAGTTACAGATTTTTTGATGAAATACATTCCAAATGTATGTTTATATGTATGTATGTATGTATATATGTATGTGTGTGTGTATGTATGTATGTATCTCGTTTCGGTCAGCTAAGGACCACGAATGACGAGTGTCAGTGTAATGTCCGAGCCAAGACATTCTAGCGATTTGTGAAATATTAATATTTCTTCGCATTTCACAAGCCGGGCACTGTTAAAAAGATTACAGAAAGTGGCCGGTCGCCGCTAAGGCGGGCGACGAATGTGGGACCCACCCTAAGCCTCTTCAGTTATTGAGGTATTGTTTGAACGTACACTTTTCACTTCCTAAGGAAGGTACAATTGTTCTCGGAGAATGCGGCCTGCGACGTTGACCCATGAGAGGTCCACTGGAATTTAGGTGTACCCCAGAAAAGAAGAATTTTAAGACATAATGAATGAAGTACGTCGCCGGATGTAGAACAATGAGACACTCTGAGAAGGGCGCCAAGCTGGGACCGGCTGGGACCGAAGGCGTCTCGCCTTCGCGGTGGAGACACGGTATTCCTAGAAACCGAAGGGGTGAACAAGAAGAGTACTTGCGAGGTGTGGTATCGAAGGTGTGGTTATTTGCTGGTCACGTGACTTCCTCTTCCGTATATATTGGGAGGAGTGAAGATTCTCGAGGACTTTTTATGTGGAAGTTGAGTCCACCGGCACTTGAGATGTAACCGGGCTAGCATAAGTCACGGAGACCAGATGTTCGTTAGACTGCTGCGGTAGTCTTAATACAGTCATTACTAGTTGCGAGTGTCGTAACTTGTAACAGTTGGTTGTTGGGGAAAACAACTTGTAATTTTGAAGGTTCATATAACCTAGAGGGTTTTACTATTTAGTTGTCTTCAACTAAATTTATCTACGTGTAATTAATGCTTTCCGATAGTATTACTTGTGTTATAACAGACTTTTATATGTATTAATGATTTTGGGAGTTTGTCTCCGTTTGTAAATTCAGATTTCTGTTTAATTTGTATTAAATCATTATTTATTGTTATTATAAATCATTATTTATTGTTATTACACGTGTGTTTGATTGCTCGGGAAACCGAGCTGGTGGCAGCGAACTATCTAGCATAAGGGTGGTGGTATATATGTGGATCCCGCTTCTACCCAAAAATACTAACATCGCATCAGGGCTTGTGGTGTGATGTTACAGTCTAAGTTTTTGTGTGAGTTTACTCACTAGACACATCGTGAATTTTACCGAGATAGGAGTAATAGCGTCTAGATAGCATCCAGATTGCTGTATACGAGTATTACAACTGCGGTTGTTAGCCGCAGAGGGTGAACTTTTCATATATCACAGCTATTTAAACTGAGACATGGAAACGAAAAGCTACAAATTTTATCTTGCCCCACCTGGGAATTGAACCCGGGATGACTAGGTGACGAGCGATCACATTGACACCGTAGCCACGGAGGGGACTAATATATTCCAAATAGTGTAACAATTGTACTTGCAAATTATTCATCTTTTCATGTCTGCTTTTTGCCGGAGAGATTTAGATCCTTTGGAACGAATTTTTAGATGCTGGTAGTGCATTATTATTTTGTGTTATTGGCGATCGTGGTTGAATAAGGTACCCCAGTATTTGATTACTACTAATTTTATTACATTAAACTCATACTTGTGCATGGAATTTAATGCTCACGGTTTGGTAAATTCTATTTTAAATTTGAGAATGTATGCACATATTTCAAGTGACATAACAAACGTCTCTTTTACCTTCACTGTTTAGCAGTCAAACTTGGGGAAAATATATTTTTGAATTTCAAGATCTATGAATACTACTAATTCTACCATTGTTAATTGTAGCCTTTTAGAAACAATTCATAGAATCAAAAGAATTCAACTACAAGAAGTTATTTCTTCTGGTAATTTGAATAAGGAAAGAAAACGCGTTTTCATTGTCAATATCTAACAAAAAATGTTAACCATTTGCTCCCTTGGTCAAATTACCGGATGATAGTATGTTGATTGCTACAATTGAACATGCGAAGCAAGATGACTTTGCTCAAGTGAGAATGTTAAATTTAGATGTACAAATATGTGATTGTACAACTTGTTGAAATCAGGTCAAATCCTGGTGAAGATAATGACGATATATAAAAATGTAAATATAGATCATGATTTCAATATAACAGTGTGATGGTCAAGATGACAGTGTAGATATCAGTGAAGCAATATTGCACGACTTGACTATTCTTTCACATAGAAAAGAGTATTCGAATTTGAGAATGTACAATAATTCAAAAATAAAATTACATCCGTGAAGTCCTTTTGTTACTGTTACAGATCAATCAAATAATTAAATGATTGTTAGAAAATCTTCAATTTGTTGGCTACTAAGCAAAAAATGGTCCGAAAAGTTGAGTAGCGATATATTGCAAAGAGTTCATAGTAATGAGCTATTAAAACATAAACGACAACTTGATCAAACAAAAGAGAAGACTTTTTTAATATAGTGAAATTCATCTTGGGTATTGTTTTTTATTTAAAAAAAGCGGTAGTTCTAAATATTTAATTGAAATAGTACTTGATTTTGCATAAGTGGGTGGTAAAACAATTAAAAGTCAAGAAAATTCACTTCCTTGTGTGTGTACTGACGATAAAACAAAAAGATAAATCAGTGTTTCGTTACAAATTGCCAACTTCCTGTGAATTGATATCTGTACCAATGGATGTGCAAGTTTATTTTAATGTAAAACAATATTTGTATATCATGTCAGAATTATTTCAGAAGAACGTATTAAAATTCATGAATTTAATTATAATAAAATTTAAAAAAGTTATAAGAAGAAAAATAAATGTTTATTTCACTTAATCGTGTCGTCATTCATTATATAAATAGCTGAAAAATGCCACAAGTTCTGTTATTTATATCAGAATTACAATTTTATTAAATTTCATCTGAAATCTTTTTGAAGTCATTTGAAATTTTTTGAAATACCTTAAAACATTTGAAGTCATTTCTAGCACTTGAAATGCTTGAAATTATAAAAAAACGTGAAATAAAAAAAAACTTCATAATTTCTGAAAAATTGACCTGTGAAATGACTTTCTTTTTGAAGTCTTCTGGTCACTCTTAACTTCAGTGAGTAACCCATTGGACGAGAGTCTTAATAAGCCTTAACATTTACTTCTGTTGATCTTTTGTATGAATTGGACACAACACACTTGCCATTGAGGTTGGGCATTAATCGATATTTTTTCAGTCAATTAAAACCCATGGTCATTATAACATTTAACGTTTAAAACTCATATCAATTAATTGAATCGTTTGTAATAGATGATTGAATTTTTCAATGTGTGGTAACGAAGGAAACCAAAAAATATATCATATCGGTTGTAATATATCATGGGACTTACGAACTTCGTTCGTAACCTTCTGCCCTCATCAGAGGATATTCTATAAAGAAATTCGGCACAGATGGACTATTTTTGACGGAATAATTTTAAAAAAAGATATACAAGCAATCGTAAAAACACTCACACGTGCTGTTGGTAGAAAACAAAAACAATCTTGTATCGTCTTTGTCACGTTTTCTCCACTGCAGCCATGTTTGGCTCTTGTAATGTGCGTAGCGCCTTACCACACATGGTAGCTACTCCCGAGATACAGGTAATTAAAGCCAGTGCACAGATAATACACGACGCTTCATAACTGCTCAAGAGCTCGCCTACCTCTTTACTAACAATGAAATAACTTACAGCGTATGAGAGATAGGATCTGCAATTTACGTCTGTTGGTTCCCCTTCGTAAATGGTATTCTCTAAAAATATAGGAGAGGATTTTCGTCCAGAGAGGTGAGGTTATCTTGTGTTTTGGATGAACAATACAGTTTTAGATAAGAGCACGATAACAAAATATATCCCATGTCACCACTGGCGCTGACACATTTCAGTCCTACACTCTGAGAAATTAATTGCAAAGAGAGATATTTTGATTATTGATAAGATGTTTGTGTATAGTTAAGTTGATAAAAAAATCTCTTAAAATTCACGATTACGTAATGGATTTTTTGGGGTATTGGTCCAGTTTTGTCAACGAAGGGTGACAATTTTCTTGGGTGTCTTTTTATTCTGCACATCCTCAATAATTGCTCGGCAAAATGTATTTTTAAAAGTGTTTTCTGAGTACTTTACTACAAGTAACAACTACCAGAAGTGCTTCAGTCGCTTCAGCTAGTGATCACAAAATGGGCCACTTGGATTACTAAATCACAAGCATGGCAACTGTTTAATCCAACGTGTGGTTTTTAGACGGAATGTTTTGCCGGAGACATGGTTTTTGGTAGGAGAGAGGGTTTTTGGTATTGAGGTTCGCTAACAAAAACGTTAATTGAGATACCTCTTTTTTTGACGAAAAGAAAAAAAATTTCGTCAATATTACTAAAACATTATTTCTTCGTATAATTCGTCGTCCATCCTTTCTACTTCTCCAAGGCAGATTGTCAGGGCTTTTAGCGGATTGTCACAGGAGACAGGTCGCTGGCCTGACATCCTAACCCTTCTTCTTTATCAGGACTTGGGACCGGCAACACCACTGGGAGCTACTCAATCCTCCCCCAAGCACTGCAGGTTGAGCTATTTAGTGAGAACAGTATTTTCTGCATTTTTCAGATGCATATAAGAAGAATATACCCTGCGTAAGAAATTGGAACAAATCCAACATGTCCAATCCACTATAACGCAAGGAATATTACTCGGAATGTTATAGAAAACTTTATGAACTCCCTCTTACATAAGATATAAATAAAGCATGGAACAACATTCAAAAAACAGTTAATGATATCGCAAATAAAACAATAGGATAGCAAAAACCTGTTGGAAATGAATGGTGGAACAATGAATGCAGACAAAGAATGAAGGAAAAAATTGAAGGAAGATACATATTATTACAAACTAAAACAAGAGCTACCTGTGAGTTATATCAATTTAAAAGACAGCAGGTCTACAAAATCTTTAAAGCGGAAAAGCGAGATTGGATAAATAATTAAATCAACGAAGTGATAGAGAGTTAAAGTACGAAAGAGACAAGAAAGTTTTTTAAAGTCAAGGAACTGCAAAGGAAAAAATCCAGTGTGCCCACCCTATGCAAGGATGAAGAAGGAAACATATTTCAAAAACCAGCAGTACTAGAAAGATGGAAGGATTATTTTGAAAACGATATAAACATAACAATTCCAGACACGCAAAATATTTTCCCACATGCGCAGAATGAAGATCAGTACTGGACAATGAAC
Source organism: Laupala kohalensis (assembly GCA_002313205.1). Taxonomy (NCBI): domain Eukaryota; kingdom Metazoa; phylum Arthropoda; class Insecta; order Orthoptera; family Trigonidiidae; genus Laupala; species Laupala kohalensis. The sequence goes on from NNCF01129387.1 coordinate 974,183, forward strand.
GTGAACCTTCCTTCATATAACGAACATTGTGACATAATTCGGAATTTAAAATCTGGTAAAGCAGTTGATTCAGATAATATTCCCTCAAAGCTCATAAAAAGTGGCGACTGGTCACTCTGTCAAAATTTACATGGAATAATCCTAAATGCATGGGATAGGGAGCAAATGCCAACGTAATGGAATGAAAGGATTATCTGTCCAATGTTTAACCAGGTGATAGACGAGTGTGGAAACTAAAGGCCAATTGTTCTGTTGAACATATCTTACAACATTTTTGCAATCTTGGTAAATAAAAGGGTCCTGACATTGTTGAATGTCATGTTGATGAGATCCAGACAGGATCTGGACCTAAGATAATAGACAACATCTTTACCAGCAGGAAAATTTTTGCAGAATGTCATAAATAGTAAACTTAATAATGAGCTCAGTGAAGAGTTTGATGTATTATCTGGCGTCCAACAAGGGAAACCTTTATTTGCAACATTCTTTAAAGTAGTAATTGACGAAGTCTGAAACAACCGGACACACGTGGGAAACATTTCCACTCGTTTTAAGCAAATCATGGCGTACGCAAATGTATTAATAAATGCAAGGACTAAACAGTCACTAACAGAAACGTACCATCGGCTCCGAGTATTATTTGCTCTTCTCGACCTAGTGGAAAACGAAAAGAAAATGAAATTTCTGCAACTCTCCCGTAAAACCAAAAGTATTGAAAATCTTCAAGTGAACAACATCCAAATGGAATATGTCAATTCATTCAAATTTATGGGATCCATTGTTAATGGTGTGAATGAGATTGACGAAGAAATTAAAGAAAGAATCGCTCTGGAGAATGAATCATTAGTAGTACATGCAACGTTATTTAAGAGTAAATTAATAACCAAAAGTATGAAATTAAAACTATATTGGTGAGTTATAAAGCCCATAAGTAACATGATAGTGAAACATTAGTGTTAATAGATGTAAATAAGGAAACACTTGCAGTATTTGAAAGGAAAATACTTAGGAAGATATTTTGTCCTACAAAAGAAGAAATTAGCGTATGACAACGTCTGGAGAATGAAAACAAATACAGAATTAAACAAACTAGTTCAACAAAATTTATTATATTTGTATTGTATATATAAGTCTCAAAGGTTGAGCTGGTTTGCTCATTTTTGCAGAATGGAGGAACGAAGAACTGTGAAAAAGGTATGGGCATGGAACCATTAGGAGTTGGACCACAAGGGAGATCGAAAAGGGAATGGTCTGAGAACGTATATAATGAACTACGTTGGAGAACGAAGGATAAGGATTGGAAGGAGTGGATGCAAACTGTGGAGACAGGCCAAATTTCTCCCTACATAGTTGTAGAACCTGAAGAAGAAGTGAAGAAAATTTGAAAACTGGAAGAAATTTCCTAAACAAGGATCGTAAAGAAATGTTTATGATTGAGTAAGAAAATAAAATAAATGTTATTGAGTAAAAATAATTGAAAGATAAACGTTAAAATTAAAGAAAAGATCGACAAGTAAATATTAAAAGGAGAAAAGTTTACATATGTTTTGTATATGTATAACCAGGCAATTTAACCAAGCGGGAGAGTTATGTTGTATTCATAAAATAATGGGAACATTTAAGTTTTTGAGTTAAGTTTTTTGTTCTTAAATAATTGTTTTACTCATATAAACATGACGATGGCCCTTATCACTTTATTCTCTTATGCTAATCTCATATTCGTGATCACAACTCAACAAATGTATGCGAACCAAAAATCGTCTCTCCATCAAATCTTTCCACAGAGGCATATTTTAGCCCAGATTACTGGACTTATTTTTTTTTACAGTAAACTTTCCTATGTTGTTCGGTCGGTGATGGAGAACACAGTGTTAATCCTTAAAAGTCCTAAAATGATCTGTCGACATTCATTTATTACAAGTAATTTCTGTTGGCTTCTCGATAGAATTATCATGTGCCATATGAGACTGTAGACGATCTTCTCGAAAAAGCCTCAGACCGAATGGAAGACTCAGATCGGTAGGAGAGGGGTGTACCTCATGCAGGAAGTGGTGTAGTTTTTGCTAAGCTACTGGCAGAGCAGAACAAGAATTCCAAATATTTAAATCACGGTACTAATCTCATTAATTATAAGGGAATCTGAAGAAACCCCAGAGAATCATATTGCTTGTTTTATTCCACTATATAATTATGTACCAGTGGCATTTTGTGATCGGAACGATCCTCCCGAGTACACGAAAAACATTATCAATCAAGACTTTGTATTTTTAGTAGAAGTTTTAGTTGTATAAGTACAAAGTTCCAGATCTGTTCCTTCGTAAAATCTGGGCCCAATGAATCAGATCATAGTGTTTAATAAGTATCTGGAGTTATGTGTGTGGAGCCTAGTTTAGTTTCTTAGCAATTTTTGTACGAGTTATCAATAAGATTTTTGACGGTAACAAAAATATGTGTTGTGTCATACATTAGACGTTCAGAAAGCCTTATCCACTATGACATTTCCTGAATTTTTCTCTCTGAGTACCTGTTGTACGTGCTTTGACATGAATCTTTTGTGAAGTCACCTAATGCATGTTCGACTTATGATTACCGTAGTCATTTTAATTTTAGAAATCATTTTATTCATTTTCATTAATGTTTGGGTTTACTAAATCTTAATATCGAAATATCCTTGAGATCACATGGTGAGTAGGTATTGACTAAACTCAGGTGTCGATTTTAAAGTTTTAAAATAAGTTTCTCCTTCTCTCCCTGGCCAATTGTGAATATTTTCGGGTATTTTTTAAAACGGTGCAGTTGGGATAGATTTGTTATATAGGTAAGAGAAATTGTTACTAAATATTTTATATAGTATTTTTCGTTCCCAGGGCAATATTCACAAAACGAATGTACGTAAGTCATGGAAGGATATTACTGTGTTCAATAAGTGCATGTCGTGTGTCGCGCAAGTGCCTATACATGTGTTATTCAGGTAGCGTCTTGCACTCTAGCCCACTTTCTTTAAATTATTGATTCCTAAGTCAAGGCAATGTTACGAGCTCGACTAACTTATACATCCACAACAATCTACATGCTTTACGAAAGATAGAAGAGTAATAAACGACGGCTGAATTGTGAATTACCTCAGCAAAAGAAACAAATTTATTTCTCATCGTGGGGATTACGAGACACACAGTTTGACTTACCAGGAAAAGAACGCGATCTTGAGTAGAAAACATGGGATAGATTTGCCTCCGTGCTTGGAAAAGAGATCATTATACGCTACCGAGATCACGACGGGTTGTATATGTTGTCTATATCTCTAGAAATGAAAATGAAAGTTTCGGTCATCGAAGAACTCTTAAACATCATAGAAGAAATAATTCTACTATCAATATCGAGAAATTTGTTCAACTAGCATTCTTCTGACTCAATATAACCTTCATCACTCGGAAGAGCAAACTACCAACGAAGTAACGACAGTCTACATAAACATGATAAATTTTATCATACATAAATATGCAACGTTAGTTCGAAAGAAACTAGAGGTTTTCCATGTGGCAGGAAACGAATGTATGAGTCGCTATCAATAGTTAAATATTCCGTTATTCCGTTAGTGGAGGGAGATTCGTGCCACGTTTTCTGTGAGCACGCGCAGAAGCTTTGATGGCATGGTAGAGATCCAACGCCTGGATATTAGACCCGTGTTCGCTTCAGGGTCAAGTTCCCTTCCACCCTTTTTTCCTACTCCTCCAAGCAGATATTTAGTCACATCACATTGTCCAATCACTTGGCATTCTGAGAAGATACGCAACAGAAATCCACCATTCGTCGGGTCTCGTCAATCATCTAATCATTTTGTCCTCCCAATCACTGATTTGTATCTGCTTCTCCCCAATTCTTATTCCAACTGTTAGATTCTTTCCCCACGTACATTCACCTCTGTTGTTCAAATAATCTGGAGTGCCATCACATTCATCTTCAACTACTATTCATATGCTTCTTAGTATTCCAGAACAGAGAATCTTAAAACCCGTTTATACATACATACAAACAAACACACACACACACACACTATANCCTTGGGTGTCAGCGTGTTTGCTCGTCACCAAGTCAAACCGGGTTCGATTCCCGGGTGGGGCAAGATAAATTTTGTAGCTTTTCATTTCCATGTCTCAGTTTAAATAGCTGTGGTGTATGAAAAGTTCACCCTCCGCGGCTAAAAAACGCTCTCTGTGACTGACCACCACCGTTGTAATTCTCGGATACAGCATGGATTCTATATAGACTCTGTTCCTCCTATCTCAAATTCATGACGTTTCTAGTGAGTAAACTCACACAATAACTCAGCCTTATTAGCTGGCCGAAACTATATAAGGACAGATAAATTTATAGCCCCGAATTTTTCGCTTTAAATTTTGTAAGATGAACAGTGCGTACTATAAAGGTGGAATTCCACTTACATTCGATTTCGGCGTAGTAAAATAATTATTTTCTAATGCTCTACCTCAGCGGTTCCCAACTTGGGGTAGGGGCTCTCTTAGGGGTACGCAACAGACTATTGAGGGACAAGCCAAAAATACACAGTAATGGCGGACGCTATAGATTTTTTTCTCTTAACTTGCCACAGTTATCATGTCATCCACTGATCACAATCCATGCTATTATTTTCATCGATAAAAGTAATTTTTAATAGACAGTTTTGATGATAGTTTCCCAAATTCAACACTATATTTTGATACTGGATTCGCCTCCAACAACCCTAAAAGTTAAAGGTTACACATTGTCATGTCAAAACATATCAAAATAATGTTATGTATCTGATAACTTTCGGTCAGGTAAAAATGGCGACGAGCCTGGAATCGAACCCGGGACGAACCCGGATCCCGATTCCCAGCTCGTCGCCATTTTCACCTGACCGAAAGTTATCAGATATCTTCGCCACGTGCAGGGCATACGGAGGAAATATATGCATAATGTTATGTATCATTTCCCATGTTCAAGTCCGTTCATATTTCAACCCTTCGACAGCATAAAGTGTTATCGAAATTGGCTGACATTTAACACAGCTCACTTTTTTGTAATCCCAATTGATCTAATGACGCCTATACACTACCAAACTTATTAGTCAAACTTAACTCGTGTGCTGCAAATGAAACTGACATGTATGGGTGAAGTTTGTGAGTTGGATAAAATACCCAATCTAGCGTCGAATGCATTTGACAAACTACAAGTCAATCTAGTTGGACAAATAAGGTTGATTGTTTTTGGGCACACCTGAGGCGAAGCCTAACATTTTTATGTGTAAAAATGAAGAGTACAAGTTGTGGATACTACTTTAGTAAAAAAGAGTAGGTAGCAGAAGGAGATGAAAACGATTCGGAACCGCTGTCTACTTCGTCACGATACTGTTTCAAGCAACTGAAAAAATAATTTATCAGCGTAAAGGTTCTAATAAGTGTAAGAATAAAGGTTATAATGTGAGATAAATTAGGTAAGGAAACCGAAACCTGACTACAAATATGAACTAACGACTGAACACAGATTTTACGATATTTTGTGGCTAGGAAATTACATAATATCTTACAATTACCTCCCATGCTGACCGGGGTTTCTCCCCGAATAGAGACGTATTTTTATATAGCTGGAGTGCCATTAATCCTTTTGTTATTATTAATCTCAAACTGCACTAACTTCACTGCACTTAATATTGGGAGTGAGGGTATACAAGAGTACGCATGTCGGTGAGCTCCTGGGATAAGTTTCTAAAAAGGTGTAAAAAGAGTGAATCGGTAGGTAATTTACATTTTGGTGTTAATAAGAGCCTGTAAGAAGATAATGAGCGAAAGATATTAGTGATTTGGCCCAATAGGGCCAAAATACTAGCATTTTAAATTCTACTACATCATGTCGAGCATACTAACGTGTATGTGGCATGGAAACTGGATGTAGAAGGTGACTGCGTGGTAATATTTCTTAAAACAGAATATATTCAGGATACTACATACCAAGTTTGAGAAGAATTGAATAAGAATTAACGAATATATTAATTTTCTAACAACATGTGTACGTAATGAAAGTAATGTTGTCGTATTTTCGAACACGGATAACAAGGTAATTATGAGACGTAGTGCATCGAAGTTACAGAAGAAGTAGAATAAATTGTGGAAGAAGCTTACAGTAATAAAAGTTAGTAATTATAAACAGAGGCATGAAAGTTCAAAAAATATCCGTATGTGATTGTTTACCAACACGGCCAAATGTGATGTTGACTACAGTCAAGGAATAAGATATATGCCCTGTAGTTATAACATAAAACCAAAGCAAAATGTGTATGTGGATGGTACCTACTCGCAGTGGCTTCGTAGATAGAAAACAACAAAATTTCCTAAACATTTACAGCCATATTGTTTATGGAGACCAAAGAGTAAGAGAGACTATGTGGTATGTGACATAAGATTCAAACAACATATGACTCATAGCATGACCCATCCACAATAGAGGAAGACTTGTGGTGCACCTCCAGCGGAAGACTTAGGAACTATATACGGGAAAATGGACAGTTTGGCTTATCACTGTTAATAATAAGCAACTGAACTGAAATTTTGTGAGAACATTTTACAAGGGTACTAAAGTCAACAAATCAAAAATCAAGACAATACGAATTATTTTATCAAAATTATACGTGCATAATACATGTAAGGAAAACGCACATTTTCGACAAAACAGGAATAACTCAGGAACGGGTGAACATATCGACACGAAACAAAAAGTAGACACAAGGAGATACTAAGGAAAAGGTAATAGGAAAGGAATAGTACCCCAGGAGAAATAAGAAACAGTTTTACAGAAAAAGATATGTGAAAAAATCAGTCAGCAAAGCACATAGGAGACAAAACACTAAGTGTATTACTCTTAATTAAAATAGTACATACTACTGTAGCAAGGATGGAAGATAGAACGGTGAACGAGGGAGGGAGGAAAACACAAGCAAAAGACAGGAAGTGTGAGACATTTGGGTTTACTGAACACAACACCTGATAAGATGCACGAGTGGAGTGACACTATGAGAGACAATAGGGAAACAATATGTGCATCAACGGAAGAAGGGGAAGCAGACAAGAAAGATTGAGGAAAGTAAGCGACATGATGTAGATGTCGAACTGATTAGGAAATAGGTAGTAGCAATGGAAGAAATATTTAAGGGTGATGGCATTAATAGGTTAAAATATAGATTACGGGAAATAATGAAGAATGAGGTACCGGATATGTGGCGAGTAATAGTGCGTCTTGACCAAGACAATAAAGAAAAAGAGCAACATGTGAAGTTAAAAGAACAAGTAACCAAGTAAGGGAAACTAGTACGAGATAAAGAGAACACATTACAAGGAGTAGAGGGGACAGTAGCAAGTAACATACATGAAAGGATACAGGGCAAGTTAGAGACATTAACAGAGGAGATGAAAGAGCAGCTTCATCGCCAAATGATAAATCAAATTACGGAGATAGAGGAAATAATTGATTAGAAGATAAATATGATTTTAGAGATGAATATAGGACAAAAGGGAGGAAAACAGGGGCTGATCAAAGAGGTAGAACACCACATAGAGCGGGTTGAAATTAGAATAATAGGAAAATTAGAAGAAAGGGAGCAAAAATATGCAACAATTTTACGAAAAAATCAACGTTCACAGCAAACACAGGAAACATTAATAATAAAGCACAGTAAAGGGGAAAATATACGAGAGATACTACGCAAAAAATTGCACGTCAAAAAAGTACAGATATAGACAATGAGGAAAACACGAGGAGAGGAACTAGTGGTAATTTTACCGAGTAAGGAAGGGAAGGACAAATTACAAAATGCAGTCCACGAAGAGACAAATGCAGAAGCGGGATATAGGGAAAGGACGACCCAGGATAGTCAAATAGGAGTACCAAAGGGAAAGAATGAAAGGGAAATTATTCAGGAGATAGTTGAACATCTTCAAGACTGATAACTGGGAAAAAGTACGCAAAGAAATAATTACCTCTATAGAAAAATGGGAAGAGAAATACGTTGGAAACATGGATTTTGGAGGTAAACGGAACAATCTTAAGGAAACTGCTGCAAACAGGTAGGGTTTATATCACAATAATAAGTCTACGAGTTCAAGAGGAACTAGAACCGAAGAGAGGCTAGGAGTGTCACCGTTATTGACACACAGCAACGGTATGCAACGAAACAATTATTGTGTGGTCATTGTGAGGACGCTGGACATATATACAAGGTGTGCACAAAACACGGAAGAGCACGCGTGCGTAAACTGTAAACGAAAAGGACAAGTACACTACCATAAAACGAGTAGGTGGGAATGCCCCGAGTACAAAGAAGCGAAGAGACAATTAAAATAGAAAATAAGTTATGAACAAAATATATTAAAACAATATTTATAAAGACCAAAGATAACGTCAATGGAATTGGGAGAGTATATGCGAAAAGGAGGATATTCGATAGGATGCTTCCAAGAAGTATATACTATTTCTTCTTCGATGGCTCTACAGCCCAGGTCGGGCTCGGGCCTCGCCTCTGAGTCGCCTGCAATTCCTCCTATCGTCTGCCGCCCGTTTCCACAGTCTAACTACCAGCTGCTCTCTTGCGTCTTGGGATATTCCCTCGGTCCATCTCGTTCTCGGCCTACCGACCGGTCTTGCTCCCAAAATCCTTCCTTCCATCACTCTCTTAGGTATACGTGAGCTGGGCATGCGTTGCATATGTCCAGCCCATTCCAATCTGCGGAGTTTTAAGTGTGTGATCACCTCTGTCGAGTCATACATTAAGTAGAGTTCTCTGTTGTTACGTGTTCGCCACTGCCCATTATCATGCACTGGCCCATATATGGCTCTCAATATTTTCATTTCATTTATAGCGATCCTATTCTCTGCACTTTGTGTTATAGTCCAGGTCTCACAGCCGTAGCATAGTACTGTTCTTATAATGGTTATATATAATGTGATTTTAGTTTTCCTACTCACAATTTTATTTTGAAATACGCATCTAAGTGCGTAATATGACTAGTTTGCTGCCAATATTCTTTGGTGGATCTCTACGTCTTCCTTGTTACCGCTGTCATGACTGAGCCTAGGTATTTACATTCCCTGACTAACTCAATTTTTTTCCCTTCAATGATGACATCAGGGGGTACCACCATCTTCCTCGATTGGAACATCACTTTAGTTTTATTTGTATTGACCGTGACGCCCACCTCTTCTCCTATTTCTTGCAGCTCTAGCACAATCTTATTTGCTTCCCTTACCGTCCTTTCTATTACATTCAAATCGCCCGCATACCCTACTATTCGTACTGTCTTATACAGAAGGGTGCTGCTCGTATCTACGTCCAGTTGATTCACTACCCAGTCTAGCACAAGGTTAAATAGCATGGGTGCTAGTCCATCTCCTTGTTTTAAACCTTGGTGTATTTCAAAAGCCTCCGTTCTACTACCTAGTAATGCTACCTCTGCCTTTGTAGTGGCCATGGTTAGATGCATCAGTCTTATAATTTTGTGTGGTATCCTTTGATTTTTTAATATTTCATATAGTTTCTCCATTCGTATACTGTCATACGCTTGTTTGAAATCCACAAAAATGTGGACTATATTTGTGCCATACTCCCAGCATTTTTCAGTTAGCAGTCTCACTGTAAAAATGGAGTCTATTGTTGATCTCCCGGGTCTAAATCCCGCCTGGTATTCTCCTAATATGGAGTCCGTATAGTCCTGTAATCTTTTCTTGATAATATATGTGAGGACTTTGTATACAGTACATAATAGCGTTATTTCTCGATAATTTTGGCATTCTAACGTATCGCCTTTCTTATATATTGGGCATATTATGCCAGTGTTCCACTCTGTAGGTAAAACTTCTTCTCTGCACATCTTCTGTATAAGCTGCCATTGCGTTGTAATCACCTCTTCACCTCCAGCCTTAATTAATTCTGATGGAAACCCATCTATACCGGAGGCTTTATTATTCTTTAAGGATCGCACCCCTTCTTGCACATCTCACCTGGTTGGTTCTGTAACCGGGTTCTCGTCGTGTCCTTCTTCCACCTCTCCTTCCTTGCTTGCTGCCTCTTGCCCGTATTGATTGGGGTTTAAGAGATTACTAAAGTATTCTACCCATCTCGTTTTGTTTCCTCCTGCCCAGCTGCTATCGCTCCCTCCTTATTCCTGATGAAATTTGTTTTGGGGGCGTATCCTTTCTTAAAATTATTAACTACTTTATATGCTTGGGCCGTCTCATTCCTCTGGAAGTTGTCCTCAATTTGCTTAAGCTTCTCTTGGATGTACTTCCTTTTCCTTTTTCTACACAATTTGATCGCTATCCGCCGTTTTTCTTCATACCTAGCCTTTTTTCCCTTGGTTGGTCTTTCTATATATTGCAGTATGGCCATCCTTTTTTCCTCCATCATTGCCATACACTTTTCATAAAACTATTCTTCCCTTCTTGGTTTTCCCGTATGTCCGATAGTCATCTGGGCTACCTTGGTGATACCACCATTTAGTCTCCCCCACAGGCTTTCTATGTTGTGCTGTTTCAAATTCCTCTTCTACATCGCCCAGTCGTATCTTAACCTCCTCCATGTATTTCACTTTCACCTCCTGGTCCAATAAGCCCTACACATTCCATTTCTTACCCCCCTCATAGCGTCCTCCGTTTGTTCTTGCAATGCGACTTCTATAATGGGTTACAACCAGATAGTGATCCGATCCTTCTGCTCCTCTTTTTCTTCGAATATTTGTTATGTTTGTTGCTCTTCTTTTATCGATTAACACTCGATCGATCTGGTTATGTGTTCTTCGATCTGGCGATGTCCAGGTCCATTTGTGAATATCTCTTCTTGGGAAGAAGGTGGAGCTGATAACCAAATTCTTGCTTGTAGCAAAGTTTATCATTCTGATTCCATTGTGACTAGTCTTGTCATGGAGACTGTGGTTTCCTATCGTCCCTCTATAGCAACTTTCCTTACCACTTTTGCATTAAAATCTCCAATAATCATTTTTACATCATTACTTGGCAATCTATTCAGGTGTTCCTCAAGCTGGTGATAAAATGATTCTTGCTCTTCCACTTCTTCCTCTGCCATCTCCTTCTCTCTTTCCTCCGTTGGTGCATGTACGTTGACAATGCTTATATTCCAAAATTTGGCCTTATTCCTAAGAGTCGTTTACCGCTATAAAGTCGTTTCTTTCGTTTACCGCTATAAAGTCCAGTACACTTGCCCTTACATGTTTCTTTATAATGAAGGCCCATTCATGGTTTCCTTTATCTTTCCCACTATAGAGTATTGTATGGTATCTCAGATCATTCACCCCACTGCCCAGCCACCTTGTTTCTTGTATGGCGCATATATCAATCTTATACTTGTCCAATTGGGTAGTTAGTTTTGTTGCTCCTGTCTTGAAAAGACTTCTCATGTTCCATGTATCAAATAGAATATCCTGTCCTTGCCTTGTCGTCCTCTTGTATCCGTCCTGTCTTCAAGGCTGCTCTTGGCACTTCGCAACAATAATCTTTTTGCGGTGCTTGGTTGTTAGTCATGCGCCCAACCCCTGACTTGGAGGACCAGGATTTTGTTCAGGTTTACTCCCGTAGGGAGTTTGGCTCCATCATGCCTACGGACGTCCCCCTCTCCCTTGATTTTCTGTCGGGGATTTCCTTCCCTTAGCCTTTGGGAATCCCTCCTCTCCTACAAGGCAACAGGTGGTAAGGAAGCGGGATTGGTTGGGGAAGGTATGTCGTTGTGGAACACACTTCGTCTGGTACCTCAGCTGAGACCAGTCCGGCTTGGGTGGCCCTGCTGGTAGTTCCACTACCGCCGGCATAGCTCTCAGCTTCGATGGTACGCGAAAACCCTCGCCACCCGCACGGACAGTGCTTCGTTAAGGTGGTGTTCCCTGGGAGGGAAGAAGTATATACAGTGGGAGGAAAACTGCAACACATACTTGTACCTTACTGAGTAATAGCAAGTAACAATCCATGGAGTGCGATAGTAGTAGATGGACGAGGGGATATTTTGGCAATAAACCAACACATGACACAGCACTGTCAGGTGATCATGTACAAACATCAGGAGATACAACTAAGAATAATCAATTATTACTGCCAATACTCAAAGAACATAAAAGAAGATTTAGAAAGAGTGGCAAGGATATTATACATGAGGTCAGGGAGTCAGATAAACTGCTATGCATGGATACAAATGCGAGCACAAAATGTGTGGGCGACAAATGTACAACTAAAAGAGGACGCATACTGGAGAGATTCGTCATGGACAATAAACTTAGTATTAAATGAGTATGGGGTGATGACGTTTCCAGGAAGTCGAGGTGAGTCTACAAATAGGCTTGACATTAGTAAACAAATGGGTGCATCGAACATCATTAGAGTGGAGAATATAAGAAGGCATGCTCAGTGACCATCTAGCTATAGTAATAAAAATCGAAAGAGAAAAAGAGATAATGAGAGAAATCAACATTTTCAACTATCAACGTATAGACTGGCAGAAGGTAAGAAAGAAGCAACATGATTTAAAGACGAAAATAGAGGAGGAGATGAGAAAAGCGGAGACATTAGAAGGGAAGGTGGATGCTTTGCGGCTAAGTCTTTTAACAGTAAGTGCAACACGCGTGAAAAAGGAAACTGCTAAAAGACATAGAAAGGTCCGATGGTGGACTAGAGAATTGACAATTTTAAAGAAAGAAGTATTTAGAAAACTACAAAGGGGGAAAAGGCGGGGTATGGATACAAATGATATGCTAGACTGTTACAAGGAAGTAAAAATGAGCTTTAAAGAAAGAATACAACTAATAAGAAGATAGAGCCCCACAAAAAAGATAGAGCTGGGAGGAATATGTGAGAAGAGCATTTCAAAAGTCGATATGGAGAATATCGCATTTGTTGAGTATGAATAGAATACGACGACAAGAAATATGGGTGTCACTGCAATGTAAGGGAGGGGAGAACACAAAAACGGAAAGATCTAAGGGAATATTTACTAAAAGAAATCTATCCAACGGAAAGAGAGGAGACATGGAATATGGAGAATGTAGAAAAAGATGAGATGGAGGAAATAAGAGCGTGATATAAGGCAAGCCATTAAAAGATTAAAAACAAAGAAAGCGCCCCGGATATAACAATATTACTCACGAGATGGTAAAAGAAACAATAAATATGACAATAAACTACCTTTTGGACATATACAATGAGTGTTTGGCATGAGGACATGGCGACTTCTATGAATACTTGAAAAAAATAGGAAACAGGCCACTGGGGAGTACATTTGTAAAAAAAGGGACTGAGGCACCAAGACATGTATTGTGGGAATGCGAGAACTGTGGCAAAGAAAGAGCGTATTATTTACGTAACTGTGCAAGAATAGATGTACTAAACTCGGAAAAATTGTGGACACTAATAGAGACAGGAAATTTGAATTATTTCAGGAATATGCTGGAAAAATAGGATACATTAAGAAATTACTAAGAAAGATAAGCGTGTGGCAAAACGACGACTAAGATACGAAGTGAATAACCAATCGAGAAAAAAATATAAACATGATGAGAACCTTGCTTTGCTCACAGCTATAGGTGCAAAGTGACCAGAAGGTCGAAGAAATGAAATAATGCATTTTATATTTACTTTGCAAATAATAAGTGGATAACAGCACGCATTTGTTACACAATTTATTTCAGAAATATTGAATCCGCCGTTGCCCTTGGGTCTTTGTTCGGAATTAATGGGATGGTCCCTTGCGTATTTACGGAGAGTATATAACTGTTCACCTCTCACTTGGTCATTGGCAGTTTGCAACTGATTTTTAGCAATTTATTTAAAAATTTTATTCTATTTTGTCCGTCAAATTATCTTAAACTAACGAACTAGATGAAATAAACATACATGAACTACTAATACAGAGATCGCAAAGTATACATGGGAATTTCAGTGTTATTGCAATTTTTGGAATCCACAGCATTTCCCCGTTATTTCGGGAATTGCGAACAAGGGTTTCTCTGGTAGCTAACGGTTCAATTTTGTCATACTATAGTAGCCGCCACGGACGATGGCATATGGCTTCGAGTGCGCATTAGCTCTAAAGCCCGCTTTCCACGGTCCAGTTTGCAGTCAATTTGCGTCCAATTGCTGTACAGGAAGTGGATGTGAATTGGATGACGTCACGCTTGACGTCATCTGCACGAACAAAAAATGAACGTTCCGAATAAGCGTTTCACTCGATTTTGGACGAGAAATGAATGCTGTTAGCCAGTGGCGTAACTAGCACTCTGTACACCCGGACAATGCCATAGGGCCCTCCAGTCTCATGGGGTCCCTTCTGGAAGCTATAGGGAACCTCCTTCATGGTTTTAACCGATGTGAAGAAAAAATTATTAAAATAAGAGAATTTGGTTATTAAAAACAATTTTACGTAATCTTGCCATAATTAATCAACGAACTCTTTTCATAGGTTCAATTTTTACTTATTGATCATTTCACGCTATCGGCCAGTTTTTCGAATATTTGTCAGTATTTCGGACAGTTTTCATGATATTTTAACTATGCCAGTTACAGTTGCGGCTGCAAGATGGGCAATTTCGAAACTGAAGCTCGTCAAAAATATCTTGAAAATTTCAAGACAAATTAAGCGGTTGAAGAGATTTATCCATCGAATATGTGGAAACAAATGATTTAAATAGCATATTATATCAGTTAGTTAAAACATTTTGTAAAACAAAAGTACGACGCATGAAAATGTAATTGTACAAAAATCCTATGATATATTTATCACATTTAAAATATATGGTATGTAAATATTATTTAATAAAATAACTAAATTGTTATTCAGATTTGCATTCCTTACTTAAACATCATGAAATATATTTCTAAATTTAACTATATTAAACCACTTTAACAACGACAACTAAGGGGTCCCGAGCTACATTTTGCCCGGACTTGGATAGTTACGCCACTGCTGTTAGCATGAATAATCTCTCAACGCCAAGGGGAACGCAACAAACAACAAACCTCAACTGGGTTACCAATTCTCTGAAAATGTAAACAGACTTCATTGCTAAACGAATGGAATATTTAATGCAATGTTTTGATCACTATGTTTGATTTACGAATTTAAACTAACCAGAAAACACCTCAACAGAACAAAACACAACTACGTTCACTATTTAACCACGCAGCCGACTTGAGAGAACACAAATGACGCCAGTAGTAGCAAAAATGCCGCTAGGAGTGCGCTAGTCAATTTGTACGATTCGTACTGAAAAATAGAGCATGCTTGAGAATTTCCATATAATTTGCATCCAATTTGGTGTATCTTAGGAAGCAGTACGTAAAATGGACCGTGTAAAGCGAACTTTAAGGAAACAAGCGACAGTGTACAGCGAATAGTGATCTCTCTCCTGGACCTCTCTCTCAGCGAATAGTGAACCAACGATTGGGTGATTTCATAGATATTTTCTTTGTAAACTAATAGAATGATCACCCGTTATTGTACGAAGGTGCTTTCATATTTCCCAAACACAGGTGAAAAGGCACGTTTCGTGTTAGGAACTCCTGAACTTAGTTTCCCGAGTGAATAATTTCAAATGAGAATCGGAAGTGGGATAATCGTTCTTAAACGTTGCCATATTGCAGGAGCTGACAGAGTGCAGGTCTTGAGAACTGTTGCTAGAGATAAGAAATCATTGTCTTCGTTTGCGCGACCAGATATCATTAACAGTGGTACACAACAGAACAATGAAACAGATAAAGAAGAATACTGGTTCTTTTTCCTTTTTGTATTACAGAAGTAGCCGTGTAATGTCTTTTGATGGGAACATGACGCAAAACAAACTAATATAAATAAATAAATAATAAATAGTACAACGATGGCTAAAAATCGTGGAGGGGAAAAATGTGTGCTGTTTTTTCACTACTTGATATATTTTAGTTATTAAACTGCATACTTGATATATTTTAGTTATTAAACTGCAAATCATTGCAAGTGATACACTCGTGGCATACAGTGTGAGTAAATCGAAACCCTAATGCATTACAGTGCCTCCCACCACAGCGGACAGAACCTAGCGTTTTCATTTGCAGTCCATGTCCCCGGCTCCGACACCTGAAGCCAGCGCGCCAACACATAATCACTAGCGGACAAAGTATAACACAGATTAAGTCACTGAGAATGCCATATTTCGACGAATACTTTATGTAAAATTATAAATTAAGATTTTAATAATATCAAGTTTCTTTCAAACGGATTTTTTTTTCAGAAAAAAGAAAAAGAAACATAATATACAATACGTATAAAGAGTTATTCTTAATACGATTAAAGAATAACTAAAATAATAACTTATAAAGAGTCAAACGCAATTCTCAATAAAAAACATGTAGCGTATGAGACTGAATTGTATGAGAAATTCAACGTGTGGCATTTGTATAAGGAAAGCACCGTCACTTGTTTAACATTTTTTGTAAAATTTATCATATATATCCTTTGATATTTTCCTTCCCTAACTGTACGAAATAGTTTTTTTTTTACCTATGACATGTATATTTTTAAACAATTTGACATTTCTGCTATTATTTTAATTTTAAATTAACTATTTTTGAGAGGTAACGTAACTTGATTCACACTGTTACAACACTTGTTATGATCCTCGGGTATTTTCGGCCCTGATCGTTCGAAGTAACCAATAAATGTTGTATGAAGGAGATATCCGTACTAATATTATAAAAGTGTAAGTGCACTTGTATATTTGGGGAAGCGTATCGCGTAAATTGCGGTACAAATACTGTTGAAATTCGGTTTAAAAGTAACTTGAAACCCGGATGGACCGTGCAGAATTTTTGCATACTCAAGTGGTCTCAGAGAAATCACTAGTGAGAAAATACTTGAATTTATATATTTTTCAACTTTTGTCGTGTTTTCGGCAAATTCGGGGAATTTATTTCATGAAACGATTGCGATGAACTTACGACAGAATCACAATTCAACTGAAAAACTGAAAAATCAAAATAAAAAAGAATCAACCAAATATGTCGTTCCAATCGTCAGTTATGATTTTTGCAGTTTGTCCGAATTTTCCAACTTTCCTTTGTAATTGTCCCGATTTTTTTTTACTGAAAATTTTTCCAGGACAATAACGAACAAAACAAAACAAAACAAAAAAGAATTACGCATATCCATCGTTCGAATCGCGAGTTATGGTCTTGAGTTCATGCAAAAATCCCAAAGAATAAAGCACTTTCAGCTTTGCTCGAATTTTTTAATTTTCCGGGCAACTTTTCCAATTTTCCTTTCCCTAAAAACCTTGTTCTGATTATTACGAACATTTTTTTAAAATTAGCAAAACCGGTCCAGACGTTTTGAATTTAGATCATACATTACAGTACAAACAGTTATCGGTGTTTTTGGTTGATATTGAACATTAAACATATTTGATTGTTTTTGTGAGGTAGCGGGAATTATGACGCGTATTTATATGTATATACTTGAATGAATACAATAGTGTACAATACTTGAATGTATTGTACACTACATCATTATATGACACTCACTAACAATATACTCTTGAAATCTTTATTGTCTTATCTAGGAACTTTTGCTGAAATTTTTGAATCCGCCTCTGCCTTAGGACCCTTGATCGGAATTGATGGGATGGTCCCTTGCTTGCTTCCGGAGTAAATTAGTTTTTTTCTCCTCCACGTGGTCATACGCAGTTTGTACTGTTTTTTGACAATAAATTTATTTATTTATTATTTATCTTATATGATACGACCCTTAATATACGAGAGCAATTAAGAAACCCTTAAAACCCTGATCTTTATTTTAAACGTTGACGATATTTTTTACTTTTAATCCCAGGATATTGGGCATGCTCAGACCCTCCATGAGCAACATTGAGTGATTTTTTAAATATAGTGAAAGTGTGTGAATTGTCCTGTAATTATATCTCGAAGTCCTCGAATCTCAATAAAAGTTATTCCTTGGACGAAATATTTCCATCGTATGATAAAAGAATCCGTCGATGATTAACTCCTAATATATCAATTAGTGGTTTTAAGAAACCCTAACTTCTTTATTTTATGAAGACAAGATTACATCGCTGACGTGTATTTAAAAAAATATTCTTAAAAAATATCTCATTATTCACATGAACGGTGCAGCGAGTAACTAAGTACTCAATTATAATGCCAAATGAACTTTACACCATTTTAAATGTTTCAAGAAGTATACACATTGTAATATTATAAGAAAATTATTGAACAAATCAGTTCCGAAGTTTGTACTTGAAGTCTGCAAACATTGATTTACACGTGTAACATAAGGAACACGAAACACATACTTGCACCACATGGCTCTGCGGTATCATCCAAACTTTCATACATATTTTATTTTCTTTTTCCCTGAAAATAATTATTCGTTTGAAAGGAGCTGGATATTATTAAAAACTAAATGCATTTAATTCATATTTTTACAGCAAATATTCGTCGAAATATAGCATTTTCAGTGAATTAATCTGTATTATACTTCATTCGCTAGAGGTCAAATGATATTTATCTTTATTGAATCTTTGCGTTATAATTTAATTGCCTTCTCTTTTCGAATAGAACGTTAATGTCATCGTATACGGCAATTTGAATGATCATGTGTTAGCGCGCTGACTTCAGGTCGTAGAGTCGGGGACATGGGCAACCAATGAAAACGCTAGGTTCTGTCCGCTGAGGTGGGTGACTCTGTAATGCATTACGGTTTCCATTTAAGCATGCAGTGTAGACCCACTCCCCCGTACCTATGGGGGCGGATCTATGGGGGGGGGGCTAAAGGGGCTAAAACCCCTCCCCATTGGACCTGAACTCTCAACAGATAAAGGACTATCTTTGCCACTTTAAACAATTAATAAATTTTGTTACTATTTAATATTGTTAATTATTCATTATCTATTTTATTCAAAAGATAATATTTATAAAATTTGTTTATGATTTTTAAACAGAATTGCTCCCCAGGCTCCTCCCCCTAGATCCGCCACTGACTAAGAACACATATTACTCGTCTACGTCTGTACCGTGTAATATATTGTAGAATTACCTCTATATTTTCCACCTTTAGGTAGGGTCCTTTTTCCGTCAATATAATTTTGAAAGATGAAACGGACTTTTCTATCACTAGTGTCATAGGAGCCAACTTAAATTTTATAATATTTTGTTTCTCTCCTTTGCATTTCCTAAATTTTTCCCCACTCGTTTGTCACCCGTTTCTCACATACAAATAGCACACCCCAAATATTTTGTCATTACGCTCACCACCTTACTTATTTCTTTACATCAAACTTAAATCCTCTTCCCCTTTTGTATGTGTGTGTTTTCTTTTGATGTAATGCACGTTGAAAAATAAACATGGCAAACCTGAAATTGCATACTTGTCAATGGATAAGAGAAGTGAAGTTTATTTTAAAAAATTACCATACATTTGATAGAATATACGTTTATTCTATTCAATCACTTGAAATTTTATGAAAAATAATTATGAACTTAAAAGAGAGTAACATTTTTAAACGTAATTGGGGCTTCTACAAGGTAAAGTCTCTTACAAGAAAGCTACACCTCATACATATGAGACACCATCAGCATTTCATGAGCATGTTCTTGGACTGCTCAAGTGGGGTTACAGTTTATGGTAATACGAGATGGTAGACACGATGCGATCCAGAGTCCCGGTGCCGGCACCTGCACAGGGCCGCTCTGGTCATGCCTGCCAGATTATCTTAGCGAATGCGCAACAACACTTGTAATTTTTTAATGATGATTAATATACGCGTTAACTTTCGTATGTGCCTTAGATTTTCATTTTCTTTGCTATATAGAATAATTAAATATATTAAACGACCTTAAATTGGTTTCTGCACAATATTTATTGTGCTAGTTTCTTTAACCCAAGATCTTTAAATATATTTCTATCGTTTTATATACCTTTCCTATCGCTTTAAATATGTTTTTCATATTCGGGAAGGATTTCATTTGTTTTCCTTGCAATGGCATCACAAAAAAGTACAACGCAAATAGATCTAAGCCTGGCTCTTCAATTGTTCTTCTCACATAATATTGCTTCAAATAATTTAAACTTGAAATAATTTAAACGAAAAATTGACTTGTGTGATTGATGTGTGAATTGTCTGGGTAACATTTTCTCAAATACCTGGACATATTTGAGTAATAATTCATGTTCAAAGAGATCCACTCTTGGAAGTTTTTACTCACTGGCTTATTTAAAATATTTTCAAAATGTCAATCTTATTTACTAGTTATAACATTTAAACTGGTGAAATGTGTGTTCAGTAACAACGCCGTAATGATCAAAAATGAATTTTTCGGATGATTAACTTGACACCAATATGACTTGACTATGATTGAATTTTAATGTAATGCACATTGATTTTCCCAATTCCCCTTATATTACTAACAATAATCGTTCTTATACCTCTTTTTGAGGTTAAATGGTTTAGTTTTCTCTTCTTACCAACATAATTCTTCTTCACATTTTCTCCATTTCTTATATCTATTATCTATTGGTGAATCGATAACCGATTAGCTATCGAGATCTGTAAGCTGGTTTGGAGAGAGTAGATTTGAGGTAGGTAACCTAACCTACCTACGTGCCTGCCTCACTCCACCCCTCAAAAAAGTAGCATGTGAGGATAGGTGCACAGTTGTTAAATTGAATGTATATAATCATATATAAGTCTGAGAGTTGTTCGTGTGATTGTAGTTTGTATCTCCAGTGTACATTTCATTATATTCATATCGGCGCCGACGGGTGAGTGGTTACCGTAGTTTTCACACCCGTGTACGCGGGTTCAAACCTGGTCGAGGTCGACGGATTTTTATGGTGCGAAAACTCCGCACACGGCACGTAGTATGATTATACTGCATGTAAAAGATCCCTTGAGCATTATTTGATGCTCTCGGCAAAATTAATTCTCGGCGAAAATAGAAAAATGTACCCACGCAGAGTTCCGGCTTCCACTATCAGATGGCATTGGAAGACGGAACGTCTAAATTGGGAATGTGGCTCAGTCCAAAGAGTCGCAATCACAATTAATGGAAGCCGAGACCCATACGCTATTAGTATTTTATTACATTGATGTTGGGTGTTGTAGATGTCATAATTATTTATAACATTTTACTTGTTAATAGAGAATTTTATTGTTAATAGAGAAGTTGGAAATAGTGTGTGAAATCACTATTTTTGCCAAATTCCAGCTGATTTTACAATTTGTAAGTGTCCTCTATCCAAGGGAAAACAACATTTTAAAAAATGCATCATGCTGTTTTTTAAATGTTAAAGTGAATGATTGGTTTCGAAAGAAGACAAGGACTTACATGAACATATTATATTCAAAACGAGATACATCAAGTTCTAAACCTATATAAGACAAACCCAAAATTAAAAAAAACACTTTTACTTTGTTTTAAATGTATTAAAACAGTATGAACTTTGATAATTCTGGTTAACATGTGCCTGTCACATTCAGCTTGCAAAGAAAAACATGTGATGATCATCAGGTTATTGTAGTACATAAACAAATAAGTACTTCAATCACATGCTGATGACAGCAACTGTCGAAACGTCGTGAACTTTAATTAAATATAATAAACATACAAAGTCGTAATAAATATTTTAATTTATGTTGAAAAATTTACTGTTAATTTTTCTTAATGTTCTTTGTTTCATGGAGGTGTTTTAGACCGTTGAGAATAACAAGCTTTCTTAATTTATTTACTTTATACGTGTAGTAAATTCATAAATATTATTGTTTTGATGTATTGTGAGATCATACCTCGAAATATGTAGATACATGGACGTGCTAACAGAGTACCAGTGGCTTTACTCACGTGTATACACGCTCACGTTCTGTAGCATGTCTGCAACTTTATTCTTTCTCACATCCCCATTGATTTGTGAGAATGTCATGCATTAATCTTGGTGTTTGAATTGTATTGGTGTGCACCTTCAATCCCATATTTTCACTGATATTAAAACAATTCGTTTCTTGAAAACACTAACTGAGAAATATTCTCGAATTAATTCAAAAATCAATAGATATGAAATTTATATCATAGCCGATTATCTGGTTCTTCTTATACCAATTTTCTTTTACTCAGGAAAAATCATATATTAGATTCGAAACCATACTTATCGGTGCCTTTGAGATGGATAAGGGCGTCCCCGATGCTACGTAAGTTCACAATAAGTCCACATTGCAGATAATATATCCATTGCTCCTGGGGTAGGAGTGTGAAAATAATTTTTAAAAATCGACAGATGTTGGTGTTGAATACATGATTATGTAAGAAGCAGAAGAGTCGAGTTACACTATCAATACTGCTTAAGTCCACGACCATCCCCATGAGGGAATATACTCGCTTTGGGAAGAGGATGAAATAGAAAAATAAACTAAAATGACTGATATTAGTGTTAAAGTCATAGGTTTTTAGGCTGCGCCCCTTGGTGGGGGGGGGGAATGGATTTATGGTTGAAAATAATTGAAAACTAATTCTGAAAACAAAATGCATCGGATCCATCGTTTTAGGATTGATGAGATGTTTAAACTGCCAATCCGTTAATTTCAAGTTGAGATCACAGGATCCTTAGAGTTAGGGGTGGGAAGGACGAGACGTTAAAATAACGTAAAAAGACAGATATTAGGGTCGAGTCTATGGTTTTTGTGTATTCTGAGATGAATAATAGTATTTTCAACGACATTATTTACCCTTCAGACCACATGAGGTGCAAGAAACCCCTAGAGATAAGAGTTGAGAAGACACGAAAATTTATCGAAAATGTCCCCTGAGATAGGACTTTATGAAAATTCTAAGGGAGTGAAATGAGAAATTGGTGTTTTCTAAAAACTCAAGATACACACAATACTATCAAACCCCCAACATTAATGTATAACATTCACACTAGGTATCAATAGGAATGTGAGAAAGAATAAAGTTGCAGACACACTACAAAATTCACGCGCTCAAAGCGGGAGGGGACTCAGCTAGTATAAAAGCGAAATACCACTGACTGACTGACTAATCACAAAATCTCAGAAAGTTGGCATTGGCCTACAAACTTGAAATTTGGAAGGTAGGTTCCACATAAAGTGTAATCGCTAAGGAAATGGTTTGCAAAAATTCACCCCTAACGGGTTCGGAATGTTTTATGTATGAATCTCACCACAACTCTAGAGTACGAGGGACAATTTCAACCAAACTTGATACATAGATGACTGACTATCGGACAAAAGCTCTGTGAGAGTAAAATATTCCTCGCATCTCTAGGGTGGGGTGGGAAGAGGGTGACATGTAGAAACAATGGAAAAATCTAATAGTTGATTCGAAATCATAATTTTCGGTGTCTTTGGGATGGATAAGGACGTCTGAGGTCAGGATGGGAAAGGAGGTCAGGTAAAAATAATAAAGAGCAACCGATATTGCTGTTGAACACATTGTTCTGTAAGAGACAGAAGAGCAGATTCATATTCTCAGTTCCATATATGATCACCTCCTTTGAGGAAATATACGTTTCAGGGGTAAGGGGGGGGGATGAGAAGGGAATGAAATGTAAAAATTAACGAAAATGACTGATATTAGAGCTGAGATCATAGATTTGGGGCCGCTGAAATTGGTAGTGACATTTTCCCGTAAACGCCAAAGATCACAATCAGTCCGTGTAAACCCCAGCGCACCTCGGGAAAGGGATTGCATGAAAAAGTTATCGAACATGAGAGATGCCAATGACGAGTCCGCAGTTCTCGGTGTCGCCGAATTGATGGTGAAATTCCGATGTTGTGTAAGTCTAAATTCAGCCCTTATTTTACCATTATCTTCCCAAGGGGATGGGGGTAAAAATAATTTATGTGTAAAAATAATTGAAAACTTATTTTGAACTAAAAAATTATGAAAATTGCATCGAATCCAAAGTTTTCGGGTTCGATTGAGAATACACACCAATACCATCAAACCACTAACATTAATGGGTAACATTCTCACAAGAAACAATGGAAAAGTGACAGAGGATACAGTTGCAGACATACTGCAAAATTTACGTGAGTAGAGCCGCGGGTATACTGCTAATATAATTTACATGTATGTTATATATAGGATGGTGCCGTTAAACCTCTTAATATAATATATAATAAAAGCGTTATTTATAAATACAAATAGATTTATAAATAATGTTTCCTAACTCCAACACGTTTAAACACAAATAGGACCTTTTTACGAGGTTGAAAGACAATCTCTGAAGACTTACCATAAAATTGTATCATTGGATAAAAATACTAGCTTTTTTCTTTTTTCTGATCTTTTGCATTTCTTGGGATATTCAATAATTACTTTTATACTCCGAAGCCGGAAAATGACCAATATATTCGTCAGTAATGCGCTAAATGCCAGAATTGAGGTGAAATATTGAAATATTAATTTCTTTAAAACACAAGCGATAGTTTTGAAATTTGGAGAAAATATTGGGAGAAACTGTGTCTAAAACACATCAAAAAAATCAGTGATACGGTTTTTGAATTTTTAAAATTATATCAATTTGTATGCTTTCATTAATTTTGTGAAAATTTCATTTCGATAAACAGTTTACACATGATTCTCATGATTTTGCAGCAAAAAAGACACAGAATATTTTTGTTTCAAAAAAATGAGAACATCCAAATCAATGATGTACTTGCTATTGCCAATTTTTCAGAAAAAATATTCTATATGCACTAGAATAATGTTCAAGCGACAATGCTTCCATTTACATGTTACTACCGAGAGCACGAGGATGGTGTCGTTAAACCTCTTAATATTGTGATAACTTTGGACGTTCTAAATCACACAACAGCTTCCGTGCTTTATTATCAAAAACGTTATTCATGCAACGACTAAAATGACTATATCATCTCAAAAAATCATTTATCAGATGGAGCACCATCCCAGTACAAAATTCGATAAAACATTATGAATTTATGTTTATATGAGAAAGATTTTGAAATTTCAGCAAAGTGACCATTTTTTAAAATTGCGCTTGGTAAAGGTTTTAGCGATAGCGTTGGGGGAACAGTGAAAAGATTGGCTACCGAAAAACCACGGTTCAGCTTCAATGAGAATTAATAATAATAATAATAATAATATCGTTATAATAATAATGATTATTTATTCCAATTCAAATTTACAATAAATATAGACATAAATTTATGGAAATAATTCTAGATCCCTTATCATGTAGTGGGAACTAGTACAAAATAATAATGTCTTTAAACTTGCAAGTCAGTCATTAATTTTGCTGATAAGATAACGTTCACGACGACCTACAGTGTGAGGTCTTCAGATGATTAGTCGAACATTTACCATTAATGAATGAAACAAAAAAAACTTATCGAGAACTGAATTTACTTCTTTTTTCAACAAATAAATTTTTACTTCAAATTGTTAATTTAAATTACACTTACATAAATATATGAATAAAATAAGACCATATTACATACATCTATCCTAATTATATAGATCCATCCAGTATGCATGTACAATAATATTACTTTACCTATGTACATTAATAAAAAAGACTTTATAATAATCTTTAAATAAAACCGAGACAAAAAGATTAAAAAAATTGAGAATCTTGAATGAAATTACAGATAGTTTTTCAGACAAGGATGAATTGTGTTTATATATATATATATATATATATATATATATATATATATATATATATATATATATATATATNAACTATGACAAATTTTATATAATTACATTTATGTATGTTAGTTAGTAACTAAGAAATTGTATAGTGAAATGAAGAGACTTTAGAAAAGAGTACACAAGTACTTTGAGCAGATCCTCAATACTAGCTTGTTTTAATAACCATATTTTTAGATTTTTTTGCAAAGAGTTTTATATTCTTACTATTTTTTATATCAGATAATAAACAGTTGTACCATTTTGACCCTAAGAATACAAAACTTGATCTGAAAATGGTTTTATGTGCCTTAGGTCGTCGTACTAATTGCCCTTGAGTAACTGCTCGGGTTCTGTTGTATTGTCTGTTCGTATGTCTATTTCCGCTTCTTAAATAAAACAGTTTAAAGACCTTGTAAACAAACAAATGTTTCAGTGGCAAAATGTAAAGTTCAGTGGAAAGTGGAAAGGTTGATTTTCTTTTCGGTTTTCTTGTTATTAAACGTATACAATGGTTTTGTATGACGGAGAGTGGTGTGAGTATGTTTTTCGTGGATGATCCCCATAATTCAATATTATAAGCTAATCTTAAGTTTATCAAGGCAAAATACAAAACTCGTAAGAAATCAGGATTTAAAAAATATCTTAAAAAGTAAAATTTCCAAATGTTATTTCTTAATTCTGTATGTAAAACGGTTACATGGTTTTTCCAACTTATTTTGTCATCAGTTTGGATTCCTAGATATTTGATACTATTTACCTGGTCAATTTTCCGACAGCCGGAGTTTAAATCTCCGTTACAATGGATTTTATGAAATCTTAAAGGGTTTTCAAAACAATATTCTTTTAAGTCAAAGTTAATGTACTTAGTCTTACAAGCGTTTATAATCATACCATTTATGCTGCACCAAATACGCAACGCCTTCAGATCGCTTAACATTCCTAGCCGAATGGTATTCCAATCTTGGCTCGCGTAACGGATCGTGACGTCATCTGCGACGCGCTCGTAACTCCCCTTAGGGATTGGTACAGAAAATCATTAATAAATATTAAAAATAAAGTTGCTGATAAGACGGACCCTTGAGGCACTCCCTTTCTAATGTCTAATTGTTTGCTGAGACAGTTTTGCATTTTTACTTGCTGAGTGCGTCCTTTCAGATAGCTTCTGAACCAGTCAGTGATATTCCTTTAAAAACTACAGCTTCCATTTTCATAATTAAAAGATTATCTACTAAGTCAAAAGCTTTTCTAAAATCTATAAAAATACCAGATGGTTTATTCATTATTAGTAATGCTATTGTAGACTTTTTCCATAAAAAAGGATATTGCTAATTCAGTATTTTTACCTTTCGTGAACCCAAATTGACTTTCATTGAGAATTTTTTGACTGTTTAAAAAATTTAACAGTCTGATTTTCATTGCTTTCTCAATCACTTTGGAATATACAGAAAGTAAAGCAATCGATCTGTGGTTCTCCAACAGCTCCCTGTCCCCCCTTTTGAAAACTGGTAGTACAACTATGCTGTTTTTAAACTTAGTAGGAAATACACCAGTTTAAAAACCTAAGTTAATTATTCGTGAGAGCACAGGAGAAATAGCTTTACAAATATTCTTAATAATGTAAACAGACAGTTGGTCCATACCTGTTGATATTTTGCTTTTCAAGTTCCGTATTATACTGTCAATTTCATGGCTTGTAACAGGAAATATAAAAAATGTTTTTGTATATTGTCAGTAACAGGAGAGGTCAGGGTTAGCGTCAAAAGTAGTATTAGATAACAGTTCCATAGGTTCATCAGTAAAATATTCGTTAAATATTTCAGCAATAGAAGTTGTCCATTGCATTGTAAGTTGTAAGTATCTATAAGTTGTTCATTGAATTTTACATTAGTCACTTGTTTCTTATCTGTGTTATCAATTAGCTTATTTATAAGCTTCCATTGTTCAGTTAAATTCCATTCATGGCTATCAATAAGGTTACGATAGTAAGTATTCTTCAATGAGTTTATTTCAGTATTCAGTGTATTAACGTAATTGCTAAAAAAAGGTTTTGTTTCGGGGTGTCGTAAGGTCTTCCTTTAACAATTTTTGCTAATTTAGTGCGGTGTTCTAGTTTTTTAAGTATGTAATTGTTTATCCATGGAGAACGTAGTTTAGCTTTCTTCATTTTATGTATCGTGGTAGTGCGGGTAGTATTTTTGTTAATAATTTTCTGCAGGGTATTGTAAAACTCGTCTATGGCTTCATTCACGTTTGTACATATATCAATCGTGGACCAGTCAGTATTAAGTAAGTCATGCTGTAAAGTCACAAAGTCAATGTATTTTCTGTCATAAGTAATGTTTACATGTGAAGTTATTTTTTTACAGTCAAGTACTAATGCAGTTAGACTATGATCGGTGCTTATGTCCAAGTGGTAAACAGCTCTTCTAAATTCCTTCTCTTAAAACGAAATACTCTTTAATGTACTGGAAAATCAAAGTCAGTAAAGCAATGATATAGCTCCAGATGAACCAATCACGGCCAGGTATGGTTCGGTGAATTGATACGAAATAGAAAACTTCGTAATATTAATTGACAAATTCATTGAAATATGTTTTATTTCCAAATAAAGGAACGAAGATTGATCGTTCAAACCTATATGACTATTTTTATAGTCATTGTAAACACGACGATGTGCTTACCTTTTTTATCACATTTTATATACCTATTTAATCTAAACATAAAAATGTGTTTTTTGAAATAAAATTTAAAAAAATTAATGATTACATTCAAATTGCAATAGTTTAAAAAATTCAAAAAATACATTCCATTATGTCGATGATAATGGTGAATAGAACAAAAATCGAAAACGAAAACTTAAATATCTCCACAGAATACCCCGTGACAGTGACGTAACTACCGCCGGTTCGGCCAGTGGAATTGCCTAAGGCCCCCAGATGCAAGGGAACCCCCGTACGGATTTTTTAAAGATAAAAAAAGTTATTTTCACGATTTTTAATTACCTCCCTTAAGAAATTTGTTAGAGGTTCCCTTTGCTGACATTTCAAATAATGTTGTGTCTTTTATGAATTTGGCATAACTAATATTCCGACGACAAGAGTTTTAACCCAGTACAGACAAAACTTTCCTCGATTAGTTGTTTCCCAAACAGTATTTATAATTTTCAACGAGGTCTTGAGGCACTACATTTAAACTAATCCTTCCTTATATTTATCTTGAAAATTTATATCAGTTACTATATAATATAGTTTATGTCATTTAAAATAAAAGCAACATTGTCGATATTCATTTTTCAAAATTTTAATTCTTCAACGTTTTCAATATTTTTCTCGTTCTGTCCCAATGTAAAATGTTCCATTTAAACTGTACAGTTAATGATATAAGTTTGAATGTAAAGTGGCTTCACTTGTGAAGTAAAGCGGTCGCACATTAATGTATTTGTAAAAATTCCTAAAATCTTAAGAAAAAGCATGTCAAATCCTTGTTAGCTGGAGGCCCCCGATGTGACCATTAACCGGGGCCCCGGAAGGGATAGTTACGCCACTGCCCCGTGACATCTAAAAATTAATCTTTAAAAGATTCGGAAAGTAACATTTTCGAAAATAAATTCTTTTGTCTTAAGTGACAATAGATTTCATACGATTATCAAATAATATCTATATTGCTTGTGAGTCCGGTAAGGTATATTTTAAAAGCTAAAATCCGCATTAGCATAAATTAATTCATACATTTTATTCAAATTTTAGAGATTTAATTTTCGTTCGGTAGAACCACCTTAAGGTTTTTGTTTGACCTTGAAACTTGTTGCTGTGGAAAAATTCCATCGTCGTTATATTTGGTCCGCTACTGGTGGGAAAATTATTTAAATTGGAGGGTTGTGAATCGTAAAAGATAAGTCATCATGCCCGTCATGCAATTGGGCTTAGAAGAATCGAGTCCTCCTCTAAAGCAACATCCCCATGGCCCTTCTCTAATTTCTCTTCCAAATCTCCACCTCTAACCCCGTGCGGCTACTCGCTTCAGCGCTCCGCTTCTCATGCAGTTGTCCGTATGTGCCGCCTCCATTAACACCTTCCCGCCACCAATGCGTCCGACGCCTCGACAGGTCCAAAGACCACATGACTCACGCTGCAGGTGCACAGCTTGACGACGCGGGGGATTTCAAGGGTGATGAGACGGATGACGATGCACAAATGTACAAAGAGATGGGATGCTGAGGGAGGAGGTGGTATCACACAGAAAAGAGAAGAATACAGTGAGTTTCAAATATTGCGCATCCGTGTGATCGGCAATGTTTTGACTGGAGATGACACGTCGGTAGCCATCAACTTTACCGACACATCGTTGCTTACCACTCTTGATGTTTGAGTGTAATTGATATGTAAATATTGATCATTCATGTCCCATTTAAAGATTGATTTTAGACGTTATGGACAAAACAATACTTCAACCGATCAGATTGCTTCACCATCTGGAGTTTTCCGGTGAAGAAAATGATATAAAACAAATGCACAGTACAAAGTATGTTGTTTTTGCTCGAACACAAGATTCTTTTATCTGTTAACGGGTAAAAGCAACCGATCTAAATTAAGGAGCGCTCTTACACAACAATTTTTTACAAAAGTGAACAGTTTCCTTATATTTCAATGAATGATAAGTTATTAAAAGAATGTGTTTCTGAGAACATACTAAGAAATAAATATACAAGTTATTAGTAAAATTTAGTGAAGATTAGATACATACCTCGCCAAAACGATAAAAAAATTACTGTACTTTAATTGTGTTCTCTACTATCGATAAAACTTCTACCATTTTACCTGTAACCCTATTTTTTCCTGCCTCTTTCTCTTATGGTGTATGGAACATCCCCCTAAAACTTTTTAATGGCTTGGCAATAGCAGCAGTAATTGCAGAATCATTAATTCTTTATATGTACAAGTTGGTAGTAAAAATTTGGAAGGGGTGGAACTAGTACGCGTGGGGTTCATAATTCACTCTTCAACGAAGTAAAATAATTTCAAATTATTGGAATTTTAGAATAGTTTCGGAACTTTGTATTACCCCGAAAACCAAATAGACATTTCTAGACAAAGTTTCTAGACTGTGTTAAAATGCTTCACATATAAAAGAAAATATTTACTATGAGAAAATAGTTTTGGTGGGGAAGGACGGCAGTTGGGGGAGGGGGGAATCGGATATGGCGGGAGAATAGGTGAGGGAGGGTACCGATTTCCAAAGTGCCTGGGGTGGGGGGATCTGAATCGTAAATGCTGCACTATTGACAATGTAATTTTTGTTTTCCTCAGTGCGTTAGAAAACAGCTCTGATGAAGACTAAATGAACGGACAAAACGTTGAATCTGAATTATTACATTAGTTGATCAATTCTCCAAAGATCACAGTCCTGTTGTTTCCACGCCGACAAGAAGCTTTCAATATTAGTCTTCGTAATAATTGGTAGTTGGTTCGATTCTTGTTCAAGCGTTGACGATGGTGAGATTGAATGAAATTGAGAGTGAAGTCATTTATCATCGTCCCATTAGTCACACATATGTAAATCAGGTTCGTGTCAGTAAAGAAATTCGTCCACAAACGCCAACTCTTGCAGCATCATACCATCAATCACAGCCATTCCTATGTATGTGTGAGAGGTGAAGAAAAAACATTCGAAGACGTAATAATCGTGTACAGAGTTTAAAACGTATCTATCGTAACAAACACTCCAAACCAACAAATAAACGAATCCCCCTTGCAATCATCACCTGTGAGACTCACAGCACGAAAGAGAGAATAAGTGGCATATGAGAAGAAAAAGCGTTTATGTTGGCTAGCTTAATGGTGAACACCCTGCTCTAAGGACGGCAGTATCAGTTCAAAAGGCAGGATACAATATAATGGTGACATTTGTGTAAAATTGGGAAAGTCAGGCGAGAACTTATTATGTATTGAAGGGAGTAAGATAAAGCAAGAAAAGGAATGAGAAAGTTAAGAAGATATCAGATGGTTCGGGCCGAGTAATTCTCAGAACTCGTGGAAGGAATTCGTGACTTGGGCGACCGTCTGTGAGCTTAGCTCTCGTAGAGAGGTTACTCAGAGAAGATTATGATCTGGTTATTTGCTTCTAATTGTCACAGCCAGTTAACGTGTCTCTGGAACATTACAACAAGAAGCTTTTCAACTGTTAATACACTCCTAACGAACACGCTGTAATGAGAGGAAGAATATCCGACATCATGGATTCAATTGAGATTGTACGTAACATTTATTCTTGCCATGTAGGAACAATGGAGAACTAAGAATAGATTTCAACCAGTAGAACTAACATTTACTGGACAGTTCTTAACGGTGCTTTAGTACGGGAATGATTTCACGTGATTTATTGGCAACAGAAAAACAATATATCGAAAAAAAAATACCAGAATGAAATAGCTTATCACTTTTATCGCATATTCTTGATTTTTATCGGTCAATAATAAAGCTCTTTATGGTAATCGAGGAAACTAAAATCTTATATTTTTAAGACAAGATACATGTTATTGTGCTGTGTAAAACGTGGACTTACATCTCCTCTAAAATATGCAAAAATCCAATTCGAAGTATTAATAATGACACATATAGAATAGACCGTATTATATTAAGTAAAAATATTGTAAACGAAGTCAAGATCGCCTTAAAAGCAATTACTTAACCGTTGAGTGAGTTCAATGGTAGAGAATTTTACAAATGTATAAATAATGAAGCAGTTACAGATTTTCAATTTATCTTCTTGGTTCACCAACACATTTTATATCTGAAGGCATTAATAGACGCGTTTTTCTGGCAAGTTGCTTTGCTACTGAAAGGTTATGCTAAAGAACATTATTTTTAGCACAAGGAATTTCGACCTGATTCCTCTGTTAATTCCTATCTTTTAAACAGGAACTTAGCCACTAATGTGCAAGTCCACGAATGCCATAAAAATGCAATTTTGAAAGGAGAATTTCGAGGTTGATGACACCGAATGCTTTGGATAAATCAATCAAAGTATCCTGAGAATTATCTCCATGGTCAAGAGATGAGGCAACAACGTTTACGAAAGAAAATATGTGGAGGGGAGAAAGATTTTCTAAACCGTGTTGCTTGTCAGAGGATGTTATTTTGTGATAGAAAGTCAAGTCAACGCTTATAAAACATTTTTCCAGGAATTTTTGAATGTGGGTTTTAGGGAAATAAGTAAAAAATTCAACATTTAAATTATTTTCTTTCATCTGTAAAAGCTGCACACTTCAACTTTCTTAAATATGTTAGGAAACTCCTTTTACACAGAGCTATTGTAAATAATCGTGAGTGGACTTAACACAGCGTGAGAGGAAGATTTGAAAATCAATTCGGGTTTATCACCTGTCCCGGAAGAAAATTTGTTTTTTAATGAGGTGACGATTCTCATAATTTCACTAGCGTAAGTTTCGGAAATGAAAGAAGATATAGCATTTCGGTGGAATAGATTTTGAGGTAGATCTCATATTGCATACTTCCGAGAAATAACAATTAAATCAATGTGTGTCCTTTTGTGTTGATTTGATTTTGCCATTGTCTAACAGGGAAGTGCTTTCCTCGCAATTTTCTGTAATTTTTAACAATATTCAACATGGTCCGGTCGTTCGAATTTAGTAATCGCCTGTCATTTTCCACATGTTTAGCTGCATAGAAGCATAGCTGCATAGTTTTCTAAGTATAGTGTTATATTTATGGAAATTATCATGAAATTACTAAGTTTTGAAAGAGAATACAAACAGCGTTTGTTTTTGGAAGAAATTCTTATCGTTTGTGTGACCCCTCTACTGTATTTATTTGTCAACTTGCATTTTATGGGAAAACTAGAATTGTGTTACATATTGAATTGATCATTGGAGTTTTCTTAGTTGCACACATTATCCCAAGTTTCCCCATGCAAATAATGTTAAATGTGGATCAATTTGAGTCATTAAGCTGTTTAGAAACATTGTAGAGGTATTTAAGTGGTTTTAACTTTTCTTTTATTGTTAATATTTGAGCAAGGTGGTCACTGTATTCCGCGTTAAACACTTGATGACCTCGTATCTCAATTGTAAATTCTTGTATTTTATATACGAGCATTGTTCCCTTATGTATTGCTTTTATTATTGTGTAATTGTATATTGATTTGTATTTTAAAATGGGTTTCATCATTCTTTGTATTTTCTAAATGTAAAACTTACCATCTGCATTCACTTTCGGGTCGGTCGATGGAGAATCACCTTCAATGAAACAAAAATCAGTTTCAAAAAAATACAGTTCGTGATCTAGCAATATTTGAGATGAACCGGCTATCGTAGTTACAAGATTGAGGGAGCCGATTAGACTCTTTAATAGATTTTCGAGAAAGTGTACGGAATCAGATTCACTAAAGAAATCAATGTAGAAATCGCCACAGGTAACGATAGATTCGTTGTAAGTGCTTGTAAAGTTTTGAAAAATCTTCGAAATTCAGTAAAAGAAATATCAAAATCTGATTGAAGAGGTCTAAAAAATACAAAGTAGTAATGGTTATGTCGGTCATATTAACGACATAAAGTTCGAAAATACCATCAGCGTAGAAATTCTGGTTGCCTGGTAATGGAGAAGAAAATATAATATTTCGGATATAGTTACATGTACCTCCGTGAGGATCTTTTACTTTAAAAGTGTGTCAACTATAAGAGTTCGCTAAATAATAATCTATGAATATAAAATAAGTTTGAGTGTCCGCTATTAGCGCAAAGACGGATAGACAAAGAACTTCGAAATTCGGCACACTCATGCTTCAGAGCTGATACAAGTACCCCATGAAGCGATTATTTCGAAATTCGATTGAGGTATTTGCCAATAACGACATTAGTAAATAAAATCAGGGAAAATCCATTTTCGGAGATATATATTTGTTTTGACTGCCTAAACTGTTAGAGATAGGTGACAGCGAAGAATGGCAATACTGTCCATCTCAAAGAGTTCTACAAACAAGTCCGTGACAGCACACATCTATCTTCAAAGGTTAACCTAAATTATTGGAAAAAAAGGATTAAAAATATACATTTTATACTTAAACATTAGACAAAGTACAAGTATATAAAATTATAAATCAGATGTATTGCATCTGAACTCGCTCCGCCATTTTTACGATGTGGTGTATAAAAAAATTATCCGAAAAAAAAAAAGAAAATTAACTTGATATTTTAGGCAATCCTAAATTATAAAAAAGATTTAAAGTGTAACACAACAAATAACACTCGTGCAAAGCGGATTTCTAGCCAGGGATAAAAGTATGGTTGATATTGTTAATAGAAAGTCATGTTTTGTTAGGTATAAAATATCGAATGGATTTCCATGTAATAAAAATTCAATATTGGTCAATTTGTTCGTAAAGTACTGGATATTATGAAACGAAAATATTATTTTTCATCATTTTATTTGATTTTTGCAAAGATGATTGAATCGTTTTCTCTAAATCCGTGGCGCGATGCCAAAAGGTCTCAAAATTCAAGTAATTTTACGGCAAACACTCTACGGAAATTTTGCGGCAATGTGAAAATAAATGTATTGTATTGATGTTAAGAAGACAAAAATAATTTATTTCCAAAACTGCTTCTTAATTAATTGCTTCTGTATATTTCTGTGAAGTGGATATTCATCTGTTGCTTCTGTTAAAAGAAAATATTATAGTAAGTTGAAAATCACAAAAGATCTTTGACTTGTTCTGTACACAATGCAGTGTCGTTTTAACGAACTTTGTGATAAACTTCAAGCTCATCATCTCATTTGATTAATTTTTTACCTATCGATTACATAATTCACAATGTATTTTACCATTAAATAACATATATACAATTTATAATTTTAAGTTTTATAATATTAAACACTATTTGTAAAACGCGATTAATGGGCAGCTTATGAAATGAAAAGAAACATTTAATGCAAAATGTTCTTGGCATTATTTCGCCACGTTCCATTTTGGAAACACAATATAATGCCAATAAAATGTAATGATTTATATATAATTAGGAAATGTTGGAAGCAGTTTTGTACTTTACGCACTGGGCTGAATTTTTTTCAGTGGGAGCTCGGAGGCAGTCATTTTGATTATCACTGCCGTGCCAGAACTAGATGTCCATAATGCACCCAACATTTTATCATCGTTCGTACCCATGAAAATCGTTCCTTAACGGCGAGTTTTGAATAATGAAAAGTGAGGTGGCTTATTACGGCATTGTGCTTGTTTTGAACTCTCACGAGACTCCCACGTAGTCCTCATTCACGGTGCGGTGACTTCGCGACGGGTTAATAAACGAAGTTCTCGCTCATGTCACCAGATAATGTTTCAAAAAACTGTGATTCGAGTTTCACTCGTTGTTTTGTATACTGCACTATCCATTTATGTCTTCTCAACAAACAATGATACCATATAATTCATTACGAAGAGTGAACAATGTAAACGTAAACCAATCATTCATGAAAGGTTATCGACCATTATAATTATGTGGGAATACGATTCTCGCAAATTGATTTAGGATGAGCGAAGTGAATGGTCGAAACTTTGGTGTAATTAAATGTTTTATTTATTTCTGGCCGAGAAGCAACAATCCTATTCCCATATATTACATTCATTTTCAATTAAAAATTTCCTTATTTTATAAACATAATTATTTTACTTATATGTTTTATAAACATTTCTTATTTTTACGCGTCCATTTTTCATTCACACACTTCAGAATATTTGAATGTTGTTTATTGTTGAAGAAAATCATGTTTGAAAAAGAACACATAAATCCGAGAAAATTTAAATTGATAAAAGAAAGTTCGGATTATCGAAAGTAAAGTAACACGGAATAATTGTCGCATCAGCACTAATTATAGTCGTAGGGGGTAGATTTTACTGTTAGCTTACAGGATGATTTACTCACGTGTCAGAGCACCCGGATCTACTATCAGTAGGATTCAATTGCGTTTTGTTTTCTTCAAAAACATTATTACAAAACGCTTTCTTCATCAAATGGGTTTTCTTCAAATATTTATTTTTGTCTATGAATTTCTTCGGAATGAATGGAATTTTCTACTGTGCGCTGTTATATTTATTGCGAGTCAACTTAGTGTACATACATTTCAAAAAAGTGTCGTTTTACTTTTTAAATTGATATATTTCTAAACCATTCAGTAGGATCAAATGTATCTCTGAAGCTGGACGTGGACATGTTTGAATCATGGTATTACCAATCAGTAACCATAATTCATGAGTTATGCATTTTGTATCTTCCAGTTTATACGCAAAACCTCTCTATATGATAGTAACTAGAAACTTCTCTTACAGTCACGGCTATTATCGGAGTGATTATTGCATAGTTCATTTAAGATTTCATGAGCCCTCTTGTATTTCTCAGAAGTTTTCAGACATTTTTAGATACGAAACTAGTTAAGAAAATATAATTAAGGAATTTCGGGTCCAGAAGTATATTACCTCTCTTATGAAAAAAGGAAAGTATTTGGCAGTTGTTTTGAATTGACGTCCCCTCTCCCTAGGAACAAAGAAAAGATGTGCAACAAACTATACAAGATATAAAAACAATACCAATCAAGTAAACCTCCGATATTTACACGATTACTAGAAAGGAATGCCGTTAAATCGTGGAACCCGTGGGAGTTCTCTCCAAACACGAAATATCTGTGACTGAAACGTAACCCGCTCACACTGCTTGAGCTTTGCTCGGAATCCATAAAAACCAAGGAAATGAGATGGAATACTGCCACTTTTCTAGTCATGAAAATGATCTTTTAACAAACGCGTTAAAACCAAAGTTTTTGGCGTTAATGAAGATGTATTGGCTTCTCGGTTCTTTTAATTTTTTTCACTCGGGGAAATGTAAAGGAAGGAAAATTATTTCGTGTCATAATTTCAAAGTTCGATGTAATGTTTACTAGAGTCAATTGTTACCTTCACATTTCTCTCCACCGCATAATATGGATACATGACTTTATACGTGCTTTCAGTCTTTTTTTAAATATCTTGATAGTTTTAAAAGAAGTAGTACCTTACTTGACCAATTTTATATATTCCTCCCGTTGACAAGTGATTTTGAGTACAAATTTTCTCATTTTAAATAATAACGGAAAGGATTTAAAAATAATGTACTCAAAGGGAAAATACGAGGGAAGACGAAGAGCGAAACTGTGGCATAAATGTAATGGAATACCAGATCAAGTCCGAGAATTATGCATAGGAAGGATGAACGACATCTTCAACCCATCGAAATAAGTGATTTAAACGATTTCGAGGAAAGAGGCAGGTGCTAGGAGGAGCCATTCAAGCCTGTTACGTTGTGCCTTTGAGGTGTAAACAATTGGTCGTGCTAAGTCTTGCAGTCTAGAGAGGCTGTTCGGATTACTTCGACAACTTAAGAGAACCTGCTGCTCCGGTCGGTCAGCTTGGTCCAGCTTCGACCAGGTTCGTTTTTATGAACCGAATACCTCCGCATCCAGTGCTTTGGTTTTCTGCTCTCACCACCGCCAGGGAAGATTTCATGTCCTTCAAACTTCGGCCGGGAGCACGCTCGACAAGGTCACTTGAATCATGGATGTGGTCTGGGACGTTTAACTCAGCGCTATGTCGAGATGACACGAGAAAATTGCAAAGGTCTATCGCTGCTGGTTCTCCTGTGAAAAGATCAGAGTGGATGTCTCTCTTACATGTAATATTCTCGTAGGATTAGAGATTTCTCTCTTCGACATACAAGTTCTTTTCACAGTAAATATTGATATTTAATATTCATTATTGACAAAAAATGGCGTATTTCCCCTCCCTCTCTCCATTGCACCATTAGAATGACAAATCTGCCTTTGTAGGGTGACAAACCTATCTACTCGTACGTTTCATGTTTGCTATTAGCATTACTGAACTACATTTACGCCACTTTGTGAATTTTTATAGTGAAATGCTTCTTTCCATCGTTGTATAAGGATAACACTTCCAAATGTATGTAAAGAAAGGTCAAAGGGCAAAATCGCATGCCCATGGGTTTACTGACGGTAGAGCTCCGTAAATGTATTACCCCCGGCACGAATAAGGGAAATAGAAATGCGGCCATGATCATGCTTCGGTCCCTTTGACCGCCGGGATAGATCCGGTACTCATTTTCTAGCAGGTTCAGTGATAATGGGAGTTAATCTGGACGAAAAACATAAGTAAAATACACTTGACAATGCAAAACAATGTTAGGTAAGCGCACATTAAAGTTCAAGCAAAGCACCTCTTATTAAGACATGAGAAGTTTTTGAAAATTTCCTTTCTCACGGCACATTTACAAAAAAAATACGTTTACGATAACGATAATTGAATTGAATGGACAACGAGAATAGTGAGACACGAATAGTCAAATGAGTGAAATCGGTCGAACAACTTGAGGATCACTGCAGATGGAAAGTTAACGAAAATAAAAAAATTAAATAGAAAATGAAAGATGGACTATAAGAAACGTGTATTTCTCTATTTGTTCGTTTATTTATTTTTATGAATGAATCCTTTATATTTATTGTGAGTTATACATTTTTTCCTAAGCATTATTTTAATTCATTCACTCCTTTTCCCTTGTCTTCAAGAGATCTGAGATAGAGGATGACATGACGAGATGATGTCTCTTTTTGGCAGGGGAATTTCGATAGTGCCGGATGCCCTTCCTGATTCACCTCCCCGAGACGGATGATACGCGAATGACACGATGGCGTATATCGTGGCGGAATGAAAGGCAGGGGAAACGGGAGTACCCCGCGAATCCCGCTTCGTCCACCACCGCGTATTCTATTTGGATCAGAGAGGGTTTTAACCGGTGTCACCAGATTTAGTCGTCAAAGAACTTTAGGCAGTACACCTCGGCTCGTATAGTGTGTCATAGAATAGCATAATATGTGGTCTTCTAAGTACCGTTTCCTTGAAGTGATCAAACGTCAACTTCGCGCCATAATGGACGGTCAAAAGCGACTATAGAAACTGACACGAACATGCTTACTTTTGGGGAATCGTTCTTGACAAATCACTTGGCGGAGAGACAGCGATATATTTACAGAGTGCTGGACCTGAATGCGGGATCCGGGGAGAGGTCGACACAAATGGCAGACGAGGCTCTAGGGGATGGCTGCGGTTGCAGCAGCCCGGTTGAACGAGTACAACTATTCACTAGGTGAACATTCCACAATGAACAAGATGACGTTGACCATATAATATACGACTGTAAATATAATGACAGGAGTCAGCGTGGCTCAGTGGGTAGAGCTCCTGACTGGATGGCTGGGGTTCAAACCCCGGTGAGGTGGTGACTTTCATTACACCTCAACATCCAGACTGGCTCCCAGGCCTACTCAGCCTGCTATCAAATGAGTACCAGGATCTATCCTGGGACCCAAAAGCCGGCCGGAGCGAGATGCTGACCACATCTCCTCCTTCTTCTAGTGCCGGGTTCAAGAAAATCGCGGAGCTCTACCCTCCACGACGGCCAAGGCCCGCAAAGGGCTGTAGTGCCATGGTAATAATAATAATAATAATAATAATAATAATAATAATAATAATAATAAATATAATGACAAGAATTATTACTATTTACGAAAAAGGAAGGAGTTTACACATCCGAAAATTGGTCTAATCTTACACGGAATGAAGAAGTTTTTGGAAAATTCCAGGAGATTATAACAATAATGATGTAAGGTAAGCATTGAAAACAGATGTTGGATAGTTGTTGCGCCCGTCAGGAAATATTACGTAAGAAAGAGATCATATGACAGAGAGACGAATGAGAGAGAATTAAACCCGAGTAATGACATTTGAGTCCAGAGACCGGGATGAAGGATAAACCAATTGAAAAACATTGAACAAGACGAGTTTCTTGAATCCCTTTTAT
Organism: Laupala kohalensis; assembly: GCA_002313205.1. Taxonomy (NCBI): domain Eukaryota; kingdom Metazoa; phylum Arthropoda; class Insecta; order Orthoptera; family Trigonidiidae; genus Laupala; species Laupala kohalensis. The sequence goes on from NNCF01129387.1 coordinate 1,014,834, forward strand.
TGAGTTGCGACAAATCAAAGGAGAGTTGTTAGATAGTTCAACATTCATGCTTTTCAGAAACACAAATGTAACTTTGTGAACAGAATGTAAGTTGTAAGAATACATGACTAGTTTGATTTGATCTCATTTGTTAATTACAGAGATAAATGAAATCCTATGATTAAATCATTCTAAAAATGCTTCAAGATATTTGTAAATGTTAATGTGAAATTAGTTAAATGAAGAATGGGGGATGAATTGTTGAATGCATGCGGCAACAGTAGCGAAGTATTTTATGTAAATTGCGTGTTATTAATAATAACAATAAAATATGTTCCAAATGTGTGAACGAGTGTTTCCCTCGAATCTTCCAACAAAGCCTTTGGAAAATAATTGAACATTTATTTACATTATTAGATTGAAATTAAAAACTAGTAAAAGAACATAGAAACTTTTGAATTAAAAATTCAAATTAATGGTCATAAATACACAACAAAATTTCACCCTAGAAAAATATAATTTCAAAATTTATTTTATCCAAGTGTATTGTGTTTTTAAAAGCAAGATGGCGTCCGGGGAGGAGACTGATAACTCGACTCATTATTTTTAAATGAGACGTCATTCAGAATTTTACAATTAATATTTAAATTTTAAATAAATGTATTCTCACAATCTCATAAGATGATCACTACTACTAAGAATTATCAATGGAAGGAATATTTGATTGTAAATTAATTGATTTGATTGCATTAAAATTATTTAACTTTTCATCTACATATCAAGCAACCTTTACCAGAAAACATACTTAGTCCATAAAAATTCTTTGTTTATCCTAAAAAGATATTAAAGTTACAATACTGGAGAAATTGCTAGAGTCCCTAACGTTTTTTTTAAATTTCGTTACACACATCATAACTTTTTTATGATACTGTGTCTATAATATCTCATTACGTAAAATTTGAGAGTTTCACCTCCCCTCTTCTTAGGAACATGAGATTAATTCAGAATTAGAGGACGAGTATATTTTTACGTGTTAAACAGTAACTTAGAGCACCAAATTACATTATTAAGTCACGAATACTTCGTAATACCTACATAGTGAATATTAGCCAGCATGTTAATCGACATAATGAGTCTGATGAGAAGTGAAATCACTCACTAAGAGGCGATTAGAGGTCGTCTCGAATAAAGGTAGACATCGGTGGAAGCGAGTTTAGGCAAGATGATATGAATGCGAAGACCAAAGATTAAGTGCAAGTAACATTCATTGCTTTCGATGTTTTTTTACCTTCCTAGTCGGGTGGATATTCATATCGCTAATTTGTTATAACTTTCCGAATACGTATAACTTAAGCGGAAAGAAATACAACGCGACAAAAAGTTGTCGGAAGACATTTCTCAAAAACTCTAAAATATTTTAAGACACAACTTGCCATTGACTGTGTATCATTTGCCCCAATACCAATCGAGGGCCGATTTCTGAACGCCGAAACGTGTTGAACCCATTCCCTCACCAGTGAATTTTTGAGATCTTTTCCAATTGCACAAGACCATTTCGTAGCACGAAGTTAAATAAGTATTATACAGTTGTTACAGCTATTACACCTCATTCAGCATAGCACATTGTTAGAAGAGGGAATTCCCTCTTAAGTTGGTGCGGGCATAGGTCTCGTCACACTGTGACAATTATAATGACGTAAAATTGAGAGCAAACATCCAGTACTCATTCAGTGACCCTCGCTTTGTCGAGTCAACAGTTTTAACGAGAAAAAAACTATTCGAAAATGACGATTTTCTATATCTTCATCTTTCAGTTCATAAAATTTTTTATAATACACATTTTACAGAATAATTTTTATGTTTTAAAATTTCAATTGTGATTCGTTCTTAATTGTCCTTACCTCTTCAAAAATGATATTTTATATCTATTTAATACATTTTTCAACTCGTATGAGCTCTTCGGAAATACTGTGCACTAGGTGGTTTTCTCAGGTACCAGCAAGGAACAGTTTTCTACGAAACACTGTAAATAGTATATTGAAACGCCAAAACAGCCAAGGGTATCAAACACACATTTTCATAAAACTGTGAAATGGTACCTCGCCAATCAAAGATCTGCTTCCATGTAACTCTTATTGGATAGCGGATGATTGTCGAGTACGAAGACGTATCCATTTCCTTAATACTATATTTTCACAGGCAAGAAAATTTTTGTTTTATGAAGTCACTAGAGTGAGGGAAGCCCCAGCTGAAAACCGAACAGGAGGTCGAACCTAAGAGCAACGACTCTGCAGTTACATAACGCTACGGTATGACGAGCGACCAATGCGCGCAGCAGTCATACACATTTCCTTTATAATCAGATAATTGTGAAAATATGAAGATTTTCAGATTTTTTGTATTAAAATATCAGTTGTAAATTCTTTTTCAAGCAATATTTTGTGTCTAGACTGAAATGCAGAATACAAATAAAAACAGGTTTCACTCCAAAGATATCAGTCCAATAGTTATCTCAGTAAGTGCTTTGGTTAATAAATCTAACAAAGTGCTAGGAAAAATATGACTAAACTCACCAGAAGTAAAGTAGTAAAACGAAAGGTGACTACTCCCGCTTCTCAAAAAGTAAACTGATCAAAATTAACATTATTAATCACATAGACATATTTCCTGAAAAACATTTAATAACTGTTAAAGTTATAATTAATTCAATAAATTCATTAATTAATTCTTGCTTACTTTCTTTGCACTCACGAAAGAAGTGCAGACAAATTACTTGTTTTTAACATCTTAGAAATGACATTTGTGGTACTAATTGTGATATACTGAAATAATTTAATCTTTTGATGTAATTCATAAAGGTGGTAACTATGCCCATTCAATTTTCAATTGTGGTATGTATTTCCACTGCCTCCGAGTATTTTTGTTTTTAGTAGGGTTACTTTTTCTTACTATTAAAAGAGCAACTTTTTCTCACGATAATCTTTACTTAACTGTAGAAAGTTGAATTATTCCAGCTTATTTTTAAAGAAGCAATTCAAACAAATATTGGAAGAAACATCACATATCAATTCTTTAGTATGATGTATCCTTAATATGATGGATATATCCGAGAGACATCATTCGACCCGACAAACGAAGGCACGAATAGGAAAGAAACTGAGGATGTTCAACCAGTAGTTAGTCTGTCAGTCGCCGAGATCCAGCGGAATGAAGCGCAAAAAGCGCACTCTATAAAGCATCTCCGAAAACCCTCGCAGCATAATTTTGGGGTCTTGCTGAGCTCTTCCACGGAGGCGCTCAACGTCATGAATGAAAGAGCGGCCGCTAGAGTTCTGTGAATGGCTGGCGACCAGGCGAAGGTCGTGGGACTCTTACAGCGCCAAGACTTCCTCTGTCAGGAGGATGTATTAAAGGTCCGTCCGGTGGCCTATGTTACATGAAGAATAATAGCATGCTCGACCTATGATTACGTTCGTCGGTGACTTACCGTCCATGAGGAAGACAGGCTTCCGGCGCCGAATGCGTAGGAAGAAATGGGGGTGGTAGGAGCATTCATCGGGAACAAGATTGCGACATTTATAGTGTATGGAGAAAATTTTAGTTGATGGTGAACACTGAAACGCGTGGATCTCGTCCGAAGGCGGAAGATGCAGATAACGACTGGGATGAGGATAGCCGATCGAAGGTGAATGGGTGGATGGGAGGTAGTCGGACCGAGGACGACGGCCAATTCGACAAGTGGTCTGCGAGGATCTTCGCTTGACGTCCGCTTTCTCATGGACTGGACATGCGTCTCCCTTATGGATGGGAATCGCGCTTTCGACCGCCACGGATGACAACGCTCGTCCGACACGGAGGAGGAGGAGGGGGAGGCGAATACGCTATCCCGCGGTGGGAACTTGGTGTCCACTCCCACGCAACCCTTGACCATTGAAACAGCGCAAACGCAATACTCTTGTTGACGAATGTCCATTTTGCGGTTCCATTCATTGCGCGCGTTCCGAAGCGACACAGGAAGACAACTGGGTTCACGTTCACATATTGGCAGCACTTTATTTTCTATTACTCAAGCTTTTTCTCCCACCATCCGCTGGTTCACACTCCCGCTAGCTTCCGTTTTATTCTGAAGCGATCACTACACATATACATGAGTAGCATAGTTACAAAGTTGGTCCTCATGGTTCGGGCCTAAGGGTGACTAATACTATGGTTACTCTTTTTCTCGTATTTTGAATTATTTTATTAGATCAAATCTATAACCAGTGTTTTTGGAACAAATAAAACATTTAATAAAAACTAATATTTGTTAAATAGCTGTCCTTTTATATTGCATTAGCAACCCACTCCGGCTTCGCACTTGTGTTTTTGACATGTTACACTTCAACTCTTCTAGAATAGAAATCTAAAATATTTTCTCAGATTGGTTCTTTATTCACAACGCAGCGGCGCGAGTTCTGATGCAATATTTGTAATATATCATATTATATACTCGTAATTCGTCGTTTTATAATAAATTCATTAGAAAATTGTTACCAATGATAAAATATCTGTCTTCGTTTGCGCGGTCGTATGCCATTGACGATGGCGACGGCAATATAATTTTGCGATTAACGTAAATAATATTAATCTTAATACTCACGTTAATACTCATATTAAAGGAGCACTGAAACTGTAAGAGGCGAGAGGACTCACTTTAAAACAACATGCATCCGGGAACAAAATACTATTTCGTCTACTACGTTGTACCTGGTTGCTGTGAAAACAGTTCCTTGAAAAATTAATATACTTGACTTAATTGATCGATTGCAAGGGCATTTTTTGCAATATCCGAAAATTCGAATTTATACCAAGTGCGGGACCACCCACAAATATTCTAAAACTATTTCGATTGACACCGTAATAGTTTTTGTCGTTGGTTAATTCTGATCATTAAGTGCCTCAAATGTCAGAATCATTCGAGGAGTTTCTGAGGGTTGAAAATCACAACATACTCTTTCTATTTTTTTAAATAAATTGCTTGAAGCGTCAAGCGTCTTAAGTAATAAAACTACTTCAAATATTTTGAAAATAAAGTTTCAAGCCTTTAAAATTGATGTACATTTTTAAATAATCAAGTCTCCTTCAAGAAGTGCGTGTACATGAAGTGGGAGTGAAGATGTATAGTGAGGGTCGCATACCTTTTTCTGTACCATTTTCTCATTCTATTTTTGAGTGTGCGACAAAGCGTGATGAAAATTTTAGAGCAAGTTGTGAAGTTATAAACTGTCCTCAAACAAAATTGCACCAATGATATTTCTATGCATTTTAAAATATGAATAACGGGTATGGACAGCACATTTGCAAGAGGTAAAAAAAGGAACTTTTATTGTGCCATTCAAAATAGATGAATTTTAGAACTAAATAAAAAATAAAACTGAATTTGTATTCTATCAATTCTGACAATCCTGTCCAATCCTGTCCACAATGTCATTTGAGGTTGCTTTTTGCATGGTAACATTCCTTTACAGATAAAATCAAACATAGAACTAACCTATTAAAATCCTTTATATAAATGCTGAGGAAAAAACAAAAACTGAAAGTAATGCCTAGATTTTTTTCTGCAGACCACAGAAATTTTCTCGTGGACCAGCGCCTGGCGACCGCTGTGTTAGTGGTCGTGCTCTCCAAGTGGCGAGCACACTACTTACCGGCAGTTGCTTATGCTCCAGGGCCGGAACGGAGGCGTCTACGAGTGGCGAGCAGCCATGATCTAAAGCTGTGACCCGACGCCGTGACCCTGCCGTTCCCATTCTGCGTAGTGGTCACGCGCCGTAACTCCAGACGCACCCCCGCTCCCCCGCTGCATCTCGTCACTGCTTTTTTTCTGCCCCGCCAAGTCCCACAGCATGCACCCTCGCCATGGAAATACGCATCTTTGTCGGTGGGAGCATTCGTGAGCATGTGGATTTCAGCCCAGTGATATGTTTTTCCGGTGACCTAATCCTTGGATTCTCACAAAATGTTTGTTGCATCAACGTCTGATCCACCGATGTTCTAACAACACTCCTGCATCTTCAGTTCAAGAAGTTGCAATCTAAAACTGCCAGGGTACCCGATCGTATACTTGTTTATATAATATTACCAGCAGAATGAAACCGGCGTTGCCCGGGAGAGTGAACTGATCATACATCTTTTGTGTTCTTCTTTTCTAATAGTTACGTTTTCAGTTATTTCTTTTTATTATACTCGTCAGAGTAATGTGAATATTCGTAGTGAAAACCACACGCTTCTATTCTGAGTCTGATTCACCTCACCCCAAAGCTTAGGGTACAAAAAGGTGAGATGGCTGAAATTAAGACGCACGGAAGGTGACATTATCGCCAGAGACTTACACCTACAATGTGCTTCTATTGTCGGACACCCAAATTTAGTGTCAATAATATCAGAGGTAGACATTATATTGCATTTAACTATAACGTTCGGGGCGTTTTCTCTCATGGTTCCTACATCCTTACACATCAGGAAAAAAACTATTCATTTCAACGACCCTGAAATCAATGGATTCGACCCTCATGTTGGTGGATCTATTATTTTTACACGTCATCCTCCATTGAATATCGGTGAGGCTATACTAGTATTCATTTTTAAGATTAAATGAAAGATGTGGTGTCTACTAGTATTTTACTAGTAGACAACACCACATCTTTCATTACTTCACCCTTTTTTATTTCTCTATTATTTTTACCGTCTCACTTCACTCCTAGGAGTATTTCACTTACATGGTCTGGGCATATTAAACGGCATCGGAAGTATTATGATTCTCCTCAACAACCTTGAAAACTAGGGATTCAACTCTAATATCAGTTGTTTTCAAATATTTTTCGTGTCACGCTTTTTCCAACCTCACCTCTAGGGGTGTCATGCAACCCATTTGATCTGAACTCGGACATCACTGTGCCGGGAGTACGTTTCTTCCTCTGAAAATCCCCGAAAAAAAATGGATTCGACTCCGATATCCGTCGTTTTCCATTATTTTTACATGTCTCGCCTTTCTCACCTCACCTTCAAGGGTAATGTATCCCCCTTATGATCTGAACTTTAACATCACAACATTGGTTGTATATTTACTCATCTCATAAACTCAGAAAACCATGCATTCAACACAAATCGGTCTTTGCAATAAATTTTTTTTTGTCATCTGCTTTCTCACCCCCCTTAAGGGTGCAAGGGTGTCTTATTTCCATGGGCATTGAATATACACTTAAATGATATCTGATTTGCCGCTCTTTAACTCAGCGTGTCGAAAACAATGGGTTCGTCACTGATATATGTATTTTACGATACTTGTTACACGTTAGTGCCTTCCTTAGGGGTGTGTGGGGGTTGATCGTAGACTTATGTGCCATCGGAAGTATCATTATGCGTTTCAGCGACCCCGAAAACCGTGGTCTCAACACCAATATCAGTCGTTTTCCATATTTCTCCTTGCCAACCAATTCTCACCCTCTACCCACGGGGTGGTAGGAGTGTAGTATCCAGCAAATGTACTGATAGTAGACTCACGCGGCACGGGGTGAGTCTATAAATATTAGCGATTACGATAACTACGGTGCCAAATCTAATATCGGGGTGTTTCATTATTTTTACTTCCCATCCTCCATCTAAAGGATGATTAGAGTGTATTATCACCCCCATGGGAACTAATCATGGATTTAAGCAGCAGTGCGTGTGACTAATCCTCTCAGTGAGCCTCAAAATTATGCATTCAATCTTAATATCGGTCGCTTTCGATCATTTTTTCAGGTCACCCTCTTCCGTGGGGGTGCTAAGGGTGTCTTATCCCCATAATGTTTTTCGCCGTATACTTATTTGAGTACCAAGTTTGCTTGAAATTGCTCCAGGCATTATAAAATAATGGTGAAATATGTACACGTATATTTATATATTTGTATTGAATTGTTAAAAAATCAGAAAATGGACTAATTATGTTAAATTTCATAAAGTGATTTGTCAGTTATTTTTATCATAAATTTATTTGCTTCATGAAGCTCACAAGAACCAATGTGAATTTTGCTTACTTTGCAAGGGATATAAACCCTCCAACTACAGAATAAAGCCCTCTGCCTTTCATTTTTCTGAGATGTTGCATACTATAGATGATAGACAAATTACACGTATTCGAATTTAGCGGCTAAGAAGAAATGAACTAAATGTTTAGAAGAAAATCTAATATTGTATTTTTTTTCGTTTTATTTTGTCTTAACTGAATTATTATGTAACGAAACTGTTATTTATTCTTGTCTTAAGTATCAAAAGGTCTATTAGCTCCCCCCCCCCTCAGTTCTTCTCATAATGATTCCTCAGAACTGGGCGCTCATAGAATAGCCTTGATGTCCCTATGACATAGAAGAGTCTGCTGTAAGTTTATTTAACACTCATATGAAAAAGTAATTGTACTTCAACACACTTATATTGCTAGATGAGAGCACAAGGTTGCTTGAAGAGCGTGGAGTTGTGTGCTGTGTTCGTTCACCAGCTCCCTGTCTTTGCAACCACGCGAGCAGTGAACGACTTTAACGTGAGGTTTTTGTCCTTAACGATCAAACTGTTGTGTTCAAGAGCATATTCAAGTCAGAATTCTGAGTAGAGAGAGGCAACGTCTTAACCTACTAGGGGCCAAACTAGATACATATTCTCATCTCTTCAATAAGTGCACATAAACTTGACGCATACAGCTAACCAAGTTTCTAGAGCTCATGAAGTTCGCCAGACATTTCTCAACCAACGTAGACTGGAGACCGTAGTTTAACAAAATGCTGTAGTGTCGGCGTTATCACTACGCATACTTATTTGCAATTAGATATTACGTATAAGTAAAATGTAATAGATTACAAATATGTATTTTTGAACAGGTGTATGATTAACCCGAGAAAAATGTAAAGGAATTTTTCATTTTCTTTTTCTATTTACATTTTTTAAACTACACCCTTGGTTATTTTCTCAAAAATTTAGTCGTCGTATATACTTAATTCTTCAAGAAGTAACAGATAGATTTAAAAATAATAATTTAAATATCACTTTTAATTGGAAGCATTAGACACGAATTGTTATCTCATTACATTACCAGTGGCACTGAGAAGTGGTGTCACGTTTACAAAATGAAGAGCGCAAATGTGTATCTTGCTCAGATTCATCATGTCGATTAGTATTTGGGTCAATGTTTCTTCAGCACGTGGAAAAGAGTTCAGTTTATTCTAATAGTTGCAGCATCTATTCATTCACGTTTACAGCGCCGACGCATTATCTGTGCGCTTGGCCTTCGGTAGCAGCTTTTGGGTGAGAGGGGAATCGGGGGTACTATTCTAAAAACAATGACTCACTATCGGAATAAAAATAACATACATCTTAGTTCGCACGTGTACATAAAGTGGTCCACATAAGAGATAGATGAACAAAATTTAGCTTATTGTTCCCTACGTTGACAAATAAGAGGGCAAAAATGAGATGCCAATGTCTGTAGTTAGGCTAGTAGCAGGTGGTTCGCGCGTGCAGAGAGAGTGTTGGTACTGTTGATGGAGGGAAAAGGGATGGAGTGAGACAAGAGCGGAAATTATACGCCAAGTGGAACTGCCGTCCAAGTAAAGCGTATAGAACACTGCAACTAAACCGGCTAGTAAAATTCGCCCGATCACTAAATGTTCAGTCGGAGCAACTCGGATATCAATTTACATTCATTACATTCCAACAAAAATTATTTAGCAGCGCTATCTTGTCCTTTTCCACCGCGCAGTTTCAACGATTTTGGCAGGTTTGAAAGACTCGGCTCCAGGGATAGTCACCCATATAGTAAAGAATGCCATTGGCGAGCAACTACGGTCCAGGAATCCTATAGACCCTCCGCTCTTCCGGTGGTTGAGTGGTATAAATGCCATCGTACTGCCTTGTTTTGATACTTGTACTCGACACAATACTTGCCTTTGATTAACGTGGCATTTTATGAGCTGTCGATTGATAGGTTTTAATTCTCTAAATACGTCAAATTAAACCAGAAATCTGTACACAAAGTCAGACTTTATTTCTTGGGTACATAATGCAAAAGATACGTTTACATTTTTTTTATCCGGAAAGACTTACAGTAGACGTATAGGAAAAATAGAAACCCAGACGAGACTCGAACACATGAAAATACCGAGTTCGGGGTTCCGAGATCAGGGTTAGTGGGGAAGAATGGTATTTTGTGCCTAACAACCCAATTATTTTACTCGAACATTACAATGGAACAGAATTAACGTGAAAAGAATCATGTTCTAATATTGGTTGAGTATCCATTTAAACTTTTCCATATAGTCGAGTCAAGTTCTTCCAACTAGAAACCAACATACTTGGAAACATTTTCTTACTACAAGATACTCGTTACTTACTTGGTTAAAATATTACGTCATTGCATACTGGAAGATAGTAAAACAGAAAAGCAATGACACTCCCTTTTGACGATACAAATCAAAATAATTGAAGCATGTCATTCAAAAACCAGCTCTCGCGAGCGACAGGGGAGAGCCACATTATGTTCGCTGCCGTTTTTCTCTTTGGCATTGTTCTTATCAATCGAACAACTAAACTTTATTGTCGTGTGAGAAATAGTGCCCATACTACGCTATTATATTCTTGCAAAATGAATCTTACAAGTAATTTTACTTCTTTAACTATGCTAAAATTTCGAATACACACGTTGTCTTCATCTGGGTTTAGTTATTGAATGAAGCATTATATCATGATATGTATGTCATGTACAGATCCTCCGATACAATATCTCCCAAAATCAGATCATTCCACAAGTAAATACACATCATTATACCTTCTGTTTATCACTTAATTGTGGTTACATACTAAGTGTTAAACGTTTAAATTTATTGATCATGTAATAACGGCATTTTCCTGAAGGCGACAGCATAAATTTTATTCCTTAAAAATGTACCAGGTCGATTTTAGCAATCTTTTCGAAAAATGTTAATAACTCGTTATATTTTACATGTATAAGCTTGAAAATTGTAAATGTTGTCACAATCATAATAGGAATCATTCGCTGAATAAGAATTATTTTTGACACTTTTAGTTTATTGTAAAAAAATTAGTAAATTCGACGTATCGGGAAAAGCTGTGAAAATTTCGCGTTTCTTAAAACATTTCTGCTATTTCAAAAGTATTATTCATTCTTAGAACTATTTTTTAAATTTAAGTATATGGAAAAAAAACATGACAAATTTTATAGTTTTAACAATGTTTTTCTATGATTTTTTGTGCCTTCTGCAGCACTTCAAAGTGAGGGGTCTATAATAAAATATTCGATAGTAAGCCCTGAAGAAGACACCGTGCGTTATCGAAACATTCGCATAGTTTAAGAAATAAAATTGCTTGCACACGAGAAACTGTTTGTGTGTCTTGCACAGAACATCCCTTTCACTCGTTTTCTTTTTCTCTTCTTGCAACCTTTCGATTAATTTTGGGACCCACGTAACTTCTACAGGGATCAGTGAAGAGCGTTTTATTTTCCTTGCTTCGACCTGTGCTCAGTGGCGGATCTATGGCGAGGGGGGGGGGCTAAGGTGGCTATGGCACCCCCCACACACACACATTAGACCTGAACTCTTAACAGATAACATTGAAATTGAAAAGTTATTGTTATTAATAATATAAATAAATTTAATAAATAATTGTCTTTGTTATTGTTATTAATAATACAAGATTGTTAATTGTTAATTATTTATTTGATGCATTTTATTTTAAGGTAATGTTTATAAAACTTGTGTTGTAAAACCATTATTAAACAAAAATGCTCCCCGGTTAGTCCCCCACCCTTGATTACGCCTCCGCCTATTCTTAACCTACAGTATCGTCCTTGATTTACGGAAAGTGTCAGTTTAAAAAATGTGCTATGTTATATGTCCCTTATCCATATCAATATATGCAATCAGAAACTTTCTGTCTATATACGCAAAGGATTATTTTCTTGTGCAATACATATCTATTCACTACGTATTGGAGACCCAAATTTACAGACTTTATCTTTAAACAAAATTGCTCAGGTACAAGGAACTTTGAACAGTGAATTGCGCAGTACAACCAATCATATTTTATAACCAAGAATTGTAATAATACTTGTAAATTTTTTTGGATAAAATAGGTTATGAGTTAAACATAATGAAGAAAGCCGAGGGTCTGACTCAAGCATATTAAACCAATCGCCAATTGCTAGTTTTCTTCCTAGGATTAACAGCCATGAAAAAGTTACGTGTCGAGTAGATTGTTATCATGATGTATAAGGGGTCCGTAGTGAAAAGGGAAATTTCAAACGCGAGTTACCACTGTATTGGTCAAATCACACATGGATGTTCTTGAAAATGTGTTGTAAAGTATTGGTAAAATTGTTTATTTCAGTGAACTTCCAACGAGCCATGACAGCTTATAATTTAGCAGTAAATTTACAGAAATTTCTGGGAAAAAATTAGGAGCGTTTTAGTGCGACACAAGTCGAACTTGCCTTTTAAAAAGACTGTACTAGACTCCTCTGGTGATCGGGAGACTTCTGTTTGTCTGGACCATTTTATTTTACATCGACATTATTTCTCGCTTTATCCGAATCTCGTCACTTCACATTTACTTTCGTGAACTCATCTATTCTTATTTTTTAGTAAGTCGTCCTCTCGACGACTGTTCACCCACTCTTTGACCGAAGCTTGCCATCTTCCATCCCGCACCTCTGCTCCAGTTCCCTTGAGGATCAACTTCACCCTTGGCTCAAAGATACACATATGATGTGTTATGGGCTCACACCTTCCGGCCAATGCCCCACGGAGACGTCTCTCACTCATCCCATGCGTACGAACTCCGGTGAACGACCGCGATGCGCGCACCCACACACATTTGGGCGCGTCGCTACGCACAACGCCTTGCGCTCTCGCTCGCCTCGCAGGCTCCTTGAAGCGTCACGGGTCTGTGCGCGCATCGCTGAGCCCAACCGTGCTCCAACGTGTTCTGTTCCACATCTGCCCAGACGCGTGTGGGAGGTCGCAAAACGCTCGTGAATGAGACTTTATTCACTATCTGATGGATATTCTGCGGAGATAGTGGGTAGCTGTGAGGCCTCTGAGGAAAGTGGGAGTCGAGAGTACGAATCGATATACCCCTCTATCAAAGATGTCAAGAGTAGGCGAAGGAAGGGAGTCGATGCATCCCACTAAGAGTTACTCTTCGAATGCAAAGCATCAAATTTTTACGTTGTAAAAATATTATTCTCCGTTGCCAGAATAATTTTCTTGCAAAACAGGTCACACTGTGGAACTATGCTGAATTGCGGTCTTAAACAAGTATAAGAACAGTAGTTATTACATGTCTACGATTATTAATTATTTGAAAAGTGTAGTTACGTAGAGTTACGATGGGAGAACTGCAAATATCTCAATATGGCGCGTATATTGTTCTATTTACTTGGTGCAATAATTCGGTGATATTGACAATAAGACGATTCAAGGATTAGATTTGTCCATCTTTGGCAGATCAGGATCGAGTAGTTGACTCCAAAAACATTAATATATCTATATGTATGTAATATGTAAACTAATACTTCTTCTTAACCACTACTAATTTCTAATAGAATTGTTGTTTTTTTTCAGAGAAATTAACACAAGTGTCTCCAATTCCAACTTTGACCGAGTAGTCCCGAACAATTCATTTTCCATTTGCTTGTGACGTGAAAAATTTACCTTTAGACTGAATGATTGTTATAGTAATTTGAACCGTAATTTGTAATAGTAATTTGAACAGTTTCACAATATTTTCCATCTCGAAAAGAGATTCAATGATGTGGATGGTGAATACAAGTCAAACTGAGGTAAGGATAGATAGAATTTTCTATAAAACAACTCTTTAAAAAATTTGACATTTTACAAAACTGAATCGAAGATTATTGGGGAGAGGTGCGAATGTGGTTTGAGGGCATGAACTACTACACGCAGTGTTGTAGGTAACTTGGGCTTGTTTCGGAATGAAAGGTATCCTCTTCATGCCAGGAGTTTTGGTGGCGACAGCGGTAGAGAAGTTATGACTGCGTGGGTGTGTTTCTTCAAAAGTTCGAGGATGTAATATTCTTTTCGTATGCGGTTGATATAGAAATGGTCAAAAGTAGGATAACTTAAGTATTAATGCTTTTACCCTATAGTTATGCAAAACTAAAACGAAATGTGAATAGTTTATAAGAACATACGAAGAATTTCACAATATCACAGGTGTAATAAAGTTGAGATAATTTTGATAAACTTACGCAATGAGTATTCAGGGACGTCGTTTCATTTCAAAAGAATTTGATGTCATAATTGAAGAATTTATATAGAAATCTCTTAGATTGCGGTGAACCTCACCGCCAGGTAACAGATTAATCATGTTACGTCGAATGAAAATGGGAGACGGGACCGGGATTCGAACCCGGGACCTTG
>NNCF01129388.1:1783-13920 GCA_002313205.1 Laupala kohalensis
TATATATATATATATATATATATATATATATATATATATATATATATATATATATTTCTGATGTTATATAAATAATTCCGTGTATATAAAGAAAATCCTTCAGAAACAATCTCTGTAATATTGAAATGTATACTGTTTGATGAAATAATAAATTCTTTCGCAACTCGGTGTTGAGTGCAAGGTAGGAGAAAATAAGAAACAGGGATTGAATAAAAGCGATAATATTAATTTTATGAATGTGTATAAGCTTGTAACCCATATCTAACGTCTGTCGTAAATTTTTTTCGGATGTGTGTATGACATATTGTTGTCTTCTCGCAGAATGTGGGGAGATATATGTCTCCGGACATTGAGGTAGGTCTTTGAGCGTTTTTTTCATGTTTCTCTCCGGGATGCCAAGATCCACGATAAGACTCCTCTTCTAATGCTTCATTAATATTAAAGCTAGTATATTCATAGTTTAATATGCTACCCAAAAAACATATCAATCAACATATAATCCCCATTTGCTGGTGTAGAGAATATATATCGTTGGAAATAAAATATACTATGTTTTGTGCGTGGGGCCAAAAAACACTTACGAAGATATGTCGTATTGCATCATCACCTGTTGGCGAATCACCATCTAAAAGAATAGTTGTTTCTAAAGTAAGATATATGTTGTATAAAATAAAACACACACACACATATATATTGTGGCAGAACGGGGTTGAAAATTTTAACTATAAAACAAATAAATTAATTAATAAATTTAAAACACCTCGGCTAGCTCCTCTCAGGGTTCCACAATATTTAAGGGGTACGATTTTTATCAGAAGGAAAAGGACCATGCATTGGTTCCACTTAAGGAAAACGCAAGACAAATAAATCCATTAATAAAAGCTATTTTAATTACTAAAAACATCCCTTAATTAAATAAATTTCCCCCAAAAGACACAAATACAAATCGTCGTCATCAATCACCTTAACGCCGAAGTGACGTTATCACTAGAAAAAACACA
The DNA here is from genome assembly GCA_002313205.1 of Laupala kohalensis. Taxonomy (NCBI): domain Eukaryota; kingdom Metazoa; phylum Arthropoda; class Insecta; order Orthoptera; family Trigonidiidae; genus Laupala; species Laupala kohalensis. Next base: position 2,785 of record NNCF01129388.1, read on the forward strand.
AACAGAAATTCCCCCAAAAGACACAAATACAAATTGTTATCATTTAACAATCACCTTAACGCCGAAGTGACGTCATCACTACAAAAAAAACACATAAACTAACTTACACTGAATTTAAAATCTGATCTTCTTTAATTAACAATCAACATTCCTTTTATCTAAAGTGGTATCAAATCACTGAATTTAATTACCATTTTAATTTAATTAACAATAACCAACTCCCTTTATCTAAAACGATCTCAAAGCCCTGAATTTAATTACTATCTTAATTTAATTAACAATAAATCTCTTTTTCTCTTCACAAAAACAAAACACTGACTTTACTCATGGCATGATTCATTTAAAACTACAGTCTGTCTGGGCACTAAGTTATTCTAAAGTCCGTGCCTTTCTTACGTAATTCATGCCATGACGCGCAAGCGCAAAGCGGTGTTGGTTTAGACAATTACCAACAGACGTACTATACCTCTCAAGATGACCAATTACCGCCGCTAAGTAGGGTCCTCCCGGAGATCAGCCCCTCAACAGTCTGTGAGCCGTCAGCTTCTCGCTAAAAGCCTCCAATGGACACGTCCGCAGCGTCAACATCTATGCGAAAACTCTTCAAGATATGAGTTGCGAACAGCGCGCGAACAACTGTAAGATCTGTGCGCGATCAGAGCGGCATCTGAGCAGCACCAGAACGGCTACAAAAACTTTAATGTAAGCCCGACGAAAAACTTAGATGTCAGCACGACAAAAAAATTTAGATGTCAGCTGAACACATCTGATTACTGCTGAAAAAATCTGTATGAGCGAGCTGCTACATGAACTCCTCCGAAAAACTTGTATGTGAATTAACACATCTAGCGCTGCCGAAGAAATCTCTATGAGCGAGTTGCTACATGAGCTCCTTCCGAAAAAAAACTAGTCTGTGAGAGCGAAAAACTTCGATGTGAGGGAGCTACCACCTGAGCTCCTCCGAAAAACTTGTACGATCTGCGAGACGTGAGCTACGTCAGCAGCGTCAAAAATCTGCGAGATGTGAGTTGTGAGGACGAAATTTGGATAGCTCTGCCTTAAAAGGGCTCCATCCCTTTTTTCTCCCGAAAATCTTCAAAATTTTGAATGTCACGTGCTCGAAAACTCCCAATACCGAAATGATTTCCCCTTCTTACGCCTTGATTCTCATTGGAACGTTTAAAGGGCTTCAACTGCTTTCTAGAATATTCTCAACGACGTTTTAATTTTCAACGCTTTTTCAAGCAAGTTCGTACATGTTTTTACCCTTCGCCCATCTGGTGGTTCTGAGGTAGGGGGGAACCTCCTCCCCCATCCCCTTGCTAGCTTCCGATTTCTAAAACCTGATACATTTTTCTTGACGCTAAAGGAACCGCCGATACCCTGGTGCCGCGCTCCGGGTGTGGCTGCCAATCCTCAGATCGGCCCTCCAACCGTCATCCTTTTAAATTTCTACTCTTTAAACTTCAAAATTCCGCAACATGGATGATTAAAGTTATAATTAATAAATCTCCTGCTCAAACGGGATATGTACCCTGCGTACTTCGAACCCCGGTGCCCGCAATGTTTTCCCGAAAGCCTGCTACGGGAAGAGCGAAAACCGAAATACAGATGGTATCGTTTTAACGAACCAAGTCCCCTGCTCAAACAGGATATGGATCCTGTGAACTTCGAACCCGGTGCCCGCAATGTTTTCCCGAAGTAACCGACGGGAGGGATCTCAAAACCGAACGTCAAAAGATATTATGTTAACGAACCAAGAATCCCCTGTGCAAACGGGATATGGGCGTCCGGCGATCTCCGCACATGGGGGGTTTGTCCAAAGCAAGCTATAACCAATAGTTCCTGCTTTTAACGAACCGAAAAAAAAGGATGTGAAGTGATATTTTTCGATAGACACACACCTACACTCATATACATGTGTGTAGTAGTGACTAGCAAACAGTATATATTATGACAAATAATTAGTTTTCGTTCGGAACACGCAGAAGAAATATGAAAGCCATGTTGGTGGAATTTTAAAGAATTCGGAAATGGATGTTGTCTGGCGGTGAGAAGAGATCTGGGTGGTCAGCTGGCTTTAGGAATGTGTCAAGGGAAGGAGCCCTCAGAGACGATGCGACAAAAACATTTTCAGTCGAGGTTTAAAACAAAATATAATTTAAGTGTTATTGCGAAGGTCTGTGTATGAAATTGGAATAGAAATATCTTAAGTGAAAGAGACACGAAATTAGCTGTCTTCAATAATTGAAGTTTGTGGAAAAATTATAAACAATTCTGGAAGAAACGACAAGATAGAAATGCTAACTTCATCGGTTCGAAGGGACGCGGTGGGGTCTGCGCACGTGCCCTAGCCGCTTAGAGGAGTGACGTTAATGGGTCGCAAGGTGAATTATGAATTTTGGGGGAGCCATCTGGCTAGAGTCAACGAGAATGACACAGGGATACTTTGTTTCGCAGATCTAAGAAGAAGGGCAAGATTGGCCTTGTATAAATAACAGTCGAGTTGAACCCAATTAGAAATTTCGTGCCAGCGAGCGATATTCCGAAACGTAGTGGTGTGGGAAAATGACCAAAGAAATTTTTGGGGGCTTGTAGTGGAAAGAGGTGTTGGTGAGATTTGCCAGATCTTTCTATATAAATTGGTTTCGTTGGAATGACACTCATCAAATTTTATGATCTAAGTTAAACGAAATGTCAAAGCTAGTAAGAAATTTCTGGAGTATAAACAGATTTCCGGAATTCGTAAAAGAAAGAAGCAGGGGTATTAACATATACTGATATTGGCTGAGGACCTTTCTACGTCACTTGGTGACTGACCTACCAGACATACCTCAAGGATAATAGAAATCGATTGCCATTGGAGGACAGATATCTGACGTCAGAAAAGGGCAGAGTTCATTTCTAAGATTTTGGGATTCTGGCAGGGAGAACTAGTATAGGACAACGAACTCCACAGGAACACGAGCTTATGATTGTGGTTCAGATTTGCTTACTTGCTTCGTATTGTTATTCAGATGTTCGGGAGGGGTGACGAGGGTAGGTCATTTGGAACTCAGTTTTGAAGAGAAAGAGAAGACGAGGGAGATAGTCGGCTGTGAAAGAGTAGCTGGGAGTGGTAGGCAATGGGATGGTCACTACGTTTGGTCGCGTGACAGGGGCGATTCAAAATGGATTTAAAAATTCCATGCTATAAGTAGAGCGAAGATAAGTGTATTGTGAAAATTTCTTCCACGGTGGCGCCGGGGGATTTCTCGGTGTGAAATTGATGGAGTATGTCTGTCGAATATTAATGTATCCACTCTCGATAATATTACAATTGACAAAGAAGGCAAAATCTTTTGTTAATTGTACCTCGCTATCGAAGAGGTAGTGCTCGATGATGACTGAACCATCTCGCTTGAGGCTTTTAACATCCGACCCTCTTTGGGCACCGTCATCAAGAACGTTTGCCCTTATAGTGTCATCTGGACCAACAGTGAATCCGAGGAGGCGTCCGATGGAATGTAACATGTTAAGGTAGAGAGGAAGCGATGTTGTCACGCGTCACTTGTGCGTTGTTGTATCCGCGTGAAGCACAAACATATGCTTTTTATTGGCAAATTGTTCGCGGAAAAAGGTGTTGAGATAGTGTTCGATATCGTCGATTGTATACGTGCCGACTGGGACGGTGAGTATGTGAACACGTGTCTTTCCATCGTATTCGGAGACACCGTACCCTAATCGATTTCAGGTGTCGAGCACGTTACACACTGTATTCGTCGTCTGCAAACCGAGGAAGGAAGAGTTCATAGTTGCTTTCTAAGGTGATTGGCAATGTGTAGTGCACGGTGAGCACGGGAGCAGTTCCAGTGATGGTTAAAGTTCCACTCATCTCTGCAGTCTACAACATTTCCCCTTGTTCCAATCGTAATATAGGAACTGAAGACAGAGACGTCCACAATATTCAGTATTGAAATTTTCTACCTGCGTTCTATTGTATGTGATAAGATGTTGCTTTCCCGCATAGCTGTGAAACTCCGGTGGAGGGTGTAATGCGAAGGAGTGAAAGTAGCAGGTGTGTGATGGATGTATCGTGTATGCCACAAAATGAGTTCTAGATTGATCATACTCGATTCACGTCTGTTCTTCCGTTGTGGTAATGTATTTCGCATAAAGACACCTCTAAAATAGGGAATCCGCTATGTTTGAGCATGACATATCATTTCTTCATGCGTCATACTTCGCTGTTGAATCCCCCTCAGAAAAGGTTACTTGGAATCCTACATTGTCTCCTCCTTTTCGTCTTCTTCTTTCCGCATCCCTTACCCTTCCGTCATCGCAATCGTCTTCTCAATCCCTTCCCTTCCATAGCCTTGTTATGTCGTATCATCTCCATTTTCGTTGATTCGTCTTTGTATTACTCACGGCGGAAGCACCCCCCGCTAATGACCCAAATGCACCTAAAACACCTATGAGGTGTAGGAGCGGGAGAAATCTACCGACACGCTTCGCTATCGGAAGCTGTCTCTTGATCTTCTTCTTGTGATGTCGACGTCGTGTCATTGTGAGAACTGAACCATGCGCTCGCAATGCCCCTCTATTTAAAGACAGGTGGTAGAAGGAGTAGAGAAGGTGAAAGAGGTGGTTCAATAGAGGGTTGACGAGAGGGAGGATGGGATGTGTGGGCAGTGGACGAAGGGTTTGTTGATGCTGCATCCAGTCCGTATGTTCTACACTGTATTCAATTTCAATATATAAAGAATAATCCTTTCATTTTTTCATACTTCCTGTACAAATTTTTTAAAAATCATACAGGTACCACAAAATCAATACATGGCGTGGTTGAGCAGAGAAGTTTAAAAATTGAGATGTGTCACTGAGCTTGTACTACAAAGAGTGTGGAGTTTCAGAGATGACTCACTTGACTTATTAACATCATCTGATAAAATGTTTGAACACCCCCTTCTTATTAGGACAAGGCAGTTGATCATTGTAGTAGATTCGTTGGTGAAGCCGCTGACCTGATCCGTCTGAGTTTCCTCTTCAGCAAATTTCCGTCTTCCTCTTGAACCAATTAGCTGCGAGGTGGTCCACTTGGCCGCAGTAATCTCTTTCTTATACACTTACCTCCTTCTTTTATTAGACAGGACCTCTGTGGTTTCTTGAGCTTTCCTATTGCAGTAATGGAACTGACTTGTTTATGATTTAATAATCTTTTCAGAGATATCTACTGGTACTCTAGGTTTGAGCATTTCTGTAGTCACCGGTATCATGGTTCTTAAGGGTCGACTCAATATCAGTTCTGCTGGTATTAGTCCAAGGGAAATAAATGGTGTGTGTAGCGAAATGTGTCCTTCCTATATTTCCTACAATATACTCCTTCCCCAGTTAATTGCTCGCCCACATCAGCCTGCTCGCAAGCACTTAGTCGCTGATGACCTAGGAACACAGCTTCCTACAGAGATAGCTAAATACAGCTCACCACAATATTTACCGCAAGATAATATAACTTTCACCACGAATATTCACCTGAAAAGAAAAGAATGAACTCTTTTTACACTTCAGCACGGCCCATCTGAAATACAAGATATCCAAGGCACACCGAATTCCAAGGCACACCGAATTCCAAGGCCAGCAAATTCCAAGGCCCAGACAGAGAATAGAACTCGACATAAAATAAGTTCTATGCTTATCTTCACGTCAAGCAAGCACGCTAGCACCTGACCGCCTTATGACGCCTTGTGACGACATAATTCCTTCACTAGAACTAATCACCACTAGTATGAAGATCGTCAACTATCTTAACTTTTAAGATAGCCAGCCTAGAAACGGATAACAAGCACTTTCGCTTCGCTACTTCGAGCCGTTAAGCCGAGCAGTCAGACGTGCGCAAATTGAGTTCACAAACGGTAGTTTCAAGTCAAACGAAATTCATTCAATTTCAATTCAGGAAGATTCAAAGCAACTAGCTTTATCTAATGTGCAAGTCCGCGAGGATATGAACATTTAAATCCGCCACGAAATCCTTCAACCCGAAGAACTTCGGCGACAAGCCGAATTCGTCCAGAATTCTCCTACACGAAGAACCAGCCACGAGGATCTTCATCCCCGGAGCGGCTCAACCCGGAATCCTGATACCACGACGCAGAGACCGTCACCGGATTCACTCGACGCCAAGCTCTCCACGCCCAGTTCTTCAGGACCAACACTACGTCTCCACCAATACGTGAGACTCAGGTTTACGTAAGACAAATAAAACCTTATTAAAACAGCCTGCATTATAGACAATTATTTATGTGGTTACAAGGCGGAAGATCTTGTCTTTTGGAGTCAGCAAGACCATCTTCCACCTAAACAAATAACCCTACAGTGTGCTTCTATATTCCAATAAGGCAATCCACACCTTAAACTTATAAAAAAAAATTCCAGAATTTTCTTCAAATTCCCGATTCCTTTCTCAGTTAGACCATTTGATCGCGATTGACCTGGACTTATAATTACTAACTCCAAATCAATACGATCAAAAAAGTTCTTAATTTAGAACTATTAAATGGAACTATCAGAGACATGCTTCTTCGGTATTCGTAATCTTGAAAGCAAATCTTCAAGAAACTAGATCACAAAAAATGCCGTTTTTGAAACTAACGGGAAAATTCTAGGCATCTTGCCTATCTGTACAGAATTTAAGGACAATTGCGGTACATTTGAATGTTAAGGTTTTGGAGGACTAGAGATGTGATGGTGTTGAGATGGGATTTGAACAATAGAAGTGCCAAGAAAATAATGTAATATCATAAATTGCAACTAGCAAGGTAAAATAATGAAATGAATGAAGGAATACAAAACTAAAAACCTAGATGAAATACTGCGATGAGGTGACGACGGGATCATCCGATTTTTCAAATGCCGCATTGTTCAGCCTAGATGGCTTTGGATTGTTCTTGACATGCAATTGATGTTGAGACCAAAAATTACAAGCAGGTTGCCACAGGGCTATTTGGCCTGGAGATAAATCTCGTGAGCGGTTGCTTGCTGGTGCCAACAAGACATTCTGTTACAGGCTGAAAATAAATCCTGCATCTGTCTCCTAGTAGGCGTTGAGGATAAGTCGTCGGCTTGTTCGCCAAGTCAGAAGTAAAGAACGAGACACTTTAGCTCGTCGTAGGCAAATTTATAGCGGCTCTAGCTGGCGTGACGTCATAGGTCGACGTATTGACTTCTGAGTAACGATCGTCCATATTGGACGATTTGACTTGATGCGTGATGCTAAGTTATTTCAAGTTGTTCTGGCGGGGAAATATGGAATATAATTCAGATGATTCCAGGATGCTTTAAAAGACTCGTTTATTAATTGAGTTCTGTTCAAACTCTTCTTCCGTTTTTTTACTTAAAGGCGTGAATTTGCAATAAACTTTTGAGGTTTGGAGAAATAGTCAACAATCGAGAGATGTCACTCAATTGGCACAAAGAACGTCGAGTTCGTAGATTGTTTACTTGCCCTATGTTGTTTTAGTAACCAAATCGCAAGCCTATCTTTAAAGTCATACGGAATTCTCCGAGCTGGTTTCATGACAGATAAAGAATTATCCTTTAGTGTAATATGGTGTTTCTTGTTTAATATGGCCTAATCCATCCAAAAAACTTTGTGGAAACAATGTTTTCTCCTATTGCTATTTAGTATACATTCTTACCATATATAGCAATATTTATCTTACAATATATTGCTCGCGACACTCGGACAAAGAGGACGTATTTGGAGGTCGCTCCCGTAAGTCGTTTACCTGGCCGTAGAGTCTGCAGTCCGGTTAGCAACGGGAAAACTCTTACGGAAACTGCGGTAAAGCGATTCAGGCGCATATATATTTTATTATTCCTTTTAATATTATTTTTGTATCTTCTTGTTTGAACGTATTTATACAGACATAATAGTGTCTATTATGCAATGGCGCGCAGCCATTGGCCGTTGGGCTGCTAGCCGATGGTCTTTCGGGGGCCACGGTCCAGGCGCTGATTTTTGCACCTCTGCGTATTTGTTGTGTGTCGTCGTCGTTCTTTTGGTGGTAAATGGTGTGGAACAGAATCCTGGCCGCCAAGTATGAAGAAAAACCATATGAAAATATGTAGATTTGACTTTGGTCCAGAAAAACATGATTTCCAACAATATGAATTAATGTTCCACATTTGAAAGTACAAAAATGGTGAATTCACTTGTGTACACTTGCATTGTTAAGTTCAAAAACATAATTTAAAAAATGAAATTAATAGATTCAGCTTTGGAGAGTTATTTAAAGGCTCTATTTAAAAAATGTTTTACTCCTTACTGATTTCCATGGCATTTCAACACATGTAAGCATGTTTTTCAAGTATATGACATAGAGAAAATTAAAGCAAATCAAATTCACACCAATTACGCTCATTAGCATTGCTATGTACAAAATTATAACAACTTAACATCTTCAACAGTAACAATTTACATATTTTCTTTCTGAGAGCATTTATAGAGATCAGCTTATGGTTAAAAAGCAAGTAAGTTATTAGTTCAAATATATAATTGTGCAGTTCTTGGTTTTTTTTAAAAGACAGTATGTAGCGAATTCCTCATTGCTTTTGTCATCCCGAATGACCTTCTTTGAACAAAAACTTCCAAAAATAGCATCATATTTCACAGCTCCAAGAGAGGGCACAGGTCATTCTTTGTCCCAATCCAAGAATTCACACTGTATAAAATGGATTATATTTTAGCCTTGCAATACATTTATTTTTGTATGTATTACCAGTATTAATTTTTAGTTTGGACAGTAGTTTATTAAAGGAGAGTGTTTCCTTATAGGTTGTTTTTCTTCCTATGTAAGGCAAAGGGTGTACTGGGAGTGAGAAATTGTTTACATTTCTTGTAAAATGTAGATGGTTATCTTTGTCTGATCATATCTGTACTTGGGATAATCAGTATCACCTTGCTTCTGTAGATTCCTTCTACAGTTAGGATTTGAAATTTTTTAAGTGCTTCTTCAGAACTCTCCTTGTATGTAAAACCATTTAGGTATTTAATACCTTTCTTTTGTTGGACCAGTAACTTCTGGGAATTATTACATGAGATGCCACCCCACACAGATATACCATATTGCAATTGAGACTCAAAACTTACATGATATGCAATTTTTGCTGTTTTAGTCCCACAGAACTGTTTTATTCTTCTGATTACGTATGTGACTACACTCAGTTTCTTACTGAACTGTTTAATGTGCTGATTCTATGTCAATTGAGCATCAAGTGACACTCCCAGTTATTTAATTTCTTTTCTAATGTAATTTTTGGAATTTTGACAATTTTTTGTTCTTTTTTTTAAATAATAAACTGGTTGAGTGCTATTCTTTTCATTTAACACTACCAAGTTATTATTGTAGCAATAGTTTTTTCAGTCTCACAGTCAATATTTGCGCAAGACTTCAGTTTCTTACTGTCTTTGTTCTTTAATGAAAGTACAGTATTATCAGTAATTGTTAAAATCAGTATACATTATTGAAAGAATTTTGGCAGATCATTTAAAAAAATAATAATAATATTGGTTCTAGCACAGACCCTTGCAGCATTCCTTTGACTATAACAGTTTGAATCAATTCTACAAACTGTTTTTGTTACTTTAGTATATGATAAACCATGATGCAGGTTTGTCATTTATTCCTGTTTAATTCCATTCACTTATAAGTAGATCTTGGTCAAGGCAGACAAATGCCTTACTAAGTCCAGAAAAAATGCTTATCATTTGCAACCCTTTTCCACTCCGTGTATTATATGTACTAATAATTGAATTATGGCTGGTGTTATTGATTTGCCTTGTTGAAAACCATGTTGTTGGTGTGTAATATTATTTTTTATTTCTAGATGATTGAGGAGAATACTTAATACTGCTTTCTCCATAATCGTTGAAAAGGTATATATCGATGAGACGTGACGATAATTTGATGCATCTTTCTTTTATATTTAGGGTAAACGTTTGCAAAATTTAAATAATTCATGAAAAATTTCCTTGTCTAAAAGATTTATTAATGATTGTAAATGGATCCACTGACTCAAATTTTCAGGCTTTAGCTGATCCTCTACCTATGCTTGCAGTTGTTGAAGACCTAAGAGATTCCATAATTTTTATACCACATTTCTTGTGAAATTAGATAAACAAAGTTGATCAAATTTACATGCTTGGGTTTTTATATGACATAAATGGTTTAATGTTCTGTTTACGTTATTTCTCATTTTTCAACTGTAATAGCAATTTTTTTAAAAAAGAAATTGACTATTTGTTGGGGACATTTGAGTTCATTTCCATTTTCTTGGAAAATTTCTGGGTTTGTTTCATGTTTCTTTCTTTAAGCCAAACGCTCGTTTGGCTGAAGTTATTCGAGAAATGGACACTTACACTAAAAAACTCACAGAGCGGGACACATTAATCATCATAGTTGGGCAGAACGATATTAACTTGGGTGGTCATTTCAACGCGTCTGAACATCTACAAAAACTAAAAATGGCCTCCTTGCACACGAACATAGTGCTCTCTAGCCTGCCTCCACGCTTCAACGTTCCAGAAATAAACCACGAAATTAACCTGGCAAACATCTCCTAAAACATCACCTGACAGACACAAAAATCACATTTTTTGATTTGCAACCACACCTGACTGCCAAGTACTTTACCCAGCACGGTTTACACCTGAGACCGTCTGAGAAACAGCACTTCGGTTCTCTTCTAGCTTCACATCTGACCTCATATCATCCACCTGCCCCACTACCCACTCCTACACCTCCTCCTGCACCTACTTCATCTCCTCCTCCTCCTACCTCATATCCTCCTTCTACTCCTACCTCATCTCCATCTCCTCTTCCTATCTCGACACCCATTTCTTCTCTTTTCCCCGTTCTTTCACCTACTGCTTTCTCATCTCGCACGTCCTCATCTATTCCTNTTCCTCATCTCGCACGTCCTCATCTATTCCTCCTGTCGCCCCCATACACCGTTACAACTTGCGCTCAGGAGTACGATATGGTACTCGAAGGTGACAATCGCGTTCAGGTCCTGTGTGCGGGCTTGATCCGGAACTAGAAGCTGTACCAATTTCAAATTCCTCTCCACAATCTAACGTCGATTCCATTTCTCGTGAGT
>NNCF01129389.1:0-33069 GCA_002313205.1 Laupala kohalensis
CTTAGAGCACCGCAGAGGATTCGGCACATACTAACGAACACGCAAGATGTTGAAACTAGAAGAAATAATCTCTGGAAGAGAGGGACGATCGAAGGTGAGGATTAGTGTGGAAGTGGGGACCATCTTTCCCTGAACCTCTCTCTTGATCCTCTTGATATTTACAACTCTTTCGGGCTGAAAGAAGGCCTTGAGATCTTCATCAGACTTATGTGCAAAGTCGTCGTGGTTGACAACTCCTTTGTACATATTTAGACTGGGGTGGGTAGACGTCTTTATTTTAAGGCCTAATATGTCTTTTTAGCGAAAATGGTCTCTATATGTTTGTCTGTACGGGCTTCCAACAGAATATCTTCATTCAGCTGGCGCACGACAGACTGTAACTTGTCAATTACTTCATCAATTGCCTTAAAAAGGCGACACTTACGGACTTAAAAGTCTTTCCTTCTTGTAAACACTGCATTACAAGGAAGCGAGGCTTTGTGAGTCTGTCGCAATCCTTACAGAAAAAAAAAACTATTGAGAACAACAGTTTCACCAACAAGTCACCTCTTCCTAGAGGAAGAGGGAAAAAGCGGGAGCGACAAGAGGGGGACAGGTTTGGGGGCATTAGTTTCCATACGTATGATTTTAAAATTTCATCCCCGTGTTCCCCACCCGCCACGGAGTCCAAGAAGGGGACACCCCATTAGGGTGCCAGGGTTGGCACGGGGATATAGCGGGGATACGTAGGTTTCTTTAAGCACGGTTGCTCCAACGCCGTCGACCAACGAGAAGGTCCCCCTGCGCACCCGCTCCCACCCTAGAGTTCAGTCGAAGACCTAGTCCGAACCTATCGGGGATGGTTAGCCCCCGATCACCCGTCTAGAAGAGACCGAGGCCAAATCAAGCGTATTGGGGCGTATCTAGTAATGCACGCAGAAGTTCCTCAACTCACCAGGATTCCCATTCCCTCCGACACGGGTCGCCATGCATGGCAAACACATGGGTGAGCGTTCAGCACACAGAGAAGGCCAGTAAAGAAGATAAAAGCGATAAAAGTGAAAAACTAGGAATATAGGATAAAAGAGAAATAAAAGAAATGAAATACTTGAGAGCCTTCATTGTATCCCACCGTCAGGACGTGGACCGACTCACTTCGACAACTAATGTGGATGTGATAGAAAGAGGCTTCATCTTACTATACGAGTAAATATCTTTATTTTCAATGCATTTTTTCCATTAGGAGAACGATTAATTCTTCCATTATATTATTTGCAAAAACATAAAAAGTACTTACAACAAATGTTCAGGAGAGTATGTTTGGTCTGCAATGGTGCAATGAAAACTTACCTGAAAAAATAAAAGAGATATTTTTAAGTAGTGAACAAATATAACATACAGGCATGAATATAACCTATAATTGTAATTTTTGAACACCGAGCTTATTTGTAATTTTTTTAAATATAGTTTTTATCAAATTTACTATCTACATTGTTAATAACAATAACTTAAAAAAATAAAATTTTCTTTAAGTATAACAAATAAAATATATTATACAGCAGTAATGTAGTTTCGAATATTTATTTCGAACAACCGATTAGATGGTAATATTTTCACTCCATTCTAGAACTAGAAAACGTGGGTGAGATGAACTGAACTCATCCGGACGACGTGAGATATTACTCTCGCCTTCAAAGGTTACGTTATATTTCTCTTATTTACGCTTCCCTACAATAAAAATTAAACATTCTATAAGATGGTCTAAGAATGATCAATATTTGGTCTAAAGGGCACTCAATAAATAAGAGGTTAAACGGAAACGAGATGCGAAATGAAAGCTTTTATATCTAAACTATTTCCTCACCGAAACATTTGGAAAAGCCCATTTATCTCAAATATTTGTAACATAAGAAATAATGTATTACTTCCTTTTTACAACTGTTACAAGCGTATTCTTGAAAATTAATTTAAAAAAAACTGAAATAAGAGAAATATAACGAAAACTTTGCGATGAGTAAAATGAAGTTTGCGTGTTTTCCAAAGTGTGTGTGTAAACAATGGAAAATAAGGAAGAATAATGTAGGAAGAATTACGAAAATAGACGTGAAGCGCTTTTCAAAAACATCAAATGAATTATAGTAACATTATTAATCCTTCTTGTAATTTTTATTTTAACGCAGAAAATCATTGCCTGGCTCTCAATTTAAGACTTAAAACAATCTGAATTTAATTGTGGGATTGAGAGATAAGAAATATCTATATGTCTTCATTGGTTTCTATATTTCAGATAATACCTCTTAATTAATTAAAAAATAAATATAACATTGCTCAATTTTGTCATCCAATACGTGGTATTTACATTGCTGAATGATCGTTGGACGGGTTTTTCTGACTTCAAACCGCAGTTCTTGACGAGAATTGAATACTTCTGAGATTATGAATAAATTCTTAAGTCCTAGTATATTGAAGCAATGAGAAGAATGAACGATGAACTACGTATTTCAATGGAAATATTATTTTGATAAACACCTAAAATCTTTATTTTGGTTAATGCGTACTACTTTTGTGTGTCAGGATATGAAATACTCCAAAGGAGAACTTAAAATATTTAAAGTAGAAGCCACGTTAATATTTAGAGTGGAAATACATTTGATATATAATACGTAATAAAGCAACGTTGGAATTTATCTGGAACAAACTACACACAAACTGGAATAGTAAAACTATCACCAAAAAGAGAAACCTGTCAAGGCATCAACACGACACAAAAGTGTGAAATTGTGAGATGGAAATTTTTCAACTACAGATTCCGCAAAAAACAAAGTGTTTTGAGTGCTTCACTTGTAGGAGTTCAGATTCGAAGAGAGAGTTAATTCTGTAATATTTTACGTTCCGTCTACGTTTTACAGTACCATGAGAACATAGGAAGACTTATCCTTCTATAGATTACAAAGTTCCCTTAACGGATTATTAACTTATTATCTTAGCTTCTCGGTGAATTATTAGGAACCCATAATCAATAAGCAATCTCTTGCTTTCTGTAAGTTCCTTCAATGTATAACAACGTAAAAACTATGGGTGAAAATGTCACGTTATTGTAGGTCATCAGACAACAACATGTCTGTCTCGAAATAAATAAATACATTTTTTAAGACTTAAGACCTTATGGTGGACGAATACCATTTATTTTGTATTTTGAGAAACACAACGTTTCGACTTAAGACTTAAGTCATCACGTTTTTTAAAGCATTAAATAAATGGTATTCGTTTATCATATGGTCGTAAGTTTTAATTTATTTATTTTGATTATATAATGAACGTTAATAGTACTAGAATCTGCCTAGAAGTATGGATAGTTGACAGTAGGCGTACATAGGGTTTTGTGAGTTGTATTTGTCCTTTCTTCAGTATTTTACAAAAATAACAACAACTAAATTTGCTAAGTAGTGTGATGCGTGAAAATCTACACGTAAAAGTGAATAACTACTTTTTAAAAAAATTGTAAGAGATTGTATAATAACAAATCTCTCGTGTCTTATACGGAGTGAAAGAGTCGAAGTGCGTGAAAGCAAAGCTTTCGTGAGATTCGTGTGGTGTGCGTGCGTGTAGAGCAGAGCTGGGTTGAGCGACCGCCAATAGGACGAAGGCCAGAGCGTCGTGTCGGTCTCCCGCAGCGCGATGCCCACCAATGCCAACCACAGCTTGACACATTGGAAGGAAAAAAGCTGCTGCTGCTGCTGCTGCTGCTGCTGCCTCTTCGGGAGGTTATTCATTTTGATTTTTATGCGCTTCGCTTCTTCACTGAGATTTATTTCCTTTGCGTGGAATATTTCTTCAACTTAAGTTACTTACGTCAAGAGCAAAGCAAAACAATTCGGAAATATAAGGTTTACAATTTGCAATATGTTTTACCAAATTATTTTTTTATATTAAACTCCACACAGAAAGAAAAGTATTTTTGGTCTTTTATAAACTATTTGGTAAGACAGTAAAATAAAATATCATGTTGTTTCTAAATCCGTGCATAACACGAAACTTCTCTAGTCATCGCTTGTGTAATTAATATAAAATAATACATCCCACATCATAATCTCACAATAAATATTAATTGATAGATAGCTTCTTCATCTGTAATGAATTCCTCCGGTATTTTACCATTTCATATCTATTTTCATTACTTTCATTTTTTACTCTCTACCCATCCCCAAAAACGGGTCATAGTTCCTTTGTTAATTTTTGTCACTTTCACAAAAACCATCCTATCGTAATTCTAAACAGAAGACTTGTTCATATTTGAATCCGATAAAAGTTCCCCCTTTCATAAATACTTCATCAATAAAATATCAATTGGTAAAGCGGTATTTCGATAACAATGTGATTTTAAACTATATTCAACATGTTACGAGGCATAATCCCCGGGTTTCCAAAGGGAGGGGGCATTCATGAGGCAAAACGTGTCTTTGAAAGTTTTTTAACCAGGTATGGAGTTTGAAAAATTGAAATTTGGAGGAGTTCAAAAATATTTACTAGTTAATGAATAAAATGCCTTTTAAAAATTGTCACATTCAATCATGAAAATGTGATATAAAGTGAAACTTTATAACAAGAAATAAATTTAAATTCATATCTTTGAAACAGATAAGTAAATCGTAAAAATATATACCGTTTTGAGAATTATCGCTGAAGAAGAAATTGCGAGCGTGGGATAAGAGCTTCAGGTAACACAGTGGCCACCGAGATACTCAAAGACTAATCGCATTCGCTCTAACCTATCAATAGTGACATTAGATATCTTTTTCAATGGCATATATCGGCATGCTATTACGCAGTCTTGTTGAATGATACGCTTAATTTTCATGATTTGTGATGTCTATCTTTGGTGATAGTGATTAACCTTTCTAGTTTTTTTTTAAATTTGCTCTACAATATCCAGGTCTGAGTGCGTGGCTGGCTTTAAATGCTTTACCCGATTTATTCAAAATTAATATATTTTTTATCATTTCTATAGCGTTTTAGCGTCCCTTAGTTTGTTGCGTTTCTAAGTCATTCCTATTAAACAAACAGTACAAATACAAGAGTAACGAATATTGTTTGTATGAAACGCGAGGAAGCATACACAGCTATGACTTGTTCAAGGGTCTTTTCTCACTCTGCAATCACCCGTGGATAAACATCATACTCATGAAAAACGATCACATATAGAACAACGTAATTGAAGAGAACTCACCGGGTGCCTTTTATTTACTGATGAAACTAATTGGCAAATATGGAATATGAACTTGAAACATTTGCTCATTATGTAGAGTGTTTTGGTTACTAAAATAAATTCATACACAATAATAAACCATATTATTAGTCTGCAATATTGAAGTTTCTTTCCCTCGTGTATTCGAACTTAATAAATCAAGTGTCTGACGCATACTAAACTACCTATTTAATTTTCTCTCATCTACATTTCTAAATGCATAATTACTTTCATACTATGTTATTAAGATATTGAAAACAACTTTTAGAAATAAAATGTAAAAAGTAATAAAAGTATTTTTTTTTAATTATTAGTTATGTCCAGAACCTCGACCAAGAGGAAAGAGGCAACTGACCAAGAATGGTACCCAGAATCTTACTGGTCGAAAGGGCTTTAACTATTACACCACTCACAACCAGTACACCTTCAACAACCGACATTTATAAACCAGCTGAGTTTACTGACTTCACTGGCGGCGGAAACCACTTGATATATAAAGTTGAATAATTTTTAGATGCGTTATGTGGAGCTGAACGAGGGTAGTATTTTGCAGAAATGAAATCTAAAGAACTGATAGAGACAACTCACCGAATGACAGGCAATAAAGAGAATTATGAGGTTTTCAATAAATATATTACATGACTACGGCAAAGAAAGATGGTTTTAGAAAATCATATAGCTAGATTCGTAATGTAATATATTACGTAATGTAAGATGTGTCATGTTATGTCAAGATATGACTTAAAATAAAACAAAATAAGAAAAATAAATAAATACGAGAAAATGAAGGGTTATTTTAATATTATGAGAAAGGTTTATTAGCCGAGTCGTATACATGTGATATTTGTAATTCAACATATTCTAAATTGGATTTCACGTGTTGTGCTGGTATATACTTGATCTCTGACAAAAAATGTTCGAGTGAGAATTAAATTCATAATTTCACTGTCACCGCAAACGCCTCACCAAAGCGCGTTCTGAAAGGCTTCTTTCACATGGAATCTGGTTTTACAGACACGTACTTGTGAATAACACTTCCCTGAATTACTCATACGGGAGAGATTAGTTACTCAAACAAGCAACCGCTGGACGGACCACAGTCCTTCCCGTTACAAATGGCAGCAATCCTTCCGCAATGAAAAAAGTCCCATAGGCTCTGAGGCCTCAAACGACGCGTCACCCGTGTCTACTGGTCGCAAATGAAATATCGCCGGATCCGGAGGCGCAGCACTGGACGCTTTTTCGACGACGGCGCATGAAGATAGTCGAGAGCGGTGGCGGGACGCGATGCGACGCGGCACGCTCTGGGGTCGAAGAGCAGAGTGGACAGATCGTTCGTCCATATTGTATGTATCCGAATATATTCCCTCGCCTGCGATCGTCTACAACGAAAAAGTGGAGAGCACCCGACAAATGGATGGTCGAGTCTGAGAGCGAGTGGTCAGATACTAATCAAGGGAATAGAGGCAAAAAGGCGCAGCACATGGTCACTTTCAATGTAATTGAAGAGACACTAGACTACGCTTTCTATTCAACAGTATACATCTGTAGCAAAACCTATCAAATAAATGAATGTGGTTAGTAATTTTGAGCTAAATACGTAAAGAATAGACATATGAGACTCGAGTTACTTTCCCAATGGCATATAAAGTGACCATATAAATAACTCTGAGTTATTTAGCAAACAATACGGTTACAACTTTTCAAAAAAATGAAAGAATTTGAACATACTTCAAAGTTTAAATTAGTTTATGCTCAAAATTTGTCTGATATACAAAAAAACAAAATGCGTGAAAATCATTAACAACACTGTTCTTCCTTGGTATTATCATAACTATCTTTAATTTTATTCAAGATCATTGAAACGAACATTCTAAAGAAAATTAAAGTATATGATGCAATTACTAAAATATCAAAAGTTGTGTAATTTTGTAGTTAAGAATATCTTGTAAAAACGATCAAGTCAACCACATGAAACGAGAATTGATTTTATCCTGGGGCGAGTCTGATGTTGCAAGTAATATGTGATTCGTGGTCACCGGTGGTCGAGAACAGCAGATAGAAAGTCCCGTTTGTCTCATATTGCGTGGAATCGAATGTATTCCCTTGGCAGTAAAGGTCTGCGACGACAGCGTCGAGACCAATGGGAAAAACGGATGTTCGATGTCTGAACACAAACGGGAGGATATGAATAAGAAAAAGGGATTTTCCAAGAACAAAAAAGTTAGGTGGACATATCTGTCTCAAAGGATATTTACAAACCAAATTTGGAGTGTGTGACATGCAATATATATCATATGTGTATCATTCCTCATCCTATTCGATAAAATTTAGATAAACAATATCGTGTATCTTTACCTATCTACTTTATTTACTTATGAGTAATATATATCCGAAAATTAATCTTTGTTTGGATGTTTGAAGGTTTAGATGGTCAGAGAATCTATATAGTTTAATGTACATTCATCAAAATTTGTAAAATCGTGTGATATGTATGATTCAGGCGATTCTTTAAAAAAAATTAACACACTTTTTACTCGTAACTTATAAACCGAAACACACATCTTATACGAGTAATAACAGTTACTTAATTTTACAACTCAAAATTATGTAAGTTTAAAGCAACCCTATGAGACCCTGTTTAATGTGTCTGCACGTTGGAGGTAATTGTTTTCGTAACAAGCCAAGAATGTCTCTAATGAATGGGGGAATAACAAACCTACACAAAATAATATTTGACATCGTTGAAATAAAAATTAAATTAACTAAAATTTATCTCTCCATTTTTGGACTCGGAGATTTTGAAATATTGTGGGTGAACATACTATAGATTGCGTCATTGAGTTCTGGGATAAAGATTGGAAGCGTGCAACGATTATACTTTCGATTGTATAATTTCGGTTTAAGAGTAAAATAGTGGGTCGTTTGTTTGTTTCGATTGCTTGGTTACGCATCATGCTTTACTTTTGAATGTATGAATTTCTTTATTAATCCAGTTTATTAAGTACAAATAAAATAATTACAATTTTTATTTCAACAAAATGCCATCATAAACTAACTCAATTAATATATTTCTTGGATTTATAAAGTTTACTTTCTGTTTGGAAATTTTTTTCACAACAATTAATAATAATAATATAATAATTTATTAGTCTGCTAGTGGCAGATAGAAAAGAATACATACATAATAAAATAATACGAAGTTAAAAAACAAATCATCAATATCTATAAAAATTTCTTTGAAATACACAAAAAAGGGATAAAATGCTTAGAAAATTATTACACACGGATACAACGAGAAAGAAATTAGATATAAGAAATTAACTATCTACATGGTGCTCATATGTGCATATATTCACATACATACACAAACACATTTTCGCTTACAAACAGTTACAGAAACACACTCATACGTACCAACACGCTCAATATACATACATGTCATAACTCCTCCTAAACCCTTAGCGTAAAAGTAATTGCTATAACATAAATAAAATAAATTAATAACTATAAAAAACAAAAACAAAAGAGTTCCTGGGAGCAATCATGTACACTTCACTACACATCACTACACTTCACTACTTTCGCACTGAGCATTTTCTATACCCTTAGACTCCAATCACCTCACTACACTTCATTGCACTTCACATATGTTCCTATTTCAAAGAAGCGAGAAGACAGTTGCGGAAACATTTTACTCTCTTTGGTAAGTTCAAAAGTGTTGCTGCAGGTAAGTTATTCCAGTCTATAATGGTTCTATTCACAAAGGAGTAATTACCATTATCCGTTTTCTGTTTCCTACATTCTATTTTACGCTTGTGGTCGCCGCGACTAATGTAATTCGCTTTGTGTAACCTAGCGTTCACTGATTTCCAAACAGGCTCTCCCATGTAGGCTTTAAAGAGGGCACAAAGACGCCTAACTTTCTTCGACTGGAAAGTGTGTCTCATTCTAAATTAATATTATTTGTGTGGTCCCTAACAAAATTCGCGGCCTTTCTTTGTATCCGGTCTAATTCATTGATCTGACCCTCCCTATACGGAGCCCAGCAAGCGGCTCCGTAAGGTTGAAATAATTAAGTGTATGCCAAGCTTTTAGATTTCGAATTTCGTTTTCGAAATACGCGTCTTACGAAGTTCTGCGTTCTCCAAGCATTCTGCGTTGTGTATTTAACATGTTCTGTCCAATTTAAGTCACGAGAAATTATAACATCTGTGTGTTTACAACTTGAAACTTCAGGGATAATCTGATGATTTAATGAATAGTTCAGAGCAGGTTTTTTATCTGAAAAAAACAAAGATTTAATTTTTAGAGGGTTTATTTTAATTTTATTCGTCTCAGCTTATTTCCACAATTCGTTTAGTCGCTCTGTAACTTATTTTTGTCTCTGTCTTCTTAAATATTTCGATATATAATACAGTCGTCTGCAAATAAACGCACAATCGAATTAATATGGTCTGATATATCATTAATATATGCAAGGAAAAGTAGTGGATCCAAAACGCTTCCCTGTGGCACTCCCGAAGTCACCGCAATTTCCTTAGAGGAGCACCCAGCTATTCTATCTTGTGAGCGATCCCGGAGAAATTTGACAACACAAATCCATTTGACAACACGCGGATCAATTTCTGACTTCGCGATTTTTGCAAGACGACGGTCATGTGGCAGTATACCAAACGGTTTTGATAAATCAATAACTATTGCATAAGTTCTCCCCCCTCCCCCCGCCTCAAGTGACTCAGCTAATAAAGGACAACAATCAATAGCGGATATTGTATGATCGACAGTGCTGCCAGGTTGTTGGTTATCCCTCTACATTTGGTGGTATTTAGTAAAGTTTGGTGGCTTTGGCGGCAGATTTGGTGGGGGCATATTTTAGTGGGGTGCTGAAGTGTTCACAAAAACATTAACACTGTATTGACAATCAGCCTTGATGAAGTCGTTTTTATTTTGAAACGAGTGTTTGGATTATTGCGATGGTTTGGTGAATGGTTAACTGCGATTATCTTAGAGGAGATTTTGCTTGTGAATCTCCTGATTAATGTTTAATATTTAACAAATTATCCTTTGTGTGCATAACCTTTATCATAAAATAGATTTCTTATATTTTAACCAAGGAGTAAGTACAGTTTGCAGTTTTTTTCACACACGTGTTTTATCAAGTTTGAAATTACATCAAGTTTTACGGTTTCAGAAACTGCAATTTTCAAATGACATTATATTATGAATTTTAAATGCAGAAAACTAAAGTAAGAAGAATTATGCGTAAAATTATAAAAAGGGAATGGGAAAGTAATCCTATTTGTGAAGGTATTATTTATAAATCAAACTATGAAAAAATTTAATGGAATCTATACCTACATTATTCAAAATTATTTAAATTGCAGATTAATATACAAAGTAATTTTACAGGTTTGCTGACTATAAAAATTGGTGATAGTCAAAGATATTATTGTAAATGCTGTAAAACTATTACCGCACATGAGAAAGATTTGGAAGATCGAAAAGAAAAACACACAAGAGCATTCGAAAGAGAATGGGTTGTGTCTTCAGCGACTAAAATAACATCTTTCGCCAAAAGTATTATCGACGAGAAAAAATTGCTGAATTGAAGATAGCCCCATATATTGCTGAACATAATTCAACCCATACTGTGAAACATTTAGGAGAAGTGATAAAATAGCTTGACAAAAATTCTATTATGTTAAACTCTTTTCTGTTACATTGGACGAAGTGCTATTCCTTGATGTTAAACATTCTAAGTCCATGTTTTAAAGAGGATCTGATTCAAGATGTTGGTACATCATTTTATTTTATTATCATTGATACTACAGTAGATACAAAAACGTTTTTGTCATGTCATTAGATATTTTAGTAAAAGCAATGGAAGAGTAGATACATGATTTTGCCGTGTAATTGAAATTGAAAAAGGCAAAACTGAAGCTATAAAGTCAACATCAATGAAGTTCGTTCACTAAGATTACTGTAATTTAAAAAGTGCGGGGTCATCGAAACGTTTAAAAAGGCGTAGTTAAATGTAGTTGTAGATTGTGTACTACAAGTGTCACAACTGAAAAACAAAAAACAAAGATGGAACTGAAAGTTGGTGTCAAAGGGGCATTCTGAATCCCAACGCTTCGCAATAAAGTTCATTCTGTAGAAAGAACGAGAATATACCAGCTGTTTCGCGGACAATTCTGAGTCAGTGACGTTAGAGGAAGCAAACAGCATATAAAGGTGAGCAATTTGCTATCGTTACCTGTGTTAAGCGGAAGCATTGCAAGGGGACGAGCTACGGATCTTGCGGTACGCAATAAAATCATACAACAGCTCCAAAATGGTATTTCCCAGCGCCAAATTGGCTGAACGTTTCGCTTGAACACAATCTACAGTGTGCAGTCTATAAAACGCTTCACTATAACTAGAAATAGCTGTCCGGGAAGGGTTCCCGGTCGGAAGCTAACGTTGACGGATCGGGAAGTATGTCTATTTCGTCGACATATTCGTAAAAGGCACTTGGCAGTCGTAGAACTAGTCACATGTGCACGATAAAGTTTTTGAAAGACTATTTCCGAATCATCTACGCGTCGATGTAGCGAAAGGTGTGGTTACGTATTCTACAAAGCGAGACATAAGCCATTTCCCACTTCATCGAATAAATGTTGGCGTGTTGCGTAATACGTGAAAGTCACAATTGGTTTTCTCAGAGTAGTAAAAGACAAACAGAATATGCTAAACTTTATTATTTGATGAATAAAAGCATGACTAAAAAAATTCTCGGTCTCGCCGCTAATTTCACACTCCATAGCAACGCGACAGCCGGATATATATAACAAGTAACTCGTTTCTGGATCTTAAAACTGATTTTTTTCGGCGCACACGCAATCATTTACATTCAAACTCTGGGAAATAATAAGTTCTCATCTACACACTCGATAATATTCGCTTTACCTTATATTTTATTGCTATTATATTTTTATTCGAATTTTCCTTCTGCTGAATCGTGATAACTTTTCTTTAATTTTGTTCCAAGACTTTAAAAGTCGGATTACCATTTCCAGCGGGTAGATGGTTCTTCGGTCAGTGTCTTGCGTTTACTCTACAGGTCAATAGATGGCGAAAATGGCGCATGTTTATAAAAACAATTTTATTCATAGCGGTACTTTAGTATTAGTGATAACCATCAACTCATCATTGATTTAATGACTAAATATATGGGTGCGTGTAAAGCAAAATAAAAACATATGGTCATAAACGATATTGGGGAGAGTTTTTGTTGCACAAAAATTCACAAATTAATTGTAGTGTCTCATAGCCTAATGGCTAGCATGCTTAGCTGGTACCAGTGAGATCCGGGTTCAATGCTCGATACGGGTTAAAAATATCGTAAATGCAATGTTTCTTTTTGTCAGAAACAGTAGGAAAAGGTGCTTTTGTTCATCAAAACAATAGCTTAGTCTTTTATCATATTGTCGCGACAACAACGGAAAAATGCAACTCGACAACAGTGGTGCCTTCAAACGGTGAGCGAGCATCATTACGTTTTGATGAATCACTACTTATAAGGAGTTTCTTGGGAGGTTTTTGAATGGATTTTCAAAAAAAACAACAACGTAGAAATAATAAGATTTGTGTTTTCAAAAGTGAGTGCGTGTGTAATGGATTGTGTTAAAAACGTAAGTGACTGTATTTTTTTCTAATATTACTCAATTTCTGTTAATTGAAATTGTTTAAAATGGTAAAGCATGGTATGCAATTTGGAAGTAGAAAAGGTGTTTTTGACTTGATTGTAAGAGAAACTATTTCAATTGTTATGACCTCAAGACATACATTTTAAAGATATGGGAATTAAAAAAAACGGCTAGGCTCCGCCAGGAATGCAGAATGCAAAAAGCAGCTACACAATCTGTCGCATCCAATGTTACAGAGTCACTGATTAAGTAGATTGTAAGTCGTTAAATGACACATTTTGAAAACATGTTTAAAATCTAGACGTAATAGTTCTAATAGAAATTAATGTGAAAAGCAGAAAAAACAAAGGAATATAAATATTTATTACGATGAAATAATTATGACAAAAGAAACGGAGTACTAATTAAAACTATACAAAAGCTCTTCGTGAACTACAAATCCTTCCCATGTACACTACTGATAACAAAAAAGGGCCCATTTATTTTTCTAAGTCCCACGCTCTGACCAGTTTTGGATCTGTTAGGTTTGCAACGGATCTCTCTTCTTGCTTCCCCTTCGAGTGGGGAAGTTTCGTTCGACCAATCGTAGGACTATTTGAAACGGCTCCCATATTTGGAAGACATCGTACGACGGGTAAATCGTAACGAGATAAAATAATTCATTACACCGCTATTAAAGAAATATTTTGTATTTTTTTATTATACACATTTTGGCCTTCTAAATCAAAAATATTCTGTATATTCTTGACTTCAATAAACTAAACCCTACTCTATATTTAAACAACATCTCGAGATTCGTTGTCTCGCAAGGTCTTCATAGGCAATGTAAACGATATTAGTTTCTGTAAAAAATTGTTTGCGTAATACTGTGATAAAATATAGTTTTTAACAGAATTTGAATATAATTGCAAGATATCGTATGGAATTGGTATAATTCGAATCACAAATTACTTATAAATATTCCTGTAATTTCTTATATTTATACAGTGAAGTAAAGAAATCAAATCTCATTGCTACAAGTGATGTGTATTGTCGAAAGTAATTTCACATAATTTGCGATTCTCTTAAGTTTATCATATATGTGAAAAAGAATTAAATAAATATAGAAAACGTTTGTCTAAAATATGAACTAATAAAACAAAAGTTTAATTCTCGAGTTATAAATAATATAAAACTACTTAAGGAACAAGTAAATTACATCTTCTTCTAGTGACATATTTATCCACGATAAAACACTGGTTGTAATCGTGCAGCATATAAAATCGTGATCCGAGATTAATATTACAAAAAACGTGTTTTAGATTACAACAAATATAACTAAAACTGAAATCTCTTTCATTAATTTATTCAAATGAAATTGTGAAATACAACCACAGATTCTTGTTTTCTTTCTTTGTTCCTACTTCTCTCTTTCTCTTCCTTTAAATTTCATAGTTATATAAAAGAACGTTAATTGCATTTATTAGTAATTTTGTTTAAATACGTGATACTCTATTAAAGATAATACTTCTTCAATATCCTTGGGTCTGAGTGTTTTGTATTTTTCATGCTATTTCGTTAATCTACTTATCTTTCTTGGCAAAGAATTCTGAAAGTGTAAAATGTAATATTTACAATACTATTTCTTCATTTCCAACTGATATAGCACTGAACTCAAAACAATAGTTAAAAAATAAACAAAATGGTATCACTTATTACCATCAAAATAATGGAAAAATAAAAAACGGAGCTAAGCAAAATATAACAATAAAGTTCAGCAAATGAAGTAGTGCACACCTAAAAACGGCGCGAAATCATACACCGTCATTGGATTTAAATTCGCGACTAAGGACGTTCGTGTGGGTGGAAGATTCCTAATGCAATGAGAAACATGAGATGCACACTATCTTCTATTCTCCTTTACAAATAACATAAAAATGACATATCTACAAACACACTCTTTGGATTCTCACTATTGGTAAAGAAAAAAGTACGCGTTGTGAGTGGAAATTATTTCACTGCATCTATACCAAACTTTACCGATAATGCGGATTAAACATATACTAATTACACTATGAATACAGTATATTTAAGAAAAATAAAATAGTCGGAACAGTTTTTGAATATTTTTCAAAAGTATACTTTAACCTTCAAATGAAGTAGCCTTTGCGTTCAAGTAAAGCGAAAGTGTAAATCACCTGCGCAAGTTCTAGGTATTCCTGGTTGAAATTATTTNATATGAAGAAAGGTTTGAAATACCTTATCTGATCAGACGGCCTCGTGTTACTCTGTAGAGGGAGAATTTGAGTTCATGGAGCGTAGTAAAATTGGACGATGCGATTGCTATTTTATTGCTACAAAAACTATTAGTTTAATTAAATAGAGCATATACCTTTTTCTTTAGTAAATATTGTTCTCCAAATGTATAATGTTGTAAATCTAGATGCTATATGAATAAATAATTATTGAAAATATGGTTTAGATGTATATTAGACCCGTTTTCTACTCAATATTTTTATTAAAATACAAATTTTAATACTTGGGGTATAATTACGAACTCGTGAATTTCTTTTAGTATCATTGTTTTCTTTAAATATAAATTATTTGCTTTTAAATTCAATATAAATAAATTTTTGCACATGTATATTGAAATTTTGAAGAACTTTTCTAAATTCCTCGTAAAATATATCATTGAACACTTTCATTTACACATGAAGAAACTGAAATATCGAAACTTAAAGAGAACATGAATATAAATTAATTTTTAGAAACTTTGTCGTCTCGTCGGCAGATGAACTTTGTTGTAAACTGCCTTGCCACGTTGCCATGTATGTCGTAATGCTATGTTGGCGCATTGATAATTGCTCAGCGTATGTTTTAAGATTTTCCTAAGCAATGTGAGAGCATGAATTAAGGTTTCGTTCATTACAGCTCCCAAACAGATATTACGAGCTGAATTGTGGTATAAACCATTTTCAAAAATCAGTTCAACAGTGTCACTGGGATTCGAACCCACTTAGTGGTGACAGAACAATCATAGCAGTGCCTTACTGTTCTCAGCCAATTACACTTGTACTGGAGGAGGTAAAATGTCTGTTGAAAAATTCAAACAAATAAATAGCCACTCAAGTCTGCGTGTTTTAGTCGGTTTGACAATGAATGACATTCTTTTTTTCTTGAATTGCCTGTTGCCATACCCCGGGGTTTAAGATTTAATAGATTTATAAATAATATAATTAATTGAAATAAAAATATATTTGGCATATCTTTTAAAGGTTATTATTATTTTCACCAAATACTAATTATTAATTATCTTGTTCATTCAATCGTGTCAAAAAGTGTCATATTGTAACAAAGACATGAAGATTTAATCCTCCGTACATCAAAACTTAGCATTACATACAAATACGAATACTGTTAGTTTAAATTATTAAACTAATAGTAGTGATTAATCGCAACGAATACTGTTAGTTTAAAATCAATGAATGCATACAACTTTTTCTAAACTAAATACTGTGCTCCAAACGAATAAGGTAGTAAAAAGAGAAGTCACAAAAACAAATTTACTCCACAACTACATCAAAAAATATTTCATATCTCCATTTACTTATGTAACTTACAAATCTATTAAATCGTAAACCCCGGGGTATGGCAATATATATTTATATATTTGCTTGAGCCAAAATTGAGAGCAAATGAGAAAAACTGTCATGTCAGTAGGAGTATTGCTCCAGTAGGGTAAGGTAAAAGATATTACGTGATAATATCTGGTAACACTGCTGATAGACTAAATTGTCTCTCATATTCTAGAAGCAGCTCTATTTTAAACATTGACTTGCTTTAGTGACTGTCATATCTGAGCAGTAATATAAATATTATAATTTAATAAATATAAATTAATTTACTGATAATTATAAATTAAAAACAAAAAAAATATTTACTTAACCAAGAGCAAAAATGAACAACGTCTCAAACATATAAAATATTGAAATGAGTTGAGATGTTTGCTTATCTCCAGAGTAAAGAACAGAACACCTTCTAATGCATGGACACAATGACGAAAACTGGATAAAAAATGAATTGTGTCAGGTCTAACCGGTACCCAATATTCACTTCCTTATTTCGTTTTATCGTAGGTGTTTGTGACACCCACCACATTAACATTATTCAGGGTTATCTTTCAAATCTTTAAATTTTTCATTCATATAAAAAATAGCTTTTTCCTTTTATTATGAAGACTTAAAACCTTACATCTGAGACCCTTTTTCTCTTCCACGACAAAAAATTACATACTTGTACCACGCGGTTCTAGAGCCTCATGACTATCACTTACGTTTTCCGATTGGAAAGCTTCGTTCTCTTTACTAATCTTTTTCTCATTTCCCCTTTCTATCACTCTATCTCTGCCTTCTTTAAATCCGTTGCCACCCATGCACCCTGTTCCGGAAGCCACAGCTCCGTTACAATCACCCACTGCTCTCTTCTTTCTCGTAGGGTCGTCGTCAAAGTACAAAGTAGCCCTATCTTTAACGAGTCTCCCTTCTTGACTCGGAATTCGTTCCTCCTCCTAACTTCACCCTTCAAGTGCATCAACCTCTGGAGCGTTCACTCTTTTCCCTTCGATATCTCGACCTCTCGCACCCTCCGATAGATCGTTTTCGGTTTCCGTTCCTACTCTCGGAGTTTTACGCTTTTTGGCTCACGGGTCTCTCAATCTCTCCAGAAGTACTGCTGGTCCGTTGGCGATATACGCGCGATTGATTTATAGGAAGACTCTTAGAATTAAAATTGTATTCCTATAAGTGTAAAGATGCAACATTTTGTTAAGGGTTTTAACTTTTTTAAATAATAGGAATAAATTAATCCTTCGACGAATTCTATGTTCAAATTTAGACATACGTAAGTTAGATCACATGGACAATTTAACAGTTATACTTCAATAAACATCCATGTATTCTGAACTGGTTGTTCAACTTACCTTATGTTACAGAATATATAATTTAAAGAATTTATATCTCTTAAGGTAGAAATTTACTTATAATCAGTTTTATTATTATTGCTATTATTTATGAAATTTGTAGAATAAATTTCATAATTAAATTGTTTACGCACTTCATCACTAATAGTTACTCGTAATTACATTTAAACTATACGTAAAATCCCATACCTCGTGCATAGGATTCTGTCTCCTATGAAGTGAGGCAGAAATAATAAATTTACGAGCTTATGCTATAGTATACTATCTCTAAAATTTCATTCATACCCAAAGAATTCATCTTTCACAAAACGAAGGAAACATGATACTTCATTTATACGCCCAGCCAATGAAAAAAATGTAAAAAATAATATAACTTCAGCCATCGGCAAATGAATTGACAACGGCATTACACTAGACGAACAAACTGCCATAGTTTAAAAACATTTTTACGGTAGCGTAACTTGAAAACGGATATATCCGTCAAAGTGTTGAGGTTGAAATTTGCCAAGGATACAAAACGTGCATAAGTAAGTAATATAAAAAGATTAACATGAATTTATAATAATTTTTACGGCATTATCGCACAGTTTGGAAGTATCAGTGGAAATAAGCAGTTTATGGGGTGACGTACGAAACATTTTATTTCCTAGCATGCTGTTGTCAAATATATCGGTTTTCCGAAACGCCAGAAAGTGATGTCTTCAGCTTCTGACTCTTAATGTTCTGTCGAGATTTCTCACTTTCTCAGACCGGAAAATCTGTGGAAATCGTGTACAAAAAATAGCACTTCCCATAAATAAATAAAAAACATTTCTACTTATATTTACATGGGCAGCTGAACGATATGTGTTATTTTTATGACATATTCAACAAGATGTTGTAATTCAGATAATTTAAGTGTGACAACTTTTACCTTTCCAATCGCGTACAAACAAATCACTTCAAATATACTACGCATTTGCCCAATTTTCGATCCATTTAACTCAAGAAATTTGAGAAAAGACGCACCAAGCTCTGGTTGACAACTAAGAAATATCTGGACTGTGTTCCACTAAACTTTCCTATTATAGCTCTAACTACAAAACGACTATAAAATTCATTTCAATTAAAATATGATATTTTTATGGATAAGAAATCTAAACATATTAAAATTACCCAACACGACGACAAACTAAACTGTTCAATCAGTTAAAACATATATATTCCCACACCTTATAAAGTATATGTTGCGTACACATCTACTTACCTAAAATGGGGTAACCTAAAATATCATATTCCTCCTTGAACTCTTTGGAATTCACTTATTGGCTGATCTGGACAAGGTGTCTCCAAGATAAACCTTTTTTGCTGTATCTCGAAAATGGTTCGACATATGGAAACACTACTAAAAAATTTGCATTCAGCATTCTTTACAGAATAAATATGTTTAGATTCATGTTTTGAAAATTTTGTATTTTAGGAAACCTGAAATGTAGCACAGAGTGTAAATGACGTCGGAATGAGTTGTCCAGAAATACGTATCTATTCCAAATATATTCCAAGTGAATTCTCAATTTGGTTCCAATGCATCAATTTGTTCGTTAATTTTTTGAGGGGCAAAATATTTTACGCACACATACACGCGTACAACATTGGACATCATCACCAAAATTTGAAAATAGTTTCTTTTGTAGGCAATTCGTAAAGATCCGTAGAGATCTCGAATTTTTTAAAAGATTGATTACAGTACTTTTCTTATATTGTACATTATGTATAATTGGAAAGTAAAAAGTAACTTAACGTTTGAGAATTCTTCACATACACAGTTAAACCGTGAAAACATAATTCAAGAGTGTTTACATCTATCAAACCGCTGTCCTTGTTGCAAATAATTGATATATACGTAAATGTTTAAATATTTGAGTGTGACAAGATGATTGCACGTAAGTGAATTATTAATATATTAATTCAACTATTGTGTAATAACATCAATAGAAATTAATTATCAAGATTACTTAGATTTGATCATATGGCAATGATATATAATTCATACAATGAAAACTCGTAGTTTTTTGTTAATTCTAAAAACGTATAAACCATATTATTAACAGAACCAATGTATTACAAAGGATCGTGTAAAACGGTGAGGGGAGGGGAGAAGAAGTATTTTTTTTCCTGTACGACATTTTAAAATAATGTACTGCAAAAAAGTGTCAGAAACCCAGGTTCAGCACTAAAATACTTGTTGTAGATTTGCTGTGGTCTTTCTTGTTTCGGTCTTTTCCTACCCTCTTTTCTTTCCCAGGCGTCACTCGAATTTCCAAACCTTGATGTCAGGTCGAACTCACTCCTTCCAACACCTGATCTCTATCTACTCTCCACGAACATAAAATCATTATTTGAGGCGTGTGCAACAAAATTCTGGAACATCGGAGTGAGTCAAAAGCGAACAATAGCCTAATTAAAACAAGTTATGTGTCACCGCTTCACAAAGACCTTTTCTCCTGATACGCAAACAATGACTGCTCGTTTCCGGCTAAATGATTACAGGAGTACTTCATGCGTTTCATTCATTTATGTGTCCTCTTTTCATTATTCAATTTTTGCAGATACACAGTGCAAGCTATTGACAAATCCCTAGGGATGTGTTTTAACGCAATTTATCGATGATTATAATTTTATTACCAATTTTCACGTCATACGATACGACCCGCCAAATGAATTGTAAAACTGTGTACACTGCAAATAAAAGTCAGAAATGGAATAATCGTTTTGTAGAATTGACTACTCGTATTACGGTCATACTACGAGTTAATTATGATTTTACGACGAGGAAAACGAGCAAAGTAAGACATTAAATGTAGACACACTACTTGGGAAAGTGCAACACTAATAGTGAGAACCGGAATAAAAATTGTCGAATTATACGAGTAAAATATCTAATCCAATTCCTTTTGCTGTGCTTGAATAAATACTGAAGAACTTACTAATTATAATCTTTATTGAAGTAGTAAATTAATTAAACTTTTCCTCGCGGTATATACTTTGATCAAAAATGTTTAAAGGAGATTTAATTATCCCTTTGGAATTCTCTACTTTCCTCAATCGACTCTGGGGTTTCCACACAGTCAATAAAGAAAAACTTAATATTAATAACGCATAGTGACGAGCAACTATATGTCTCATGAGAGAAACGTCTACTAAGTCAAATCTAATATATTATTTCAATCTCAGCTTACTATTATATACATTAATTTCTTCACCTTTATTGAAAGGGTCAGACCTATAATCACCATTGGAAAATAAAATTTCTTCAATTTATTGATATTTTCGGTCCAAGTTCCAGTATTCCAGTCATTTCATAGGTGAAATATCTAATACAATCTCCTTTACTCAATTAATTTAAAGTAATACTTTAAGTAATTTCGATCCTCCTGAGATACCTTCGAAAATAGCAAATTAGGTAAAATGTTTTACGCGATATTCTAAACTATTTTTCACCGCGAAAATAAATTGCAGACAATCGAGAACAAATATTAATGGTATTTCATAATGAGAAACAAAATATTCCAAATAACGTGGAAATTAGAAGGCTAAAAAGAATAGTCAGGAAATTTTACGCTAGAAGAGCATGAAAAACAATTCAAAAACCTCTCAAATAAACTTAATTACGCAAAAAAGCGGCATATGAAGCCTATATGAAAAATTTAGTGAGTAATAAGCAAAACAGTGGGCAAAATTTTTATCGCTATATGAGGAAACATAAAAAGAATAAAGAATTATATTTCTGATAGTATGGAAAAAGCATATGTTTTAAATCATCATTTTGTTTCAGTGTTTCATGAAGGGACAGATACATATTCATCAGAAAGAAATATTGTAGGACAAAATACATTCAATATTCAAGCTAAAATGATTAGGAAACGGTTAAAAGTCACGAGAGACCGGAAGTCAACTGGGCCAGATAATAAATATACCTGTAGAAATTCTCAAATTAGGAGGAGAACCTATGGTCCGTTATCTGACGCGATTATTTCAGGTTTCAATGAATAACAGTTCGTTTCCTAATGACTGGAAGAAAGCAATTGTAGTTCCAATATATAAATCAGGCAACAAAACTAGTATAATAAATTATAGACCAGTGAGCTTAACTTCAATAGTATGCAAACAAATGGAACATTTAATTGTATAATATATGATTGACGAGTGGAATAAATCAGGGTGGTTGTACGAAGGGAAACATGGTTTT
This sequence comes from Laupala kohalensis, assembly GCA_002313205.1. Classification (NCBI taxonomy): domain Eukaryota; kingdom Metazoa; phylum Arthropoda; class Insecta; order Orthoptera; family Trigonidiidae; genus Laupala; species Laupala kohalensis. Next base: position 22,101 of record NNCF01129389.1, read on the forward strand.
AGAAGAGGACACTCATGTGAAAGTCAAATTATTACTTTTAGTCAAGAAATAGCAGATTATATCGATAACGGTCAAAGAATAGATGCGATAATAATAGATTTCTCTAAAACCTTCGATTTAGTGCCACACGATCTTTTAATTTAAAAACTTTCAGCCTTGGGCGTAAACAATTTAGTTTTAATGTGGATTCAGGACCATCTCCGTAACCGTTCTCAAAAGGTAAAAATAGAAAGTAAATTTTCAAGGAAGGGTAAAGTAACATCCGGTGTTCCTCAGGGAAGCGTTATTGGACCAATTTTGTTCTTAGCGTTTGTAAATGATATATATTTGAAAATTGATAGTAAGTTGCGTTTATTCGCTGATGACTGCATCATATACAGAAAAATTGAAGATAAGGATGACGTTTTTACTTAAAAAAAGGATATAGACAATGTAAGCAATTGGGCAGAAGAAAATAAAATGAAAATTAACTCGGAAAAATGTAATGCTATGAGTTTTACAAAGCGAATTCACAGAGATCCACTTACATATAAAATAAAAAACGATATGATTCCAGAAAAAGTATCATGTAAATATTTAGGAGTAATTCTGAGACAAGATTTAGGTTGGTCTGAAAACGTCAGTTATATTGCGAGGAAAGCCTGGAGAACACTTCATTTTGTCATGCGTACTGTTAAAAAATGTAAACTTGAAACACGAAAATTTGCTAATGTTTATCTCGTCAGACCGATAGTGGAGTATGCGACCCCTTGTTGGGATTCTTATCGGAAGGGACAAATTCAGGACCTCGAACGAGTTCAAACAAAGGTTCTATAATTTGATAATCGCGAATCGAATTTAACAGATTGCGTAGTTTTCGAATCGTTAGAAACTCGAAGGAACCGAGCTAGACTAGTAAATTTATACAAAGCTTATAAAAATGAACCCGCTTGGAAATATATATCAGAAAATTTGGAGCATCATACTCGAATAAGTAGAAAATACCATTTCTTGAAATTCAAAACTAGGAAACAGAAAACAGACGTTGGAAAATTTTCATTCTTAAACAGAACAATTAGGGATTGGAATTCAATGCCTGCATCGGTTGCGGAGAGGATATCAGGCTCTTCGTCTACTCACGAGGATAGGCAAGTTCTGGAAGATAATGTGTGGTATTGTAGTTACAAAGCCAGTTGTTTAGGGATGATGGGTAGGGTAGTGATGTGAAGTGAAGTGATGTAAGAAGGAGGGCAATAGGGGAGTCAGAAAGGGAAATAAGTAAAAGTGTGAGTGAAGTGATGTGCACCTAAGTGAGTCAAGTGTCTGGATCGGTTTCCTGAGTGTAATTATTAAACATGTTTTTAGAGTTTGGTTCAGTCATTATTTAATTTAGTTTGAATACTTTAATTTAATTTTAAATTACTTTAAATAATTGTATTTAATTTTAAATTACTTTGAATAATTGAATTTAATTTTTAATTGCTTGAATAATTGAATTTAAGATAATTTACTTTAAATAATTAAATTTAAGATTAAAAAATTACTTTATTTTTTTTAACGAATTAAATTATGAAATTTAGTTTTTAAATGGTATGGTATTATATTTTTTAATACATTTCTCATCTTAATACTTTTCTTATTTTTATTTTAATACTTTTCTTATTTTAATATACTCTTATTTTAACACATTCTTATTTTAATTCATGTATGATTTTGTATATCCTCGTTTTATTTTTGTTGTTGTAATTGTTGTATATTGTTGATGTATATTTTATGTATTTAATTTCTGCCACCGGGCATGACAGCCCAATTGCAGCCCAATAAAATTTTTATTATTTTATTAACCAATACGATGTTTTTATCCAATTTTTAATAGATCTGTGACTTACCACTTGGGTGTGAAAAAAATCATATTATTGAGAACTCAGGAACTTAGAAATACGCTTGTTGATGCTAATTGTTGCAATTGAAAAAGTGTCGCAAAGAAATACTATTTTCCGGAAGAGACTTTTGATAGAGTAATTACACTCTTAAGTATTCAGACAAAACTATTTCAATCATTCAATATCGACTATTTTTAATAAGAATTGTGGATGAAAAATGTAGATTACGGCAATAAATTTAATCTTTTTTTACCACCGTACATTGTTGAGACAACCTAGAAATAAGGTAAATTGGAAAAGTATTATGTTGGAAAGACTTTTTACCAACATCCTTGATTAGTTGTAAGTTTTAACAGAAGATAAGGTGCGACATTGCGTCGTTGGTATATCATATGCATGCCATGTCAAATGATTATGAGAATTATTGAAAAATGGAAGTTTTACATCCTTCGAGAACACGATATAAATTGGTGGACGCTATCTTGCCATGATGTTCGTAAGAGAACCTCACTGTCCAAGACCGTTGTTGCATATCTGAGGGCGGATGAGAAGGAGATAGTCATGTGGGTGCACGAGTTTAAGTGTAGGGTTTATCACAGGTGAGATAGGGCAACATGTCCTCTTGCTTTACGATGGGTCGCTTGTTAACCCTGCATCGCTGTTCCCGACCCTGCTTCAACAGTCCTTCCTGCTACTACTGCTCCCATTCCACAGCAAATGTCCACATTTCTCCTAGCTCTGAGAATGTAATCGCTCCTGCTCTCGTCAGGAATTTAGCCGCAGATAACATAACATTTTCCTCTAGTGTGCTATTCCCCCTGTAGAAGTCTTGCATCATAAACTTGTCTTTTTTACAGAGAGCGTCATTTTTTCCGTCCATAAAAGTTGAAATAAGTAGGAGGAACATCAGTAATAAAAATGAAACGAAGTATGAAATGGTGTATTATTCAGTGTCAACTAACAATATATTATAAATAACAATAGCTTTATTATTTTTAAATACTTTTTTCGTAATTTACGGTAATAGCTTATGATTCCAGCCACTACCATGACATTTCAATAAATAAAACCTAACACATCAAAACTGTTGTTTTAAGCGCTCTAGCTCACACCTTTCCACACAGTAAATGGTTGGTATGCTGAATGTGCTGTGTGATGAATAAAGAAACAAATTGCTTCAAAATTGTGTTAATGATCTATTGGTTCATAGCACAGAAGAAGACGTAAGCACACCCTAAAAGTATTTTTTCCGAAACAATTTTCGACAGCCCTCATCCTCAGTACATCTGCATCACCAAGGCTCCTAAGTTCACTTCCATTCAGTCGTTATATCAGTATTACTTTGCATTGTTATTTAGTTACATAAAAAGTGTAAAGTTCGAAAAGAAAAAAACAACAAATTTTTGTTATGGATTACATGAATAATAGCGATAATTCAAACAACTACCTCTATAAAATGGAAAAAAGGATACAGATGTATGTGAATGAGAAGTAGTGGTGAAAAACCATTCCACATACTCTTTTATATACGATTTTTCATCTGCATCATAGAGGGACATAGAATATCTTACAAGTGTTATGTACGAGTAAATATAATTTCGTTGTAGACAGAAATTGATGTATTTTCGTATCTGCAGTGCGTTTTCTGTACTTTTATGTAATTTTCATTTCAGTTTACGTAAAGTGTATTCTATGTCTGCTTGGTCCATTTACGCTGCTAAATATTATTCAAGCCAATTGAAATTAAATTAATGAGTAAGTGTAGCAGACAGAATTTTATTTTACTGCGTCTATGCCAATCATTCAAAAGAAATGTTGCTAATGCGGATGTAATACATACTAATTGTACCTTACGTACATAAAATGTAAGCAAAATCGTTGGAGCCGTTTTTGAGGTACATTCAAAAGAGTACTTTGACCTTCATGTAAAGTACCGTGTGTTTTAAAGTTTTTTAAAAAAAGAGTACATGCATCGACAACAAGTAAGTTCTACCATAAATACGAAATATGAATTAAATATGTTCATCCTTTACGTCAGAATTTCTGCTCACAGACGAACGGACGGACGTTATGCCGAAAACCACTTTTCTAATCAAGGATAAAGAAAACGGGTATGTCCGTCGAAATCTTGCTTTCGAAATTTTTCACGATTACAAAACTTTCTCAATTCTACGTATATGAGAAAGTAAGAAGGAAATAACGCAGCAGAACATGAATCATTTGCATGTGGAATTTTGGGAGGGAAAGAATTAGGTGTATAGAAAAATGTAAATAGAAAGATATCTACCATTTGAGGAGCTGCAAAAATTAATTGAAAACAAAAGAGTACCTAGTATTTTTAGGAATACATAACACAATAAAGAACGCAATGAACAGCGAAAATAAGAATACAGGAACTCGATAACAAATCTGTTACATGTTCAGATACATAAAAAGCAAACGAAAGAAAGTTATCTATGGAGCAGAGAGGAAGTACAATTCTGAGCTATGATAGCTTATTGAAACATGGTTACGTTACCAAAAGCAACAGTGAAGGATTATTTAATTTTACCTTGCTATCCTTTTTATACAAGCACTTGTATAAGGGCGGTGTCTACTGAAATAATATACATCGAATTTAGAGTTATTTTAATATTTTCCGAATAATCTCTATTTTTTAGTAATACGTTCTCGTGAAATAACTTTGTTTTTTATTAAATACAAAATTTGTTGGTATTCTGTTAATATTATAACACCTACCAAATTACTTTCAATTTTATCTTAGGAATATATTGAAATGTTAAATCCACCTCTGTCTTAGGGCCCTTTATCGGAATTGATGGGATGGTCCTTTGCTTGCTACCGAAGAGTGAGTTAGTTTGTTATTCTCCACGCGGGTATACGGAGGTTGTATCTACTTTTCACAAAAACAATTGTTATTAAATTTTTTTTATATTATTATTATTATAGTTAAGAATTAATATCTATATACCCGCTAATGTAAGTGATTATAATAACGAATAGCCTGTTAAAAAGAAGGTCGTTTTTCTTCATTCACGAATTTTATATAGACGTTTTAAATAATGTTTATTTGCTTCTTTTCGACAAAGAGATTAGACGTAAACGTATAAAAATTCACTCACTAAATAAATAGAATTGATGGAAATAAAATTTTCATGAAATAAATAAACAAAGATGTGCAAGAATAAAGTCAGGTAACAGATACGTACTATAACTGAATGAACTATGTAAATATTTATTTAGTTATTTTCATCTGAATATTTAATTAAATATTTACAAAAAATAATTTACCATTTAATATTTAAGTTAATCACGATAAACCAACTATATAATGTTATACTTTTCTTTCATTATCACTTTATTAGTACAAAAAAACCAATTGACAAGAGGAGTCTTCCCATCAACATGTAAAACGAATAGATATATTTTACAAACAACATAATTTTTAAGCAAATGTTGTATTGGATAAGGAAAAATCAATGAGATACTTAAATAAACAATGGGCAAAAAAATGTTCTTTCCGACCAAAGGAAACAATCGAAACTGAATAAGAGTACTATTATGGCTTAAAGTTTGTTATTTAAGTTATCATGTCAAATAAACGTATATTTAATCTGAAATATAAGAAAAGAGATAGAATCTCTTACAAAGAATGTACAGTTCAGAGCATGTTCAGATTAAGAGAGAACGAATATCTGGAATTGTGAGACGTTACATTTGTGTGTGAATAACTAGTCCATCTTCCGTAAAGAATCGGAAGAATTAGTGTGCCTCGTTAGCTGCAGCTCAAACAATAGGAACACGACGCTCAACAAAAACCGACCGTCGTCCATGTCACCGAGATATGACGCGAATCGGACATTCTTCGTGCGTACAGCAGGGTTGCCAACTATGCAAACTGTTTTCACACGAATGAATAGAAATTATTTATTTAGGGTTATTAGGGTTTCTTTTATTAGATTATTATTTACATAACATTTATTCTGTATTGATTTCTCTCTCGGCTGTCAATTGTAGCCTCAAACATATCAAGTTCATCAAACTAATGTTCGTCTACCTTAACATGCTGCAACGTTAAATACGTACTTTTACAGTTGTGCTTTTTCGTGTAAAATAATGAACTAACGTGGATTTATACGATACGTTCTAGAGCAAATATTGGTGACTTATTAGTCCCATGACATTACATTTGAACAGAAGATGATTCAACTGTTGTTAAATTAATATTTATATATTTCTTGAAAAACTAACATCCGACAATTTTTGAAGCTTGAATTAAAATAAAATAAAAATTCAGTTCAGCATATTATATTTTCATAATATCTATCGGTTGGCTGAAATCATTGGTCTTATTGTAAGTTTTATAATCAGTCGATCAATATATGACGTGAGAATTGAAGTGTAGTTACCAAGAAACACTAATAATTGAGTAGTATTTAAATAAAATTATTTTCACGGTGACCATCACCCGTTTGTCGTCAGTTTAATTCTAAAACTTTGATCGATTACGTGTTCAAGAACAGTGCAATTATTAATAATATACACAACCAGGGTGTTATAATAAAAACAAAGTTCATCAGTATGCATGGTTGAAATCACATGGTAGACACCTCTATTTCTGGATACATATGTTGAACATAAATAACCATTGATAAAAATATTTATATCATAACTTGTCCAACAAAATTATGATTTTTAATAAACCTTGAGTAGATATTTATCCCAAAAATCAGGGCATCGTGAAAAGTTTGACACAGGGTATCTGACGTAAAAGTAATTGGTTTATAAGAAAAAAAAGATCATATGACAAAACAATAAACATGTACTTAAAATAATCCTAAATAAATATTCAGTAATGATTATATGAAACTTAAAATCAATAAATAACGCTATTGTAATGTTAATGAAATGTAATTGATTCATATTCTTTAGTAGATTCTATATTCTTCCTATCGATGAATGTCCAAACACTTTTGGAATTCTATCCTTGAGGAATTCTATCCATTGCAAAAACCTACATCCACTTTCTCTGTTTTCTCACGCCTGAGGCCCAACGCAGCATGGCTGCTCTGAGCACACGGACGGCGACAGCTGTGTGCTTAGCACCGCATAATCACCCTACAGCTCTCAGAGGATTTTGCACTTCCACCACTGCTACCCACACGCACAGCTTACCTACACCCAGAAAAACTCTCATTCTCAATTATATTGCATTTTGTTTGTATGTTTCATTGGAAAACTTGATCCCGTAGGATTTCGATAACTTGTTGGATTCGAAAAGTTTTAGTTGTGAGATTGGGAATGCTCCTGTGGATTGTTTGCCCAGAAATACCACTAACGCTAAAATATTTAAACTTATCTAAGTGAAAAAGTGGTAAAAAAGATATATATTGAAAAGATACATTTGATAAATATATTTTGAAATAAATTTGAAATTATCGAGATTTTCAGTAAATTTAATTTTAGCAGTTTCCTGTCCTGTCGTAAAACAGTTTCAGATAAAAGTTACGCCTTTCTTCCAGTAAAATCTGAATGTGCAATAAAAATAGGTGTTCCGATTTAAAATTACGAATAATGTAATATTTTTTGTACTTTTCAGTTTAATTTTTTGATAGTGCATAAATATTTTGCGATAAATTGTGTGCATAAATTTTTACAATTGCGCAAATATTTATCAAATTATACTATGTTCAAACACAAATAGTCTGTATTTTAAGTCAATGTAATTATAAAAGCGCTCTTTAAAGTAATGATAATTTCTTGTGGTTCTCCTTTTTTTAGAATTCTAAATAGGAACACGTACATTATCAATGCGTAGCAAAACTAGGTCAAACTATATGGATACCCAATACTCATCGTGAAAGTTGACGTGCACCTATCTTCTGCTTGAACAATGTAGACCTAGATGCAGACATCGTGTTTAAATTCGAACGACGTCGGGCAGCTTCGTTGATTACGATCTCCGCCACGAGTCCACGAGACTAAGAGACCCAATATGGAAGAGGGATTCAGCTACGTGGCCCTTGCAGCTCCCAGCTGTCCAGAATGAAATCCACTGTGCACAGAGGCAGTGTTCTGATTGCATTATTCTGCACCGTCTAACACTATAGTTCCTCTCATATGATCTCTTCAAAATGAAATTTAAAAAAGAGGGAATAAACCTAATAAGACAATTTATACGTACATGGATATAAAAAAAGGAAAATAATCAAATCTAAGTCTATTAATCGAGGATCGATAATTGGAAGGTGGTAACAGGTTTTTGGCGGTTTATTTTTTATTGAAATAATGAAGCATAGGGGTTTGGAATTTCAAATATAGTATTTTCCCGCTCATATGTAGGAAAGTCTTGTACATTTTGGTTTAAAACTCTAAAAAAGGATCCCGTCAAACTACTAATTTTGGTAACACACGAGTATTTCCTATACAAATATTAGTATACAACCACAAATACTAGTATTTTCCAACTCTTTCCATAAACCGAAAGAGGATCTATTGTTTTGACCAATTTCTAATGCAATAAAAGGCTGTACCAAGATTAGTTTTACAGGGTCTTTACTCAGGGACATTTTTAGTCCAAACAAAGCTCTGTGAGAAATGAATTATAACATTACACATATTTGATTAAGATATCTGAAATCACAAATATACATCTTCAAAGGCGCGTAAAAGAAATGCGGAAAACATCCAAGAGTTAGTTAATGGGCTAAACTTAAGTGCAATAAGAATATCAAATAGTTTTCAATGTAGATTTTTTTCATATAGTTTTGTCACTATAAAGAGACAGAACCGAGAGTTTCATCCTCTGGTACTACAACGGTTTACACGCCGGCTGATACAAGTTGCATTTGCAATGGTTGACTAAGTTGATTCGCTACCGGATTTTTTCGGGGTATCCCGTTTCCCCTGCCTTTCATTCACTCGCTTGTAAATTCCGATTTTAAAAGTATGAAACAGTGTCATTAATATTTTTTACATTTTCGCTAAGCATCACAAACTAATTATGATATATTCTGCTTTAACTACGCTAAATAAACAAGGGGTAAACCGCATTACAAAATCAAAAGGTCTCATGCGAAGCTGGGAGGGGTCAAATACAGAATACATTAAAGGGTTAATTAGTGGGGTAAACTTTAATGCAATAAGAATATCGAATAGTTTTAAATGTAGATTTTTAATATAGTTTTATCGATATAAAGACACAGAACTGAGGGGTTAATGGTTAATAAATTCGAAAACACATATAATGCATAGATAATGAAGCACCTGACGTCAGAGTTCCTATTATCGAGTCATGTACCGTTCCAATGGGACGTGTGTGTCCATAGCCTTAGTTCACGCACAGGGCCAATTTGCGTAGTTAGCACCAACTTCATAGTGCATTCAAGGGGATGATGCCAGGAGACGGTTGTTCTGGGAATCAGATGCACATTAGCAAATGACTTGGACTTCACCTGTTTCCCCCTCGCATTTATTCCCTCATGGTATGTCAAAACGTGGCATGTGTCTGGCAATATCTGACACAGTGTATAATTGCTATGTTTTTATCTTTGAATGTACTTTCTACGCACTTCCACAAATTATAAAGTAGAAGCCAAAATATAAAATAGAAAAAAATAGTATAGATATCTTTCCTGCAAATCAATCACATATTATTTGTAGATCAAACAGGGAAGGCACTATACACTACTATGTGCAGTAGTATATTTTTACCCACTAAATCTATCAAGGAAATAAATCAAATACGTCAGAGTGGACTCAGATATACTCCAAACTAAAAATTTACTCCATGTTATATGTTCATATACTTGAAAACGAACGCCATCATAAACTACCAGAACACCAACATAGCGTTTTTTTATGTATTACTCATTTCAGTTGGATTGTATATGCTCTCCACGAGAAGAAGTTGTGTATCTGTTTCGTAGAGGTGGTCACGTCTCACAATCTCCTGACTGTACATTCCTGAGCCAATAACTACACAATTAACTACAGTATGTATTCTGTTATTGACTGTATTCAGCGTGTATTGTGTGATTTGTGTTATGCAATGCCTGAAGTAGATAGCAATACATCTTGACACATGCTGGCATGATAATTGATCGCAGAAGTGGAATTTGTCTTCAAGGAAAACACTATCTAGGGAAGTTCAACGGACATAACATATTACACAAGTTTAAAAGTCACTATTTGAAAGTAAACAATCTTATATCTTTGTTATAAAGTGGAAAGATATGGCAAAGCACTAGATTCTACAAACAGCACACTGATATGTGAATCATGAGCAGGAAGGTACAGGATAGCAGTTTTAACTTTCATTGTAATACAAAATAACTATCCGAACCCTCTTAGCTTTGCGCAGGAGTTTTGATCATTGTGAAACTGTTTACCCTGTGTTATAATTTAGTGTAACCAAATCATAATTTCTAGAGTGTTGGATAACACGTTTACATTCAAAACACCGAAGTGGTATCTTAATTAGTTCGTGAGATACGAAAGTAGTAAATATTTAAACAACCTTATTTCAAGCAATTCACCCTTTCAGAAATTGAATTTCAAAAATTAACTTTCTTTGGGAGTCTTTACACTACAAATGTAACACCTCGCAAAATTTCATATTCCCATCTTAAAGAATGTTTTGTGTCCGTTGATTAATGTTTTTGCCAGCCAAAAACACACACAAAATGTTTCCACTTTTTTTCACCTCTTAAAAAAGAGAAATATCAAACATTTTATAAATGATTTTTTAATGTTTATTTTATCAATACTTAATATCTCAATTCGTTTTTGAGTGAAAGAGAAAATAACATACCATGCCGTTAACGCGAACGACAAAAACGTGGTAACAATTGTACACGTTTGCATCCATTAAAATATGAAAAGTCGAAAAAGTAGATGTCCCATCTTTAGATAAATAAATTATCAAATAGTATGTACAAAAACCACAATTATATCACATTTAGATAGTATAGTACCATAAAAATAGCAAACATTCGAAGAAACCACACAGCAAACTTTTTCATATTGTATAACTGAAGTACTGAAATATTCTTTGTAGTGAGCGTACACAAATCAACGTTGATGAATGAGACATTCATCTCTTATAC
>NNCF01129389.1:43791-86767 GCA_002313205.1 Laupala kohalensis
AAAACAAATAATACTACTCTAACTCCAACTTTTCAAGTAACGCAGAGTGAAGCAGGGATGTGATCAATACGTTGTTATTTATATTATTTATTAACGACATAATGGAAAACTTATGTAACGTATCCACAGATGCCCCAACAATAGGTGATCCTCCTGAACTGAAACATATACCGGGGTTGCTATTTGCGGACTTTCTTGTTCTATTCTCCGCAACACTGTCGGGATTTCAGATAGGTCTAGATACGTTGAAGTTGTTCTGTGATAAAATGTCTCTACATATAAGCATACATAAAACCAAAGTCATGGTATTAAAAACCGGATGGATGTTTAGAAAAAATGAAATTTGGTATTACAAACGTCAACCTCTCGAGAAAGTTAAAGATTACACTTATCTAGGTGTCAAAGTAAGTATGAACGTGACTTGGTCAAGACACATACAAAAAACAGAACAAAAAGGCATGTATGTCCAAAATGAAGTACTGGTACCAACCCTGACATCGATCCTAGGATTGTAGTAACAATGTACACGTCATTATTCGTACCTGCAGTAGCGTATGGAGCTGAAATATGGGGTGTTGGGGATTGCACATTCAAAATAATTAATTCGCTTCAAAATAAATTCTTGAAAAATACTCTTGGCGTACCTCCGAGTACAGCCAACCGTGATACTCTTTGGGAATTCGGAGTTTTACCGTTGTAAGTAAAAATTAAGATAAGAGCCATTAAATATTGGGTTTCAATAAAAAATGAGGAAAGGAACAACAATATATACGATTGTTACTTACGAGTTAACGTGTAACGATGGGTGGGGTCAAAAAATTCTCGAAACTGTCGGTCTAGGACACTTGTGGCAGTCAGCTCCGGCAAAATCTGATTATGAGTTAATTATTCAGAGCCTTGAAGACAGAGAAGCAAAACATAACGGCTGAGAGACAGTAAAAGAGGTCACTAGTCGTGCAGAATATTGTGGCAGGAGACTGGGTAAGAAGACCGTACCCAGACAACTTAAACAAGATAGCAAGAGCAGGTTACGCTTGGTTTCAACTTGGGGGATAGACATTACGGAAATTTAAGGGGGATCAAGATTTGCAATACCCTTTATGCTCAGAACAAGAAGACTGGGTCCACATTCTGCTAAATTGCGGTAACACTGAAATGGGTAGAAAAAAGGGGTTTCTTGAGAGGGGATACAATTGTAAACCAAGAAAATACTCTAACTTTTGAAATAATGCGAGATAATAGAATTTCCATTACTTTACTCCATGGCACGTTTCTGAGTATGGTTAGAAAAACGGGGAGGCGGAACTGATGAAGGAGATTGACTAAAATGAACACACTTAATTTAAATCTGTTTAAATTAGTATTATTATCATTATAAGTGATATTAGTAACAATATTAGTATTCTATTTTATTCTGTTTTCATTGATTTAAAAATGTGTACACGTGCGGATATGGGTACATGTACATGTATGTCTGTATGTATTCTTAAAATATGTAAATATGTAAACAAGATTTATTTGGGTATGTTGGTATGCATGCATGTTATTTGCCCTGCAGGTAAGTGTGTATTCTTTCTATGAATTTATTTGATTCTGCGTCGATTTTTTTTTGTTCTGTTCCAGGTTTCCAGTTACCAACCAGATTCTTTTTTTATGCTTAGCGCGCTTGCCCTAACAGTTGGTTTTCCGTGGTTTCTAACGGTGCTCAATGAACGAAACAGTCATTTAAGTATATGTAACAATAGCTGAGATTAAAAATTAAAATTAATATTTAAAAATACCCATGACAGTAAAAAATTCTTATTTTAACTTATTAACATTTATTAATTTCTTTTTCCACTACTACATTATATAAGCGAGTGCAATCGAAACGGCGATTTCTGCTACGCAGCGGCGAGGGAAAAGCGACTGTTGTGAAGGGCGCAGGGTTTCGTATTTTGTTGTTCGGAGAACGATCATAAAAATTCAGCGATAGGAAGAGTGTCTGAGTACTGAGTATTTATTTTTGGGTAGAAGGGGAAAGTAGGTAGAAACTTTGCTAACGCATAATGGATAGCGTCGTTAGATTTAAACTGGGAAGCAACGGAGAAATACAAGAAATATTTTGAAAGAGACAAGGTCAGCGTTAGTGACAGATCTTGGGTTTTAAAGTTCAGTTGCAAGAGGAACTCATATCGCGGGTGTAGAGAGAGGCAGAAGTCCTTTGCAAATTAAGAGGATGACAATAGATAGCGACCCGGAGAGCGTGAGAGAGGCTTCGCCCTCAGCGTGTGAGAGGGCTCGGCCCTCAACTTTTGATAATTGTCTTGGGACAGTTGACGTACACCACGAGGCAAGCAACCGTTGGGCGTGCGTCGCAGAACGGTTGGCAAAGGAGGCGCTGAAAGACAAGGGAGCGGCAGTTAAAGGTTCGAAAGTGTCCTAAATTTAGTTTTCTATTATTCTTCAAAGTGTTAGGTTAAAATTACGGAGAGGACGGTTGAAAAAGATAACTCCTTTGAAGTGACGAAATTTCCTAGGAAGGAACGTTCTGAGTGGCTAGGAACAAGGACTTGTCGCCCTAAACTCAACCAATCGCGACAACTCCGCGAAAGTGATAATTTGACATGATTGGCAAAAAAATAGTCACATGGTTTTTTAAAATGTATCCCGTGAGTTAGCTTCTGAGGGACAGAGTGGGGAACGAGGTGATAAAAACATGATGCAGAGACGTTCCGAGATCATTCATTCAATCGTTGAATTTTTCGAGCAGGATTCGGTCCTTCGAGTATATTCGAGACAAATGAGAATTCGAGATTCGAGCACATTCGTTCCGATTCGAATAGACCATTCGAAATCATTTATTATTCTTGACCTCTAGGTCTTGAAGTTTTGGACAAGTTATTCTTAATTGATCTCATTCCAAATTATGCAGAGTTTTCAAAATTTCAACTTTAACACTCTAACCGAGAACTAGTCGGAGATCAAATGTTTTGTTTCGTAACAAGTGACGATTGAAAAGACTATTTAATCGCGTCGCATCAAGTTGAATGAACTCTCGCTGTAAAAAGAACGGTATTATGATGGTGAACGCTGCAATTTCCGAGAACGAGAAACTCCAGGCACACGTGGCAACTTCCAGAGAAGGTTGGTTTTGAGCGCTGAATGGGCGACTGGCAGATACGAGGAAGGACACGCCGCATGAGCCGATGGTAATCAATGGCATTTCAAACTTTACCTATGCTTTTAGACTGATCTGATCATCAATGAAAAGGTATCCTGAGAATACTGCGACCAGTAATAGATGTGTAAGTGGCGGCGAGAAGATCTAGAGCAAAGAACCCGAATAATAATGGCCCACGCTCAGAACTTTTGTGATTGTATTCTTAATGAGAGCAGAAAGAAGAGCGAGCAATAATGATGGCTTTCTAAATTTAATTAATGTTTTTGCTGTAATTAACTGGTAATAATTAATACCAGAAATTCTCTTAAAATTTTATGTCAATGTTGTGTGTGATAACGTGTGATTTTTTTTTTTTTTTGGGGGGGGGGGGTTGTTCATGTTAGGGTTAATTGGAAATGTATCATGAATAATTAAGTCAATTTTATTTTTGTAATGTGCGTTTTCCTTTAACAAGGAACACTGAGTGTTGTTTCCACTTAATTAAAAATAATACGAATCCATTTAATGTTTTTTTTGGCACGAGAGCTAGCTAGGGCAAATATAATCAGATGAGTGTTACCAACTTCTCCATTCATCCTTTAATTATCGAGTTTTATTACTATATATAAGTAGTGTGTGTGGTATGAGTGCGAATACATACATAGGAGTACCATTGTTTTCAAAGCATTTGAAAGGAAATCTGAAAGATAGTAGAATATTATACTCAAAAACGTTTTACCATGTATTGAACAGGATTTTAAGGTATAAGTACATTATTTACTTTGTTTAAAATTAAAATTTATCTTGAAAAATTATCTAGCGGTTCATCTTACTCAATGAATTAAGTTTTGAACAGATTAGACTTTTAGTATTATGGAAAGAAAAAAAAGATAGTCAAACTTGTTGCACTTATTTTATCAATCAATTTTCTTTCCCACAATATAACTCGTTCCTTCAGATATAAAGTAATTTTTTAATACACCTCACAAGCCCGCATAATGAAACATTTCCTGTTCACATGATTCAAATGATGCAAAGTAAAATTTCGTTTGGTAGAATAGATAACAAAGAGTAGTTTTTTATGAGGTCCAATCTGTCTGTGGTATAAATTATGTTTTGTACGTTTATTGAGGTATGAATCATATGCAATATTTAAATGAAAATATATCTAATGAATAACTATAGTTCTTTGCCTAAGTTGGTGATTTTTGAAAAGAAAAAGGTCAATGACATTTCTTTGAATTTATATTAGAAATAAGAGATATCTTGCATTCTCTTATAGATGGGGAATTGTATTTAAAATATAAGGTTAAATATCGGATATTATTCAATGTCAGAACCAAACCGCAATCATTCTCACAAATTACATCAAATTTCTCTTGAGCTGATTGAAAATGTGATTTTTGAGTCATAACTTTTAATGTGAACCGTGACTTTTTTCATTTCTTTTAGGCACATGGAAGATGTGTCCCTGTAGTTAGTGGGATGCCTGCTTCTTATCGACATGTGATCAACCGCACTCTCTCATTTTTCAGATTTGTAAAATTGTGTTGCATTTTTCTTCTTATCGTTTAGTTATTTCATGCACCGATTTGATGAGGCAATAATGAGACTCTTCCACCAAAATACATTTTAATAAGTAAACACAATACGATATAAAGGAGGAAACTTACTAGAGTTAACCACATTGTGCAGTTTCATTACTATGTCACAGAAAAATATGCATAAATAGAGAAACTTCAAGAAGACAGAATACGTAACGTAAGGATTAAGATTACCTTCAAGAGGATAGTGTAAAATAAGGTATCAATAAAAACAATAGAAGTGTACTTAATTTCTATTCCGTATAATACTATCGAATCAATAAAAATTCCTGAAAAACAACATACTAATCTTTTCTACTTCTCTTGTGTAACTCTGGTACAATACTTGACATAACTAAAAGTCTCAAATCTAACGCATCTGGATCTGATTGCATAAATGCTAGGCTCTTAAAACTTTGTGCTCATATAGCAATACCAGCCATTACAGACGTAATAAACTTTTCTCTCTGTAGTGGTTCCTATCCAACTGCATGGAAAACGGCTCTCGTTCACCCATTGCAAAAAAAAACCCTCATCCCACCTCTCAAAGCGATTATCGACCAATTAGTATACTTCCAACACTTTCAAAAGTGCTTGAGAAATTGGCTCGAAAACAAGTACAAAGTTATTTAATGAAAAATAGCATTTTAGACGCGAATCAGTTAGGTTCTCGAACTGGTAAAGACACAGGAACGGCTCTACTGACAGTCACCAAAGATATTAGAAAAAATATGGACCGCGGTGAAGTAACCATATTAATACTCCTTGACTTTAGTAAAGCACTTGATTCCGTCGATCATGAAATTCTTTTAGCAAAATTTAAAAATACAGGTTTTGCTAATCTAACATTAAAATGGTTCCGTGAATATTTAACTGGCCGCGAACTACTCTTCCAATCCGGTAAATATAAATCAAATGCTCTTCAAACACACAGGGGTGTTGCTCAAGGGACATTTTTAGGACCCCTGGCATTTCCCATCTATGTAAATGATATAGGAAAATCTTTAAAATATAGTAAATACCATATGTACGCTGACGATCTCCAAATTTATCTCAGCGGACGAACATCGTAATTAAATACTATCGTACAGAAAATAAATCAGGACTTGACATCACTCCACACTTGGACTTCTTCTCTGAATGTATTGCTGAACCCATCAAAATCTCAGTGCTTGATGATTGGTTCACGAAATTTACTTAATAGGTACTCAGAATGCGATCTGCCGAATATTAATATAAATAGAGTATCACTTCCATGTGCAAATCAGCGGGTAATCTGGGTATCTATGTGGATAGTAATTTATGTTGGAAAACGCAAGTTGACAAAACTTGTCAACAAGTTTTTTCCTCTATTCATACCCGAATGTCTCTTCGTAATTTATTACCAATTCCACGAGAAAATTTCTGGTAAATTCACTAATAATGCCTCACTTTGACTACTGTGACTTTATCTTTTCAGATTTAAATTCACAAATTACAAGTTACACAAAATGCATGCCTCCGTTTCATATTTGATCTATGCAAATATGACCATGTATCAGAATATTATTTAAAAGCTGAAATATTTCCTATTAAATTACGACGTATTGTCCATAGCCTCATCATACTGTACAAGATTCTAAATAATAAACATTTAACTCAACTTGCTATAAATTTTTTTATATTTAAAACAAAAAAGAACTAGAAATGATTAACTTCTTGTGGTACTACGACACAGTACGGCCATATTCAACAAGTCATTTACAGTAAGTACAATCCGTGAATGGAATAAACTACCAACTGACGTGAGGCATTCGAATGGTGTCCATATATTCAAAAGAAAAATTAATCTCTTGGTTGTGCCAACATCCTCCATAGTATGAAATAAATACCTAAGCACTAACATCTTACTTTTTATTATTGTTATTATTATTAATAATTTATTCAATTACCATATTTTCCTTCTCTTGCAAACGCCACATCTATTTCCAACTACCCTTTCGTCCATGTCTTTATTCTTAAAAGTATTCCTTCTGTTACTCCCTCACCCCTTCTACTTCTACCCCTCCCATTCTACGCTGTTGTATCTTCCCAAATGTAAGATATTGTATAATAACATGTCCTGTAATTTGTAATTAATTTTTTATGTAATAAAGATATTAACCATAGTATAATGTGATCTCTACGAGTTATTTTATTCTCTGTAAAATGAAATATATCCCACCTGTATTTATATTTTTGTATTTACATTATTATTTTTTCATATTTCTGTGATGTATTACTAAATATTGGTATAGTCGTTCTGTAATGTTATATTCATTTTTTCTGCAAAACTCCTTTTTTTCCTTTCTAATGAGATTCTTTTCTAACAGGTACTACATTAGTTTATAAATCAATTTTATCTTATATTATCTTATAAACTGTTTCTTATGTTCAGTCTTAAGCCGCCATCCTGATTGGGGTTTTCGCTGGGTTTCCCTCAATCGCTTACTGTTCAATACCGGGATGTTCCTTAGCTTGTTTTCCCACTAGTAGATATGGCAAATACCCTCCCTTTTAAACTAATTTTGTAATGTTATTGTAAATATTTTTAAAGTGGTTAGGTGGAAGAGCAGACCTCGATCTGAGTCTTGCCACTAACAAAGTCATTTATTTATTTATTTATAATAATTCCATTTAATTATCTAAAATATCATATTTTAAATCACTATCAGACTCCATTCACTAGCATTTTATTAATTCACTAGCTTTTGCAACTATTCCACTTGAATCATCGTTAATGAATGTAAAAAGAGCTGATCTGAATTTAAATAGTATCGCTCCTTTGTGCACTGCAATTCGTTTTGAAGACCACCAGCGTCGAATTTCGAAGCTCCGAGTCTTTCAATCTCGTCGATACGCGACATTAAAATCACCCAATTTGATCTCTTTAGTCTCAACATTGAATTAAAATGGCGGCCCATAAAAGATAAGACATTAAAATAAATCTCAATAAGATGTATTCTCAACACGAAAATACTATACATGGGATGTCACCCCTTAAATAAGGAATTTTCCAAGGATTCATTGTGTGTCTTCCTTAAATTAAGATTCATGCGAAAGTAAAATAAATGTCATTTTTCCATTTGTACATTTTTAAAATTGTTGTACCTGATTTCCCACATAATTACCTCGTCTGTCATAAGTGGGGCAAAAAAGGATTTTGTAATCACATCGTCTACCCCACATTCCCTGCAAATCCTTCCGCACCCCTTTCCCACTGCCGCTTCCGCTGACGCTGTGGCTCAACCAAACGAAAGCTCATCGATTTCCTGACAGCCGCACTCGTGGCCTTTAAAACATGGAGCATTTGTTTTCATTTACAATTTAGATCGCGTGCCCCTTGCACAAGGGCTTCTCGGTGCGCGCGGCATCGAGAGGTGAAAGTTGTGGATGACGAGAGATGAGATACGAGCTGAGTGGGAATTGAGAGGCATCTGTGGCATAACTCACGACTGCACTTCTGAATTTTTAACTTCTGTTGCACTCGTTTCAAGAGTTATCAAAGTCGGGAAGTTATCAAATACGGGAACTAAGTTTGTAGTTTTAGTCTTACTTGTAATGTTCGTAAAGCACTACTTTCTTTCTAAATTCACTAACTTTTATCCATTAACCTTGTCTCTAAGAATAGAATTATCTTGATGTGCAATAGAAATGGGTGACAAAATGATGTAATATTAAATATTAAATATTCAATAAATAGGTTACTTTAAGAGTATTATGAAATTAGATGCTCTTTTGGGTTGGATAATTTGGAAGTACTCCACAAAAAACCTACATTCAATTACGAAATAGTTATTCCACCAAATATTATTTAAGGCACATGTAATTCAATTCATCATATTATTTGTCTCTTCCCTAACTATTAATTTTTTAAGATTTCCTTGATTTCTATTTGGTGGTACCTAAAGGTTCAATATATAAAAAAATAAATATAATTTATTGACAAAAGAGCAGTAAAAACTGCGTGTGACCACGCAGAGTACAATAAACTTATTTACTCTCAGGTAGTACGCATGGGACCATCTCATCAATTCGAAAAAAGGGCTTTAAGGCAGAGGTGGATTGAAAAATTACAGCAAAAATTCCTAGTTAAGATAAAAAGATAGCTACGTGTTATAACACTAATAAAATATCATCATGTTTGTAATTTAACTTAAAAAATTATTTAACATGTACGAGTTATTATCGAACCATAGATTATTCTGAGTTTATAAATCTAAAGAGTTGAAATAACACTAAATTAACGATTTATTATTTCAATACATGCGCCCCTAAACAAAATCCTAGAGAACCTGTATATGAAATCAGTCTCTACCTGAAGGAAACCCGGAAAAAATACCCGGGCCAGGATGGGGCTACAGAATTAATGTACACAATGGGCCAAACTTGAGTACACATAAAACTAAAGTACTATGAATCGTATGTCACAACACAATCACGCAAGAAAATATATTTTTGTAATTGTTAAAAGTTATTTTAAAAGTACTACAATGGAGTGACAAAGTACAAGAAGAATTTACTTTTATTAAAATCAATAAATTAATACACATAGTAGAAGCACTGGTGCTGGAGGTAGCTTTTAACAGCGGATTTGAAGAGATTCTATTTCATAATAACTTTTATATTTTGGGGGGAGGGAATTCTACAGAACGATTCCCGAATGATATTGCCCTGTTTGGCAAAGAGTGGTTAACACTCTAGGACGATATTATTACTTTTGCGAGTATTGTGTTCGTGAACGAAACAGTTTCGTATGAAGCAAGGGTGGCACTTCAGTAATTCGGTCTTAACAAACTCGACCGTTTCATAAATATAAATGCAGTTAGTGTTAAGATATTTAATTCCTTAAATAAAGATTTACAAGAGTTTCGGGGGTGAGATTTACAAATTATCCGAACTATCCTCTTCGGAATTCTGAAAAAATTTGAAGGCTCTGATCGGAATTGCCCTAGAAGGTTATATAATAAATCTATCCACAAACAAAACTGTTAAATAACATTACCCTTTTCGTAGCCACCACCTTGAAAGTTGCCTTGGTATTGTACATGTATGTGTTACCGGTCAGATCCGATTTCTAGTCAAACTAGTTTGTCCTGCGCGTGTCAGGAAAAACTGCTATGGACCACACTTAATCAGGAAAAACTAGTTTATCCGGATTGCATTAGGACAAACAATTTGTCCTGGTTCGTTTTTAGGATATAATATTCACCCTGTTGATGTTTAAGATAAATATTTATTTCCTAGTTTCATAAACTTTTATTTAATGTTATTCGTATGAATGTTGTCCTTCCTCCCTTTCCAAAATTGTAATTGATCTTCCGGCCACTTCCAAGTCAATGCAACATAAGCACAAAATAAACTCTTCAAAAGTATGATAGAGATGAATATATCAGGGGAGACACCATTTCAGTGGCACAAGAAACTGAATTGGTCTCAGGTGTGTCATTTTTGATAATTCTTACACTTGCCATCTGCTCAAAGTGTGTGGGGCTATATGGGCCTAATAGTGGATTTAAGCTGCGTCGAGAACGTTACTCTTTATTTTAGCGTCCGGAAAACTATAGTGTACCACGAATATCTGTCATTATTAATATATTTTACATACCATCACCCTTCTTTGGGGGGCTATGGTTGCATAAAGACTGACCATTGATATCAGCATCATTGTGAATATAATTAATAGATTTAGAAGCCCCGAAAACCATGATTTCAATACTATTCTATATTCCATAGTGGGGGGAGATCATTTGCTTTAGTGGCATTGAGAGTGCCAGTACTCTCTTCAGTGGATACTAAAGTAATGTATTCCACCCCAATATCACTGTTTTGAATATTTGTACTTGCCCAAAAATCCCCATCTCCTGTCTCATGCCTATTATCACGCATGTCGTCTGATTGTATACTTACTCAGCATTAGGGGTGTTCTAATTCATCTCAACAGCATCTAAAGCTATGGTTTTCAAACTGATATAGTTTTTTTCATTATTTTAAATGTCACTCCTTCCCGTCCCATCTCTATGGATGCTGAAGTCATACCCAAGGTATGTTTCTTCAGGTAGTTTCATTTGTACCAACTTCACCCTCTTATGGCTAAATTTTTGTAAAATGGTACCATAATCCAAAATCATCTATTGTCATGGAAACAATACATGTCTGTAAAATTTCAGCTCAATCAAAAACGTGGAAGTGACCGAAGAATGAAATTCAAATTTTGAAATAGAAGGATAACCTACATACATACGATTGAAGAAAGTAAAATAAAACTTTTAATAAGGGATAGGTTACAGAAAATATTTAATAGGTCAAACTAGTTTGTCCTGAAATCAAGTTTGACCGGTAACATGTACACCTATCACAACGCTTCTGCTACTAGAAGGACGCATTCTGGAAGGTATTTTAGTTAATCTCTTTGGCACCATATGAAATTCAGTTTCAGTATCCTCTGTTGCGTGAAGTTTTGACAGATTTAACTTACTTCTGGAGAATATGCAGAAAAATACAATAAATGAAATTGTTGGAGAAATGTGGTTAAACAAACATGAATATTCTGATTTTTTACCAAAATCTCTAGTGTGATAAAAGCGAAAATTTTGGTTTAAAAGTATCTGTTTCAAGTTCATTCATTCTTAGTTGAGCAAGAGATAACCCTAGATAATGAATATGACACAAAACTAAAGACAGATTGTTATCACATTTTTTAAATGTTTGATATTCTGAAGTAAATATATTTTACACTAACACTGGTTTTGTGCTTTAAATAAACGAATCATGTCTTAAGTTTACGACTTTTGGTTTCACTTTGGAAACACGAATTATTTAAATGAAGTATCGTGTTTCAACGTGCAATACTGAATAACATGAAACAGAATTAATAAAATATTGATCATGTTTTACACTATTTATAACAGTGCATATTGTAAAGAATCAACCCGTGTTTTCTTCTCAGAGTTATCAGGGTGAAAAGTCGGTTAACCCCAATATCTAGTGATAGAAAAGCCAAAATTGAGTCACCAACGAGAAAGAATTAATTCCTATAGCTAAAGCTTTTCAGAGAGTAGAATAACCAATAAACATACATCTTCACTCAGAAGAATCGCCACATAAGTGGTGTATCGCGTTCCTGTTTCCTTGCAATGAATCCAGGAGTGACACTAGTGCAAGTGTAGGGTGCGAGTTGGCGTGGAGTTTTATAAGTAATTTGAGTAACTGGGCTCCTTCAGACTTACTCTAAACCGCAACGCTCAAGTTACCAACTTTATCGGAACTTGGGTGCCGAGACGCTGGCGGCAACAACGGTGGGAGAGTTGGCAATGGTGGCGGGGAGCCAAAGCGTTACGCTGGAGGCAGTGAAACCAAAGCTGGTGAAGTTGGTGACGGTGGGTTGCAGACTGAGAAGTGGTTGAGATGCAAATAATAATAAAAAACATGTGGTGATGCTCATACATAGTTTGAGAATTTCAAAATGGTTGCCATTGAAGTGACCATTGATTTTCAGAAGTGTACGTATTGTTCAATGTAGAAGTCTGCATTGTTTTTGAGATGTGGAATTTCAACCGAAGACGATGGAATTAGCTGATGTTGCGAGGATGATGACGACGATGATGATGAACTGAGGAAAAGTTGTAGCCCTACAGTTACGAAAAACTGTCAGCAATATACTAAATCTCTAGCGTCGTGCTCCTGGATGAACTGTCATGCAGAATCAAAATTTCCACCCAGGAGATATACTTATCAATTATTCACCCAAATTCTTGAAGGATTTAGGAACTTGACTCTTGTTAATTCAATCAACAAGACAACTCTAAACCCATTATTCTGTGCGAAGATGTGGCTTATCTGGTTATTATCATTACTATAGTGCGCATACGACGGGTGAAAAGTGATAGATTACGATATCATGAGTGTGTTGTCTCTCTTCAATTTGATCTACGACTACTGAGGCGTACAAGAAATCTTTCATGCTTGCTTGTTAGTAATTTAGCGGTGTACTGTCGCTTCCATATACATGGCCTAAGAGTGCATAATCTTGTGCGTCATATCTATGAACTCGTGTTAATGAAAACCACAAGGTAACAAACATGCTTGTAAGCATTTCTTTGCTTTGCTTCACATTGATGGATTGAGATGAGGATGTCGTCAATATCAAGATATTTTCATTTATTCAGTTGAAACCGTCTGTATTTAAGTTTTGTATTACACCTAGCATTATATTTTCTTGTTTTGTTTTCATTAGGTGCCGGTAATTAAATATTACTAGGTACCACATCTTCTTTACAAGACCAAGGTGAAGTATAAGTTGGGTGACATGGGAAAACACTCATGGCATAGTCAGTAAAATGTGTAGGTCGAGATAAAACCACCCACTTGAATTTTGAGAATTTGGTTTCTACCTTTTGAGTGGTCTTGGAAAATGGTAAAATGTAGCAACAGCACTTGGCAGATCTAAAATACATGACGTGCTCTTTTGATGATCTCTTAGATTTCCCAATTCCACGCAATCTCTCAGAATTTATTGTGGTGTTCAAAGGCAGGTATCCATGAAAAATCATATAACCATACAAGAAAATGTCAGTATTACGTTTCTGGTCACATTTCTTCACACTTAATTGATAATCATCTCCCTCCTTTTCGTGAATATCCAGAGGAATTTTGTGAGCAAAGTTAAGCTATTGCTTGTGAATATCACTTAACAAGAGTGGCATTCAATTTTCACAGATTATGTGGCAATAAAAATGATGTCCAACACGTTTCCGATGGTTGAACGTCCTACTTCAATCCCTGGGTGAAGCTGCTGTAAGATATCAATGGTGATGTGCCAATCTTCCTCCATAATATTCTTGAGAGCTCTATAATTCTGGAGATTTCAGTATTAAATACTACAATAACTGCGTCATTATGGATCGCTGTGACGAGTCACTCATTGTTAGGTAGTCATGTAAATCTCCATGACCTTTCATGACCACCCACGCCAACGTCGAACAGTTCGAAAACCTATGCATCTTTCCCAAAAGAGGTAAACTCATGAGGAATATTGACATATGTTAATTTAATTTTTGCTACAAAGAAATGTATCGTAGAGCACATCTCACACTCGGATTCACTTCATTGTATTTTTAAAATTATTTATTGTGTACAAAAATATTGTCAGCATCCTTCTCCAATTTCAATATAACCATAACAAGGTGAACCGCAAACGTTGAACACTTTATGTGCGCATATTTTGAATTCCAAAGAATGAATAAATTGGATGGTTTCCAATGTGCAAATGGAAAGATCAAAATTTCAAGAGCGAGATGAAAAATAAATTTTACACACACTAAGAATTATCGAATTCTAATTTTTGATTAATGTTGTCATGTGGTTTGATAAAAAAATACAAGCTATCCATGGAGATCAAAGAATTAATATTTGAACAAAAATCAAAAAATTTGCGTGAGCAATGACGTCGATATTTATAAATTAAATAGTACGTAAAAAGTTTTGTGATCGAGAAAATTTTCCTTAAGATAATTTTACAAAAAAATACTTTTCTCATTATCGTGTTATCGAAAAACACGTTTCTGTAATTCTGTGCGCTCACCAGCGCATCTATGTGAGCAGCAGCACAGAATGACCGGTATTGAATAACATTCATTTTTATGTCGTAACTAAATGATTACTCGGAGTTGCACGGAATATTTTTTTTCTCCTTAGACCAACGAACCCATTCGCCGAGAGCCGTGCTGGTCGAATTTTTGCTTCCGAGGTAAGACATAACGACCGCAGCGTGACAGCACTATTTCGTTAAATTTTTCTAAAATCTAAACTATTCCTCCAAATTTTATGATTTAAAGGTGTTTTTAATCTTTGTTAAATATACAAAACAAAAAATCTATTCAACTTGATCATGATTGATTTTTTCCTTCTTAAACCAATCCTTTAAATTGAAATATCTTAACACACCTATTTTTAATAACGGTTTTTCGATACAGTAGGTAAACCTTTGTAGTTAGACATGCTGTGACGATCTCTTTGAGGTAAACAATATTGCCATTCATAGTTGTCACCTATCTCTAATTGTTTAGGCTACGTAAGAAAATATACCTCTCTTTTATTCCGATTTCATTGACATTTATAGTAAAAATCATTTTCTTTTTCTTCACGCATTTCAAAAATAAAAGCCTGAACATCTTTTATTATTCAACTAATTTTATCACGATCGGTTCGGTGGTGAAGTAACAAACAGACAGACACGCTATTGCATTACGCACTTATATATTAGTATGGATTAGAGAAGCATCACAATTGTATTGAGTCATGCTGTATAGAAACAAGAGTGTGCTCATCAAATCGAAACGGTTCTGCCATGGCCTCCTACTTTTACCAGGCCGAAGTCTAACGCTTGACAACGCCGGTCTCGTGGGCCGCCCGGCCGCCCAAAGAGAAGCTAACATGTTTATAAATTAGTCGTCAATATCATAGAAGCTAAAAGAATATAGTGTGACCACAATAAATAAATAGTTACTTTAAGCTCAGATTCATTTGACACGAAGAATATTAATGCGTAAGCAATCCATTCGCAAATAAAGTTAACACATTTAACCAAGCCGGCCAACGGTCTACCGTTGCCACATAATGCATGATCCAGCCTAGTAATTGTAGGAAGCCATGATTCTGGGCATCACGTCCTTCACGAGTCTCCGGTTCAGGATTTGCAGGCCTCAGAACACTGAATTATGTATTAAAAGAGGCATTTTCAACAGAATTCAGATACTAAAATGTAATATACATAAGTTCATGATAATTTAATTTACTTTTCATAACGTTTATTTAAATAAAATATTTAAAAAATCAATAGTGATTGTTTTATATACTCATATTTTACTCATATTTTTTTGCACTGTGTCATTCAATGTGTAACGTCCTGTGATACCAGTTTTTGACGTGTTTCTCACAGATTCCAGTATATATTTTTCGACTTGTGTGGAGACTTCTATTACGTACGAAGATTCGAACGTAGAAATTCGTGACAATGAATAATTGACGAAGAGCTTAGTAAGTGAAAGCATTTAAATTAAGAGAAATGTACCGTTCCATGACATAACTGGAAACACAATTTTCAAAAATTGAATTATAAAAATCAATTTAAAAATGAAATTGTTTAGAGTAGTTAAAATAATCATTAAGTTCGGTAAGTTTATTTATTTAATGTCTTACGGATGTTCAAGTCGAGAAGTGTGATTTCCATTAAATCATAAATTTTAAATAAACTTTTCAACTTTTATTTGTTTGGGTGAGACCTTTGGGTTTGGGTGAGACATTTGGGTGAGAGAGTTGGTTATGAAGTACAGGGAATTGGTTATAGTGCATAGATTTAGAGCATGAAATAACAAAAATTATAATAGATGGATGCAAACGAATGTCTCTTGATAAGAAATATTTCACTCGAAAGTTTGATAAAAAAGTGAAACCTTTATTTCTTTACGATAAAAATAGCACAGGAGATAAGTAATACAAGGATTATAAATATTTAACAATGAAAATGTGTTAAAAGAGATATTTTAATTGAAAACCTTAATCAAGGATATGAAAATAATTTATAATACATAAAAGAGGATCAATGGCTAATAATATATACAAACTTGTAACAATGATATAGCTTTAAATAACACACAGAATAGATGAAATATTATCATCATATTGGTTGGTTTCCGCATAATATGACTTGAGAAAATTGAAACCATTGATAATATAAATATAAAATTCAAAACGTAAAACACAAGGCAATATCACATCTATGTAAAATGAGTTAAATACAAAGATTTTAAAATAAAGTTATGACAGAGATAAATAGAAAAAAACAGCCGAGGTAAAGAAAGAAAAAAAAGCTCTACAAAAATAAATATTCTGTTAACTTGACAAAAAATAACTGAATTGTTCCCAACTTGTCGTCTAGGTAAAGAGCCAACAATTGAGAGCAGGCAATGAATAATCTCAGAACATCTAGGTTAGTTTAACGCAATACTAACCTTATTTGACTCAAGTGTACACTGGATAAAGAGAACACTGAATAGAAATTTCTCGTGAAACATGTAGTAAAAAGAGAAAGACATTGAAAACGAGAGTTACAAGAAAAGCAGCAACTAGAATTCAAACAACTCACGTAGTAATGTGGCCAAGAAATAGCCTCTTCCAAGCACAAATTAACTACGCTCCATGAGGCGCGAATTTACATGAAAGTAGGAATGAAAGTGCAGGGGATTGGAATAAGAACGATCTCTGAAGGAGTGAAGGTGTGGGGAAATGTGAGAGGGTGGTACGTGGACGCGGTCCAACAGTGGCACTTCGATGCTTGGCTAGCAGAGTCCCATGAGGGACGCCAGCGTTTGCGCGCTCACGATGCCAACTCCTGCCAAATAATGAAGAGTCTGGTTCCCACTTATCCCCCTCTCCTGTCAGATGACTTTGAGTTACTTTGGGCAGCGGTCTCGAAACGCAGATACGGGAGGGTTTTTTTCTCTTTCCACCAATTTTACTTATCTCCGTTCCAAATTTTTTAAAATATGAGGATATTTTTGTTGAGCTATTCAATTTACAGACATTCAACCCTTGGTGTAAGAAAAATATTAAATTGTTATCTAAATTATTGTTTGGATCATAATACGATTCTTCTTTCATGGCAACATAAAGCGTTGCAAAATATTGATCACAAATGATCTCATTAATAAAAGAAATCATTTTATTCATATTCTTGGTTCATCAATTCAATATCATTGTGATATGCAAAGAAAACTACACTCAAAATAACATTTCATAATTCACATATACGTATATATAAATTTCAACCAAAATCATGCAGGAAAGGAATTTAAGGTATTTTAGATAATAAACTGAGAGTGTTGTTTCAATTATTGCGATATAATTTTTCCCACGATTTCTCCCACGAAAGAGCTCTTGCTTCATAATTAACAAAAAAGGTCATTTATGAAGTAATGTAAAGTATGAACTTGACGATGTTCGAAAGCTTTCTCTGTCAGCACAACTAACTTAAATAGGAGGAAAAGGCACTTATTCAGTGGTTATAATTCTACAGCTTCCATTTGTACTTCACCAAAAATCTTGCACTTGAACGAAATACGTCTAAATCCTTATTTACTTTGTAAGAAAAATTTGTAGGAAACAGTCAATCGCATATTTTACGAATGACCAATGACCATACTAAAGCCACTACTGAGCCTATCAGTTGTTTCCTCGAAAATGAAACTTCTAAGACCAATTAATAAGAATTGGTAAACTATGCATAATTTTTAATCTCAGTAACAACACTGAGGATGACACATCAGAGAATTAGTTAGAAATATCATTTACAATTTGGTAACATGGTCTACGCCAAACTACTTTGAATTATCTATGATCGCTAAGCATCGTAGGAAAATAGTATTTGAATAATAACTCCAAAATCATACTACAATTGACCGTTTCATACTCTGATACCGGTTCTATCTCGTAATCAAATACACATAAATTAATATTCGCTATCCTACGAGATAAGGTAATGAAATTTACGAGTATAAGTTTTAATTATAACGCCTACGTATTTAATATAACATTTTATGAAGAGCGTTTTCTAGCCTGTCATATATACTCGAGCACCCTTGAAAACATTTTCTTTCAAGTGATATTTATACGTTTGCACATGACAAAGAATAACGTAAGTGCTGGATAACAAAGGTGAGCGGAAAAGCTGAGTTGGCGCCGAGCTCTAAGTCTCTCTCGACGCAATGGCGCGCTCTGCGCCGAGGGCAGGAACTGCGAGCATCACAGTAATTACAGTCACCTGGGTCTAATTGCATCTTGTCTGTGGTCTGTAGCACGCTCGTGCCTCTCCATCCGATTACACGGACATAAGGGTTGGGTCTGAAAGACTGTTTCTTTTCTTTCCTCTTCGAGTGTTCTCATTCGCGTTTGAATTTTGCTTCGAAGATTTTACACATTATTTTCACACAAAAAAAATGGAATCTTGAAAACTATTTTATTCATTGATATTATTTACTTTCCATTTAAATTTTTTTCTAATAATGTATCATGACATTTTATATGAGGTGTATTGGTAAGCAAATAGGTAAAAGAATAATGTTAATGAAAACTACGTGTCAAGATTTTGTATAATCTACACAGATAAATCAGGAGACTTGGTCAAGTCTCTCCGCTAATTTCACACTCCTCCTTGGTGACGCGAGAAGGGTATCTGTGCAGCAAGAAACACGTTTTTGAATCTTTCACGTGGAAGATAATCTTGCAGTGTTATGTGAACATTTTACACCGTAGTCCATCGGACCTGGGTGCTAGTGCACAAGAATTCAGCTTATAGATATGTTGCAGGTCAAACCTACATGGTGCAGGTTTGAACATTGTAGATGACATCGAAATATTATTTTGTTGAACACTGGTGTACTCTAGGATATTTCCCCGTCGTAGAGCAATAGCGGTAAAGAAATATATAATTAGCGTAACATAATAAATAGTATATTGCACGATAATGGAGGACCTTCCCTGTACATTAAAATCCATTCATATTTTTAAATATGTCATTTATTCAATGTAGCAGCAAAGTAAAGTGAAGAATAAGAAAGATTTATGTTGGCGAACCCTAAAGCTCCAATTAAGAAAAGAACAAAGATATCATGAAACATATTGAATAATAGAAATATATTACAAAAAAATTCCACATTAAAAAGGATTCAAAAGAACTCTTACATATTATTAATTCGTTGTAAATGACTTCTGTGGTGACGTTCTCCTGACAACTTGGTGTCATTGCATGCCCGTCCGTCTTTGCATAGGCATCCAGGAACCATTCCAATTCAGTGTACACCAACAGATATGGTCTTTAGCATATATGGAAACCACAGTTCTTGATGAGGAGGGTTCAAACGTGTACACGAATGTATTAGTAACGCTACGTGGTTGGCAGCGTAAACTTGCATCTAACACTATGCGAGTGAAGAAACTATGGCGAGAGTTGATATCAAACACGATTGCTACATGGTGTATTTAGTCTTCTTACCACCTACATTTTAAACAGAGATTGTAATAGTTACAGATTTTAAATATAGATTGTAATTGGCATAGTATTAACTTAATATTCACTTAAAAAATTAACTCGTTACTTCATGACATCTGTCATTATCTACTCGAAGAGTTTTGCATTTTACATCAACATTTTGCACCAATCTTTGTCAAAAAGGTCCAAGTCATTCAGGTACTCTTCTGTATAACTCACAAAACAAGATATAAAAGTAATTAATGGGACGGGTTCCTCAAATCCCATTTTTTATAGTAGACTTGATAAATGGGAAACAATGAGTTATGCTTCACCTCTGTCATTGTCCTACTATTTCGTGGTGGATTTATTGCATAATAGCTTATTATGTAATTTTACAATTGAAAATCACTTGTTTTTTCAGTTCTTATTGTTTTATTAACATTGTTGTTTTGTTAATACTGTTGAACAGTAGTTTATGTCAAACAATATTTAACCAATATGGTGAACTGTATACAAATCCGCCTTTCTCAGGTCCATCAAAATTTTCACCTGACAGAAGTTATTCTTCCGCGTGTAAGTATAAGAGTATACATTTCTTTTTCGTTTTAATTGTTTCATAGAACCCGGTTTTTCGACCTTTTGGTCATTACCTGGGCTTTATCTATCTCTTTTTGTATCTAGATGTTATATCTGTGTTCTTTTTTGTTCATATATATATCTCTCTTTAGTTCCACAAACATGTAAGTTATCATGATTACGATAGATTTTTAATTATTAAAAAAAAAATTATTTCGTGTCTTATGGTGAGGTCCAGGTCTGCTCTTCCGCCTACCAAAAACAAAGGGTGGAAGGAGAGAAGTTCAATTGCAGGGGAGCTTATGGTACCTAATCGACATTTGTCTTGAGTAAGTGATGGACAAACCAGAAGAAAGCCTTATCTAATTCAGTAGTGCATGATTTGCAACCCCGCTCTACCGCTCGGCAGTATTGTGGG
This sequence comes from Laupala kohalensis, assembly GCA_002313205.1. NCBI lineage: Eukaryota > Metazoa > Arthropoda > Insecta > Orthoptera > Trigonidiidae > Laupala > Laupala kohalensis. The sequence continues at coordinate 64,557 of NNCF01129389.1, forward strand.
AGCGTAGACGCTAGCATTACACTACCACTAACGGCGTTTTAGTCAGTTAAACCATTTTTAGTTAACATTCTTTTCGGTTACTTTAACAATAATCTTCCTTCTAAAGTGTAGAATTTCTTCAAAGTTACAGAGATAGTATCAAAAGGGATAGATACTGTAAAAAGATTATGTTATACAACAAAGGAATGACATAACGTGAACGAGGTCAATCTATTTTTTTCTTTTTTTAACTAGGTAATCGTGTGAAATATATATCATCACTGTGTTCAAAAACAACGATTCATGGAAAACATAGTACACACTGTCATCATTTTGTCACTTTGATATTCTACTATTAACCAACGTAGTGGAACGAAGAATTATAGATTACATCAAATATATGGTTGTGAATTAATAGGAGAATGTATATGAGTAAAAAATATATAAATGTTTAGTAGAGTGAGCTAAGTGTTGAACACATGTAACACTTATAACATAGAAAATGTCGCAAAATATTGAGTATACTTTACAATTATAATATGAAAACTAAGAAAAAGAAAGGTCAAAAGTATGTTAAGGAGAAAAATTAAAAGATTTGTAAAATTTAAGGAAAAAACGTACATTCACATTTTAATATCTCAAAAAGAAAAACGAAGTGAATTTCAAATGTTATTCTTTCGTAAACGAACTTTTATTTGTGAAACAAAGGAATTTCTCTGTTTCAATGGAAGAAAACTGTATGTATCTATTCTCCATATACATAAAAATTCGAGCAAATGACAATTTTCAGCGTAGAAACGTTTTAAAATAACGCAATATTGATGTTTACACGTTCGTGTGGACAGAATTGTATTCAAAATGGAAAATAAAAGTTCCATAAAATATCACAAAAGATTATAGTAGAAGAGTAATTTATTTTTAAACGATGAAAATTTTTAATTTAGCAATGATTTTATTCTTGTCAAGAACTCATTGCTCAAAAATAATGAACGTATATGATAAATGTTACATTTCGTAACACACCGCTTGTAATCTAAAGTATCAGTCATCCGCTTTGTAAAGGACGATTTCATAATGTTACGCAATACTCATCCACCCGAAGCGTCAACTAGTAGAACTCCGGGATTCCCCTTTATTTGAAGCACACCAAACCTTCAACGGTCGGTCTGAATCAGCAAGTCTAGAAGCTCCTTGCAGTAGTAACTTTATGAAACCATAGACGATACTAGTGTTCATATATTCCGTAAATTTAATTTAAGTTGTAATACAGATCATATTTAGAGATATTAAGGAAACTTTGTGCATGAAAATCTATATAAACATGATTCCAACCACAAATTACATTAAAGAAAGGTATTATGAATCCAAACAGAAATTTAATTACGTAAGCATAATGAAAATGCAACAATTGGAAAAGCTCAATTGAAACTCTAAATATTGTAAATAAATTTGTATAAATATCTAGCAAATGTAATATAGATCAATAATCCATAATGTAATTTAGTATAATTATGTAGCAAAATGCTAGTCTAGAATGTCAACCTTGTAGAAAGGGCGGTTGGAAGTGCGCAAGCTTCGCGCAGATCGCGTCACTACTCGCCAAAATTCCGGGGAGGGTAGTCGTGTAACGATATGTAGCAATTTATCCCGGCATAAGAATAGTGAAATATTTATTTATGAGTTTTTACGGAATGATTGTTGTTTATAAGAAAGATTATAAAGCTATTAAGATGCAAGTAAGAACAGTGAATTATTGTTTTATTAATTTCATAGAAAAGTGTGATATACAGAAAGTTATATAGGTAATAAGAAGCAAGTGAAACCAGTGAATTGTATTAAAGAAAAAATATTATAAAGAAGGTGAAAAGTCAAGTGAGAACAGTGAACTATTGAATCATCAGTGTTGCAATAAAAACAGCGATAAGATATTAAAGTAAATCAAACAAATTGTCGGTATATTGAAAGGCGAGTGAATAGAATATTAAAATCAAGCTATTATTTTATATAAAAGAGTAGTGAACATTTAATAATACAAAGTAACAAAAAATGTGAAGTAAGGAGTGTTATTAAACTGAGTGAACACAAGTGTTAAGGGCTCTAATGACCTTGATGTTAACGAGTTCTAAAGTCCCACACACAAAGTGCTGCTCCTCTTTGAATCTTCAAGGCAGCAGTCTCAAGGTGGTAAGTCTCCACATCTCTTGTTCTGCTACTATCTGGGTCAAGAAAACTGTTCGACGACCATAAAGAAGTCAGGTTTGGCCAACAATTGCTATTCAAAGCAATCACAATCTATGAGGTCCAACGTGCTTATTTATTAAATATTTAATCAAATCTAAAGTAAAGTTGGTAATTATAGAAGCATTAATGAGAATAATTACCAACAAAGAATGTAAAACATATCAATTTAATATTGAATTTGTTTAAAGTATGTTTCTTCCAATTTTAATTATTTATATGTTCATGCTTAACCAGAGTCAATTGTAAATGTACAGTCTATTTTCAGCTCTCACAATATTCATTTGTAGTAGATAATTTATTATTCATATTTGTATTAAATTTGTTATTTATTTTTAAACATTTTCTTTTATATCTACCTTTCAAGATAGTGGTCCTTCGGAATTTTAATTTACCTGCCATTCCTATTATTCGGAATATGGTGTTTTTTGCTAACGTTATTAACGTTACATTCACACTAATAAAAGTAAAATTTTGTTATCATTACATTCACAATTATTTCGAATGTTTTGGAAAATATTTAGAAATATTTCGTGAATTTGGTATCCAAATAAATAATTTATTACTAAAGAGGTCAATTAAGTTTTATTTAACAATATCTACACACGTAAATAGAAGTAAAAGTATCTTACTTTTATTTTAATTTTACTTTTATTTACAAATTACTCTTTCTGATGGATGTTCGTTGATGGTAGAATTATCTTCTTATTAAGTAATTCAATCGTGAAAAAATAGTTCTGTGAAATAATGTGTAGGGAACCTTTCATTTTTGTGTTCTTTAGAACGGAGATATGACTCGGTACGGGTGTAATATGAAAAGATCCACATCTGAATTAAGACGGATAAAACTTCATTATTAGAGTGCATTCGTAAATTATTAAAATAAATCCATAAGTAGCTTCCACTTCTTGTTTTCTAGACATTTGTCGAATATAACTTAAGCTATTCGTTTTCAATAACTAGAATATTGTCAGGTTCCTCATTGTAAAATTAGAATTAAATCCTTGGATGCAAAGCGCTCCCTCTAAGTTCTCAAGGAATTCATAAGCTTCGTTTATAACGCCATTCAAGACATAGCTACCTCTCTCCCCTCCCCGCTTCGTCACTCAACTTCCCTGACGGAGTCTCTTCAATCGACTCATCAGCGTGAGATGAAAGAGGCGAGGAGCAGTAGGAAAGATTAAAAATTCTCTCTCATCCATTCCATTCCGACTTGAGAGGAAAAATTAAATGGAAACCAATATAACATTTTATCGGAGCCAATTTTTGCTGGACGAGTTTTTTTTAAGTCAAACTGTTAAATATCGAATGAAAGTAACAAACACCAAAATTTTTCATTATTCTCGTAATAAAATTATTTTGAATAGAAAATTCAGAAACATATAAAGAAAGAAATATATATTGAATTCATGTAATACACTATGTGAGGCAAACGCACAAACAGTCAGTAAACGATACATTTAAAATTAGAGGAAATACACACAGGGAACGAATATGTTTTACGTATAGTTAAATTTTAATAATTAAATTTCATTAGATGTACTCTGAATATTTCATTCAAAGATTTTTAATATATTTCAATAGATATCTTTTTTTATTATATTAACTGAATGCGTATATCAAAAATATTCAGTAAAACATCAACTTCTCACCACTCAATACTATATTCTTTGCTTTTGCTCAAAGTTTCTTATCGCTCTACTATAATTTATTATTATTAATAATTAAATGTATTATCTATTTAATTCTTTTCCGTTCAATTACTTCCTTATACATTATACTTATTATCTTCAAATAATTTTTTGAAAATGGAAAAAGTTTCCCATCATTTCTATTATACAATTTTACTTCAAATCATCTGTACGTTTTTATTTGTTATAGTTTTTTAACTAAGATAATGTGGCGACCTGTGGGCAGTGCTTATCGTGTTCTATTCGTTTTGTGACCTTCATTGAAACCTTTTCTGATCCAAATCGAATTTGCGGTGGTGGACGAAGCGAGTTCACAGAAGGTACTGCCCTATCTCCAGCCTTTATTTCACCTCAACATTCACTCGCCATCATGCACTCTTCTTCATTCATAAATCACCCACCTCGGGAAAGAGCTAGGAAAGGCATAAGGCGCCCTTGTCATCCCCCAGTCACATTAGAAGGCTATATCCCATCTTCAACTTCCAACACTTGTATAAAAGGAAACAAAGACAAGGCAAATAAGATTTGGTGAGAATCGCGTATTTGTTTTGCACGCATGTACACAATTGATCAACTTTAAGTGAAGCGTTGCCGAGTCATGATGGTGAGTTTGCAAAACTTTATAAGTTTTGTGGGACAAATATGAGTAAAAGTCGGCGCTAAAGACTTCTTAATGGACAGACAATTTATTTTACTATCGCTATACAATTATAGTACTTTCTCTTTGATGATAAAAAGAGAATATTGATACCTCTCGAAGCGTTTAAATTGGTTATATATGAGAAGGCAGACCGAAAATAAATATTAACAAAGAATGTAACCGACAAATGGTTGGTATATTATATAATTTATAATCAATCGCATATAAAATGTTCTCATTCCTTGGGTGTATTTTCTCAGATTTTTGCGAAATTCGATGCACTCACAAACATTTATCATAGGCAATTAGTGAATTATAAAATATTAGATTTACGTCAAGTTCTCAAAAACTTGAACAGTTTATTTTATTGTATAATGACTAGGCTGCGTGAAATAGTTCTTGTTTATTCAAATTAGACAAACTTAGAATAAACTTGAACTAAAGGAAACAGATTACTAAGAGTCTGATTGATAAAAGACTATGGGCAGCGTGATGAACAGGTATAGCTTGAATAATACACACACAAATTATTGATAACTCAAAACTTTCTGCTATTACTTCGTTGCATATTTGTCCAAAATTACCGACAACAACATCCTTTTACATACTCCTTCCGACCACTTAAATTTTCTATAAATATTTTCCAGCACAGAAAAGAACCTCGCATTTCTGAATGTGTTCAATCCTAGTAATTCAAACGCAATTTTGAATACTTGATGTCACTTTTTTCGTGTTCTGTTTTCCTGCGATAATGACTCTTCAGGTGTGTTGAAGAATTACTCAATGGATTACCTTACCAGTTATATGTGAGACATGAATAATGGTGCCTAAAGGTGACCAAATAATACTAAGAGGTGAAGTGATGAGCACACCTAAAATTACGATAGAATTTTGAATAGGGAAATAAAGTTGATTCAACTTCTAGGATAATTTTAGGGTTCAAAACGCAATTTCGAGTCAGCATGGATCCGTGGCCAAACAGCTGAACTACTGATTTGATTGCAGGGATTAAAATCACTGTGACAACTGCAGAGATTATTGTCACATCCAGAATATCTACCTGGTCTGCATAGCCTTCTGTAAAACGAGTACCGATAAAGCTTTTTGGATCGACGCAGTGAGTTACAAGACTGTTGAAATGTAACAAGTATTTCATTGATGGTGTTGGTGACGTTTTTGTTGGCGTAATTAAAAAAGAAAATAAATTTAATAATTTATACAACCATATATTTATTACTTTCGACTGCATAGCAGTCACCACCTTCAGTAATCTAAAATTACAATGCTGTATATTAATACAAACAAAATATACAGAAAATAAACACACTATAGTCTTAAAGGGACACAAGACTGAATTTCACATACTAACCTTCCTCCGGACAAGAAAAGTGGCAAATGCTTCCAGCGGTTGATGAAACGCCTTAAAAGGCAAACGATCTTCGAAGGGTGTGGAAGTCATGAAGAGTGATGGAAGAAGAATTCTAAGAACAGTGGATGAGAGAGAGATGTAACAACGGTGAAATTTGAAAATTGGTTTGTTCGTCAAGAATAAAATTGTTATATTTGAATGTGCAATTGTTCTAATTTGGATGTATGTTCTATTTCAAGTATTGATGAGTTCTTTTTTAGGTTCAAACGAGTGTCCTGTTTCTATTAAATGTGAGGCAAAATGTGAAGTGTTATTGTTGTGTCTATGCATTTCCGTGTTCTTTTATGCATTGAATTTTCTCCCTGTCCAGACCGACATACCGCGCATCAGTCTCCGCAGTGTAGTATGTAAATGACGGTGTTCTCAGTAATAAGGGTATGATATTTCATTTTGTACAGTTGCTTCCTCAGTGAATTAATGTAACGATGAGATTTGTGTGTTATGAATAATGTTAACAATTTTCTGTAAACTTTTACTAAGATAGGGAATGTTTATGAATTATCGGAAGACAAAAACATTTATATTCCAATCTGGAGCAGCAGGCAAATTGAGATAGGTCAAACATATTCTTTTGAGAGCCTGGATCTTTGCGCATGTAAATGTGTGCGAGTGAGTAAATGTACGTATAAAGCACTACGATGGCGGCCGCATACTGCACACGACTGTCTAACGCTTCTCTATGGCATCAACAAACCTACATTACATCGCATTCGATAAGCTATTCATTAAGCATTATTCATCATCCTCATGAAGCAGAGTGTTCTCTAGTGTTCTCTTTCGGACATTAGAGATACTTGTTAGAGCTTCTTTATAGACACGTATGCTCATAAAATAAGTCAATAAAATTACAGAAGTCATCCCTGAGTCCGTTGAATAATAAATAATTGTAACATACGTTTATTCTTTATTAAAAGGACTATACATTTCTAACAAATATTTAAAAATTCGTTCAAAATAAGCAGTTTTATGTAAGTCTGCTAGAAATGAAATATCGATATTTCAACTTTATTTTACTATTCTTTGTTGTTGTAGTTGTTGTTTTTTTTTAAAATTATTTTACTATCTCCTCCAAAATGAACCTTCCTATCTAGTTATAAAATTGTACGTTAAGGAAATTGTTACTTAAAGTATTTTGAAAGAAAGGAAAGTTCATATTTGTGAAAAATCGAATACTTTAAAAAATAAGGAGAAAATGGTTTCAGTCTTCCCTATTCTCTACATTGAAACTTGACGAATTTCCTTATTTTTTTAGAAACAGTAGAATGTGTAGCTATGTTTTTGAAACATGACAAAGGAACATTTTCTGAATACTTTTCTCTCTAGAATATAGGAGAGCACCATTTCTACTTCTCCGCAAAACATACAAAATACATTACCATACAATGTGAGTAAGGTATAAACAAAGAATCATATTATTGTGAGTAATTTGTTTATAATCTTTTCCAGGTAATAATATCAAATTCTCATTATATTAAGAGAGTATTATTCGTTTTTCTCATACTCTTGCAGGAGTTCCACACTTTGTCATGTGTGAAATGTTCATTACTATATACTGGTTACACTACTATACTAGCAACATCATGTAACATATTAGAAACTGTTCACAGTTATCTTTTTGGGTTCATCTGTTATTCCGTAAATTATTAAAATTTAATTTAATTTACGTAATTCCCTACATTAAACCTTAAAATCACTATTCATGCAAAATCTCTGAGGACTAATAAAATGAATACACATTAGGATAATCGACGCTGAAATCTTGTTTCTGGGTGTTTTCCTAATGTTTTATAATGAAGTTATATTTAAAAGACATATTATTAGAAAAAATCCGAAAATTTTCAATGAAAAATTTCTTAAATGATGATCAAACAGACATAAAAAAGCATATTGAGACATAAAAGAGCATTTCGTTTAGTGGAACTATTATTTTAAGTTCTCCTGTCTTACTTAAAAGAGATTACAATGTAAGCATTAATTAATACTTTAAGTAAATAATGCAAGTTTCACTTAACAAATAACTTTCTTCTAGAAAATAAAAGACTACCAGTTCATTTCTTAAGAAGTTTTACATTTACGATAATAACACGCATTTTTGTATGATGTGAACTCTGAATGGATCTTGCATGCCATTATTTTATCACTGTTTTTCTGTAATGTTAGAATGCCTTCCACTGTGTACTAGTTCACCTCAAAGCTTGAAAATGCAAATACCTGTGACACAAGGTAGTAAATCTTCCATTGTTGCAGAAGCCATCACATTACTCGTGCGAAGAGTCGCGTTTGGAGTCTCCCTCATCCACTTTCATATTCGAACGCGACATAATGTGGCAAAGGCGTACCTCAAAGATCTCGTCGAGTCACGATCTCATTTGATGTCATCTTTCCAAACAGTTCTTCTTCTTACTACAAAATGGAGGAGACCCGTTCATTTTTGTACGCCTAACCCCTGAGAATCTCGTTCCCTCCCTCTCATGCAATACCAATAGCGTAGGATGAGTAATTACAAAGGATGTTTTATAAACGACATTACATCTCGCTACTTGTTACTACGAATAAAGGTATCTAATTGATATCAGTTAACAAATATTACAAAGACTATTGTATTTGTTGCAATTGAAACAATTTTGTTTCTTATAAATCAATTACAGGTTTTATTGTATGTATGAATCCTTGACTAATATAGTTTAAAATACATTTTAATTACTTAAATAGTTCATCGGTCTCTAAAGGGTCTGTTTTGATTCTTTTGTTTCTGGTTCAATTTCCACTTTGAAGAATCGTATCTTGTAAGTTTCTAAGTGAATAACATCATTATTGAATGTCATTTACGTATGTTAGTGAAAGTGAATTGCAATACTAACGAATGTTGATGACAATACAAAGAGACTAAACATGTCGAAGAAAAGATTGTAGTCACTGTAGGTGTAACTAGAACAAGGTCATTTCCGGCCGCATGTTCACTGCGACCAGTTATGAGTAAAGTTCCCATCAGTGAGGTTCGTTGGGTCAAACTTTCAGGTCATTTACATACCATCGAAGGGAATATTAATGAACATTCTTTGGTAAATGAGAAGTGAAGTGATTTGTAATAAGTAATAAGAGAGCTAATAAGAATTCTGATGCAAATGAATACTGAAAAATTGAAAGTAAAAATAAAAGGTTATGAGTGTAGTTTAATTCCAATATGAAATGAAATAAACTACAGAAACAAAGAAAATTTTTTTAAAATTAAATATTTACTAATATAATTAATACTTATTAGTGAAAATGAAGAAAAGTCTGCAGAGATGAAAACGGGACTGGATTTGGATATGCGCACGTTCTTTTAGTGAATTAAAGGTATTCGTGAAATTCGATTTTTGAAAATTCTATGTGATTTAAGTAAATAAACGCCGTATACTTAGGGAGTTATTGTATTATGTGTACATTTGTTACGCCAAAAGCTTCTAGAACCATTTAAATTCAGTATTTTTGATCAGCTTATATTGTACGAGTGGGAATTATTACAACATGATCTATGAGAAAGTGAAGAAACATATCAGAACACAACGGGCTTTTATTGTGTTTTAAGACATGTTTGTCTCAAAACCGTGGTTTATCAATTTCTGATTCTAGTACCCTTATTTGCATCAAGTAGAGTATTAAAAATCAAATAATGTGGTGGATCGAATAAGAAATTTAGGAAATTCAAGCAAATGAAAATGTCTTATTGTTAAAACAAAACTAATCCATAAACCGTAACAAATGTTTAAGTATCTACCAATTTATTACCGAATTACTTTATTTTAGTCACTATTACCGTTTTAATGATGGCAAAATAAAATTTTGTTCTTAGATAAATCATAAATATAGATTCTATTCCAGGATAATAATAAATAATAAATATCATGATTATATTAATGACTCGTGTTATCATAGAGAGAAAAATCTTAAACAAAAACCTGCCTATTCCTTGTATATGTATAGCTTTCTTGTTGTTTAGTTCAAATATCTAGTTGCTTAAAGTAACCGCGTTGCTTAAAGTAACCGAGGACATTCGAAATGCATTAGACGATAGCAGTGTCTCTAGTCTTGTACTTCTTGAGTTCAGCAAAACTTTTGATTCCGTGGATCATGATATCTTGGTAGCTAAATGTCGAAAAATTGTTTATCTGAATCAACTGCGTCTTGGGTAAACAATTATCTTAGATGCTGTAAACAAGTAGCTATGAACAAAAAATAAATCATCTGACATAAAATATTTACATAGCGGTGTTCCTCAGGGATAAATCCTTGGACCGTTGTTATTTCTTGTAAATGCATATGACATCTCAATTAACTTAAAATTTTGTTCGCATCATATGTATGCTGATGATTTTCAAATGTAAGGAAACAGAGATAAATGAACTTATTAAGAACGTAATCTACGATCTTAGTGTTATTGAAGACTGGTCCACTAAAAATGACCTTAAACTAAATGCTTCCAAATCACAAGGAATGGTAGTTGGATCTTTTTCTTAAATTCTTAGGGAGTATCAAGGTGTCTCCCATTTTACTAAACAACTCTCCAGTTCAGTGGTACTCAGAAGTTCGAAATCTTAGAGTAATTATTAACAAAACTCTGAGTTAGAATTGCCATGTTCAGTACATGAGTAAGAAAATATATTTTTCCTTCCATGTCTTGAAATGTCTACAAAGATATCTATCAATCAGAACTAAAACTTTGTTTGTAGAATCAATTATTTACCCACTTATTGAGTATTATGATCATGTGTATAATGTTCTTCACAAGAAATTAGACAAACTTTAGTCCATACAAAACACATGTATCCGCTACACTTTTTATTAAAAAATTGATCATGTAACTCATCACTTGGATACTACGAATCAAACAAAGACGATATATGCATTGCTTCACAATGCTGTATAAAGTTATTAAAACACAATATCCAGTTCAACTGGCTAAAGACTTCAAGTATTTAAATGCTTATAGATTCCAAAATTCCTTTACACAAAACGATAAACCTGAAAAAACCCTTTCACACTGTCATGACCCGGGCTTGGAATGATCTTCTTTTGCGCATCAGATTCTGTTCTTTGGTCGCATTATTTAAAAAGACATTGAAGTCCCGTATTTATATTTCAGGGTGACTTGGTTGGGTTTGAATGTTTTACAGACGATATAAATATGGGACATCAATGTCTGTACATAATGTTGTTTCTTCATAGACATAGTTGAATCATGTATCCCTGTTTTGTTTCTTAAAAAAGTTTCAATATCTAATTTTATATTTCTAGTAATAAATATATTATTAAAATGTTTCTATCATTAAATGTATCATTTTCATTTTGAAAATATTGTAATGAATCATAATAACTTCATTTATAGGAGATATTTAAGTCATTAATTCATTAAGTTTTACATTTCATCAAGACACATTGAATTACAAATGTGTTATATTAATTTTAGTGTCAAAACTCAAAATGAATTACATATCTATACTAAATTGTGACTTAAATATAATAAACATTACATGGAACATCTGATGTAATGAATTTTTATGCAACATTTCTTAAGTATTTTTATGTAACATATCTTATGTATTTTTATGCAAGTTTTCTTATGATTTTAAAAATAATTGTGTATTTTAGTGTTATTTAGTTTTTGTATTATAGGTATGTATTTGGTACTAATTGAGTTTTTTCTGGGTTTCCCTCGATTGATTAAGGTAAATGCCGAAAGATAGATGATTGCTACCCCAGACCTAAATAGAATTTATCCTCCAATTTTAGTTATAGTTATTCATGTATGTTTTATTATTTTATATTATTCTATGTGTATGTTGTACATATTGTATGTATGCAAATAGTGATCAGGTGGAACAGCAGGCCTGACGGCCTGAGCCTCGTTACGGAATAAAGTCTTTTTTATTATGTAGAGAGAAATGAATATCGAAATAATTAAACTTAACAATAACCTATGTATTATTACAACCGGCATAATTACATTCACACTATTATCACGTTTGTACGGTGCAGACGGTCAAACGTCATGAATCATCAGTTTCAATTACTTATTTATTTTGTATAATTTATGAAAAATAAGAAACTAAATAATTTTCATAAAAAATCAATGAAAAAGAAATAACGTAAACAGATAGTAAGTCATTTATTTCTCATTGATTTTTTCATAGAAATTATAAAGCATATCAAACAATTAGTTTTTTGAAATAGTACGACACAAACAAAAGAAATAGTTTTTTAAAATTTAAATTTAAAGAAAATTTAAAGAATTTAAATGAAAATAAAACTACTTTCTTTAAAACTAAGAAAATTGGTTTCATAGTAATTGAAAAGAAATGATTATCATTCATGTTAATAACGGTATCCTATTCTTGGTAATTGTGGTGCTTTAGCAACATTATCAAAGCATGATAAATTAAAAGTCGTTTCTATGTTGCTCATTTTTTTTTTATTATTGGTATTAGAAAGCTTTTTCGGCTGCATAGCAACCATCGTCAATAAGATACACTGAGTGTTGAGGAATATTTTTGGCGAATGCCATTCGCCAAAAATATTCCTCAACACTCAGTGTATGTTACTGACGATGGTTGCTATGCAGCCGAAAAAGCTTTCTAATACCAATAATAAAAAAAAAATGAGCAACATAGAAACGACTTTTAATTTATCATGCGGTATCCTATTGTTTTTCACTGGGTTATTTTGTTTCTTGTAAATCCCATGTTATCTCTTCTTACAGCACCTTGGAAAACTTTGGACTATTGAATCTACTGAAAAGAAATCGTGGAATTTTCACTATACGTAAACTACTTTCTTTAGTCAGCCACAGGCTCCTTTCTCGAGAACAAAACTACTAGAATAATTGAATTTCTAGTTCTGATCAATATGAAATCAATTCAGCTATTAAATAGTGATTTTGGCAGTCCCACGTTGCACTTCATCCAGAAATCGTGATTGACGGCTTGTTAACAGAAATCGGTTTTCTATCAGTCGTTTTCAAAGTGAAATATGTGGTTGTTTTGCATACTCTTTAAACTGGAATTATCTGATGCTAGTAAGAAAACAAAAAAATGTTCCGTATCCTGTAGTCAAGTAAGCGAGACAAATAAGAAATTCAGATAGTAGAAATTTTCATTATAAAAAAAGATGTATCATACAGAAATATTAAATTAATTTGAAAATACATTATGTTCTTCAATAAAACCAAAATAAGCGGCGTTTTTAGAAGTCATTTGAAAAATTCCTCTGGTACAGTTAGCCATAAATTGATTTTTTAGGCGAATATTAGATTTGTCACAGCTGAATATCCCCAACTTCTGAGAAACCTATGTGATCCTATTTACATCAACATAAATTTTGTTCTCGGAATTTTGCTAAGATAATAAAAATGCACATTATCGTAATACTTAATGTTCCATTGAATGAATACTGCAAGCGATGAATATGATGAGTGCGAGCTAATGAATGTAAGTGAATACATCGAGTGTTCCTGATCCTTGGGTCACAAGGTACGAAACGTCAATCAACGCCGAATATCAGCAGAGTTATGTTACATTCCTTTATCGCCTGCCACTTCCTACTCGAAAATTTGAAAAAAACATTAATAGAATAATACTGAAAAAAAATTTCAGTTCAAATCCTCTTAGTAGACAATACATGTTAGTAAACATGAAGTATAAGTACACTGTTACGTTGCATTATGAACATATCAGGAAATAACTCAATTTTTCACATCGACATGATAGTTACACAGCGATAAAGGTTTTAGAAAAGGAAGCGTCATATTTTCCGAGTAAAAGGCAAAAATACAACCAATCCTGGAAAATTGATTTCATTTTATCATTTCAAACTCTGAATACATCTTTCAAACATATCAAAAAAATAAAAGAATATTTTGAATTGATTTAACTCCTGTGCCCAATATCGCAATAAATTTCATCGAAACAGAAGTTTCAATCAAATCACAGGCGAACCAACTTCCCGATACAATCTTACGTTGAACATTAATCAAACCAATAACAAATGGTCTTGAGATAGCATTCAATAACTCTGCGTCTGCAGATAAGCAGCTACTCTTGCATACACTGAACTCTCTGACTGTAGTTTTTATCTATCCCACTTCGAAAATACGTACTTTAGAGAAAGTTCAAAACAAAATGATAAAATTGTGTCAAAGTAAAAAGCAAACATTGCAACGCTTTTTTTCGATTTACATATTTTTATGGCATTTGTAAACAATATACAGAAGGGAAAGGGGACCATTGTATGAAAAAATTCTATTCAATAATAAATGTATGAAATGTTTGAATATTCAAAACGCATCTCCACATGAAATATACATGTTTGTAGAAGAATTCCCTTAATTTAAAAAAATACAGTTTACTGAGTTGGAAATCAATCAACTCTCCAAGTTAGTATGTGTTGATATGGAAATCGATAGAACAGCGCAATCTAGGACACTTCGTTATATATCTTTGTACTACCTTGGTCACCACTTTCTGTACACCAGCTGCATCATAGCTCCAGTGGATTCCTAAGAACATCACTTGATTGCAATACCCTTATAAGTATTTTTAGTATAGAAACATGTACGGCGATGTAACATGAGATAATTATTTCAATGTACTAGAAAGTGTAGAGCATTGTTTGCTGTAGATTTGATGAATATGAAACTTAATTTTTGTTTCATATTTTAAAAAAAATGAAGTGTGTCATTTGAATTTGAAGTTATGTTGCTTGGTGTTTCTATATTTTAAATCACGATTTTTATTATTTCCAAAAGAGGTAAAAATATTTTTCTTCACTTTGAAATATTGTTAATTGACATTCAGAAGATCTATATTTCTAAAAATTTTCAAAAATTTTCAGATACAATTTGGTCATTTTACCATTATCTTTGTAAACTATACGCAGTATTGAAGTGTGTAGATCATTCGAATTTCAACATAACTGTGAATTGTAACTTTTTTTTAAAAAAAAATTCTCAAATGACTCGTAATTGTTGTTACCAGTAATTGCTGCTGCAAGGTGACACAACTTGCACGTTTGTCGTTATATATCTCGGAAACTATTCTCCACAGAGTTCAAGTTGAAAAGGCGAAACATTATTTCGAGTATCCTGGTCAAAAGTATTTTTTTGTATTTTTGCAGAAGAAATATTTTTAACTCTACATTCTTACTAGAATATATTTGTCTCCTTGAGTATCCTTGAAATCGTCACACTAGTGACCAAAACGGAAAACGACAAAACCGTCCTTGACTAATCGTCATTACTGCATATCAGATTGGGCGTTAAATTCAACGGCATTGGGCACACCGACGACAAACTGTCGCAAGACAGCACAAAGACAACAGTTTTGCACTATCTTTCCCCTCTACGGCCCGCCTAGAATCGTTGGAGGCGTCAAACACACAAACGGAAATCGGATCAAAAAGTCCAGTGATGCATATGCCACTTCCCTCTCAGCTGGGGGTGAATATTGGAGTTCATTGAAAACTAGAAAGAGAATAGAATATGTTCATGCCGAATTGCATTCTATCACATTCCATTAAAATCACATTACTGCCACTCAATTTTGGAGCGCCACCTACCGGCACAAGTGCCGGTATTGGTTATACTAACTCCCATTTGAGCTCCCCATTCCACTTTTTGAATGTTTAACATGCATCAATCATTTAATAAGTGTAACGTCGGCGCCAGGACATGCCATCAACTTGCGAAATATTAATAGCTCTTTGTATTTCCCAAGCCGGATGCTGTTAAGAATATTACAATGAGTGGCCGGTCAGCGCTAAGACGGACGTGCGGCGAGCTTTTCCGTGTGGAGGTATTGTTCGAACGAACACCTTTCATCTTAAGGAAAGTATGTACCAGTGTATTCGAAGAATGCAGCCGGCGACGTTGACCCACGGGGGTTCAGGTGTACCTAAATTAAAGACGAATTCCCGAAGAAATGAATGAAGAACGAAAAGGGTGTTTGCGAAGCGCCTAGGTGACGCTCATGGCGATTCGTCCTCTAGGGCGCGTCCTCTGCATACCTAGAAGCAAAAGGGGTGACACAAAAAGAGTGCTTGCATGGTGGTGGCGAAGGCGTGGTTATTCGCTGATCACGTGACGTCTGGTACAGTATATATTGGGAGGAGTGAAGCTCCTCAGGGATGCTTTACAAAGGAACGTAGAGATCCGTCAGCACGGACAAGTGACTGTACTAAGTTTAGGTCGTGGAGACCAGATGTTCGATAAGGCTGCTGCGGTAGACTTAATGAACTCATTACTAGGTGCGAGGGTCGTAACTAGTATCAGTTAGTTGTTGGGGGAAACAACTTATCTTTTCGAAGGAATATATAACCTGAGGTTTTTTTAAAATTTAGTTGTCTTCAACTATATTTTACAAAGTATAAACAATGCTCTCTGACCGCATTATTTGTCTAATAACAGATTATTAGATGTATTAATGACTTTGGGAGTTTGTGTCTGTAAACAAATCAGATTTCATGTAATTTGTAATAAATCATTATTTTTTATTATTACACGTGAGTTTGGTTGCTCGGGAAACTGAGCTGGTGGCAGCGACAAAAACTACCATCGGGATTTTGGTATGTATGTGGATCCCTCTTCTACCAAAGAAATAATAACACATCAGGTTTTGAGGTGTGATGTTACAATAAGATATCGTAATACTTCACATTATCAATTGTTTAAAACAATACAGAGACATTATGTTGAGAAATAGTGGGTGTTACACAACTTAATATTTATTATAATATATAATTTACTGTAATTTAATGTATCTATTTGGCTCCAAAAAGACCACTTCTGAACGCACCCTGCTATGTCCTCTTCAGCTCTGACGTTTAAGATTCAATCAGTCTTTGAGAAATTCTCATCGTGTGCATTTCGTCTGAGGAGGGTAGCCGCTGTGCCCAGATGTAATGTGAACACATATTCCTAACAAGCCGGACTTCTAAAGTTTATGGATCTATGACGCGGTAACATTCATACGGCTTGGGGGCAACACATGCTTTTATGTGTTCTTTAAGTGCGACTTTCTTTGTGACAGTATATTGGTTTCATTTTGGAATTCTCAACTGGCTGTGCGAATTCACCTCTTGAAAGCGCACGTGGGATCTGCAAATTACGTGAGGAATACATGATCGCACTAGACGATCACACAAACGAAATATCTCCACAGACATTTCTTCGTTCCCTGTCTTAGGGATCAGAAACCTTTCGTTCTTCTTTAATGGTGTGTATCATCACATGCCCCGAAGAAGAATGACGCTTGAGTAATTTGGAACACAACTCCATGACGCACACATCACCCATCATAGGCTGTAATCCTGGACCATATTGTGGTATCATGACTATGAGAGCGCTCAAAATTATTGTCAAATTAAATTTGTAGACAACAATATTTATTCTTGGCCAGGTTTTGTAATGAATAAACTAATAAATTTCAAATCATTGTGATATTTCTTGGTATTATAATCTGTGCAATTTATAATTATATTCATGTAGAAATAGCAATATTGGGGTGCCAAATTATAATTCATTCATGTGTTTTATTCTCATTTTTTTGTGCGTCTCGTTCTCATTTGATTATATGTTATTTAATATTCAATGTTTTGAATATACGTCGTCTGCCTTGCAATATTCAGCTATGTGTCTTTTATTTTCAGGCGTCGTAGGTGTTTCATTTCAATATTTAACTGTGTGTGAAGCGCAATAAATTATTGATATTAAACATCAGTTGAATGTTTTTAATTTAACAATTTTCCTATGCTCTTTACTTTAAAAATTTTATGACGTCATGCTACCAGCGTTTATGATACTTTTTATTTGTATAGTAATAGCTGTGTATATGTCACTGATAAAATTATTCTACGGATGTTTTACTAATTTCTGACCTTGAAGTTTCAGAAACGGAGTTGAAAAAGGTTTTTTTTTACGAGCTGAAGCCGAAACACATTTGAGTTATTGTGTGGTGCCTAATCTGTAAATTGTAAATGTCACATCGTCTTATCTTTCAGAAATTTCTTTTACGTAAAGTAAAATTAAATGCTCACCGATCAGAATGGAAGGTATTTAAGTTGAAGATTTCTTATACATAATTATCGCCACATAATTTAAATTATAGTTGAGATTTCGTTTTTATCTAATGAAAAGGACATTTTAACATATATTAAGTCCTTGTTGAAAACAATTATATATTAGCAAATATAAATAGTTTTAATAAAAGATAATGTTTTTGTACGGTTTATGGTTGTAATTAATGTAACTGAACGCATTAATTATGAGTTTTGGTTCTACAGAAAAAAGAAATAAATTATTTAGAAGAAGGTTAAAATGTTGGAAAATTGAGAGTAATGTTACAGTTTACATATTTGCATTACTTTAGTAGATCACTAAAAATAAACACATGCATTTAGGTCTTTATACCACGGATAGTTCATCGTGCAAAACATGCATGCTTTAAAACGAATACTTCAATATTATTATGCACATCCTTTTATTATTCCTCTTCTATACTCGTTTCTATCCCGCTTCCTTTTCCTCACAAAAGTTGTGAACCTCGCTATACACAGTCAAAGTTGTGTATGTAATATCCGTAGCGGTTTAGTGAACTGTCGTTCCCGTCTGTAGGCAGCGTGTGAGTGTGTTTTTATTTTGGGGATTTTCGCTAGGGGTTTCCGGGCGCGTCCTGGCTTTTTCACGCCCTCGTAAAAAGTTATCGTGACGAGGCGCGGTCCTGCAACATGTCGCTGCTCGCTATTGTTGATAGTTATGCTTATAGCTCTCAACTAGCGACCTCTCCTGCCCCGTTGTATATTCGACTATTTGTCTGGATGACGTTTAAAAACAAAATGTTCAAACATACGACGAGAGAGAAGTTTGCAATTGAGTGCTGAAGAACTGGAAGTGAGCGATTGTAAATGCAAACCATAAGAATAGGTTATTGCGATCCTTCCGAACCCTAAATTGGATTGTCTCTTTACGGATTATCAACAAAGAGAGGGGATAACGAGAAACCCACTTCAAAGTACGTTACTTTTTTTTTCTTTTGCTCGTTAATCTCAGTAATTGGTAACTGCTCTAAGGATTGGTTATCATCACCATAGTAATATAGTTTATTCATCTTGACGGGAATTTAAAACTACATAAACAATTAACTCAAAGAGTTTTACGGAAGATGAAGAGAAAATAAGCAATATAATAATAATAATAACAATTTATTAGTCTGCTAGTGAGCAATGCTGGGTGTCAGATAGAAAAGAATACACACATAATAAAATAGTATGAAGTTAATAAACAAATAATCAATATCTATAAAAATATCTATGCAATACACACACAAACGGAATAAAATGCTTAGAAAATTATTACACATGGTTCCAACGAAAAAGAAATTTTAGATTTAAGAAATTATCTATCTACATGATGCTCATATGTGCGTATATTCACATACCTACACAAACACATTTTCGCTTACAAACAGTTACAGAATCACACTCATACGTACAAACACGCTCAATATACACACATATGTCACAACTCCTATACCCTTAGCGTAAAATTAATCGCTATAACATAAATAAAATAAATTAATAACTATAAAAACAACCCCCCCCCCAAAAAAAACAGTTGCAGAGAGCAATCATGTACACTTCACTACACTTCACTGCACTTCACATATGTTCCTATTTCAAAGAAGCAAGAAGACGGTTGCGGAAACATTTTACTCTTTTTGGTAAGTTCAAAAGTGTTGCTGCAGGTAAGTTATTGCAGTCTACAATGGTTCTATTCACAAAGGAGTTCACCAATACCCGTTTTCTGTTTCCTACATTTTTTATTTTACGCTTGTGGTCGCCGCGGCTAATATAATTCGGTTTGTGTAACCTAGCGTCCACTGATTTCCACGCAGGCTCCCCATGTGGGCTTTAAAGAGGGCACAAAGACGCGCTAATTTTCTTCGATTGGAAAGTGTGCCCCACTCTAAATTAATATTACGTGTGTTGTTCCTAACAAAATTTGCGTCCTTTCTTTGTATCCGATCTAATTCATTGATCTGACCTTCACTATATTGCATGTGTTGAAGAACGTTATTTGTAAACACTACATAATATCTGTGACACAATAACTGTCCAGATTTAAAAAAAACACACATTTCGTTATAGAGAAGAAATTGAGAGATCTGTTCACATTAAATGAAAAAACAAATCAACATTTTTATCTTCTATTTTCTAGTTGTCATATTTCCCATGTTAATTCGTTTGTAAGTAAGAATATATTCGAATAAAAAAATAGATACCCAAGACTATCAATGTATTACAGAAAGAAATTTAACTATTGAAAAATTTTTACCCTTGCCCTATACATGAACTTCTACACAAATTGTTGTTTTTTAATATAGGGTCCATTGTATTTTAGTATAGAGGAATATGAAGCGAAGCAAAAGATTAATTTTTTACGAGAACATATCATTTGTATACTGTCCTTAATACACTAAATAGTTATGCTAGAGGAGTAAACAAATAACAACGAGGGAAGAAGAGAGAAACATGTTCAGTGTGATTAGTACTGAAACTACTATCCAAATACACAAACAACATCCGTTGTCACTTTTCTTAAAATCGATACAAACTTCATTCTCAAGAAAAAACTGTTGAATTCGAACATTTTCAGCATGACAAATTTTTAAATTATCTCCTAAATCTATTATGCCAAGAGTGAATTGATTGTATATTGATATTAATACAAAAGCAATCTCCGAAACTCTTTAGTAATATAATATCTTCCTTGCATTCTGGTATTTTGAAACGCTCCTAATACTTGGATCTACGAGACACCCCAAATCCATGTGACTCAGTATCCAGATCTTAAACGATACAAACACCATTTCCAAATTTATATTATTTTGTAATACAATATTTTCCTTGCATTATCTGGCATATAGAGCACTAAAAATACTTGTTGTTTAGATCTACGAGGCCACACCCTAACTCCACGTGACATAGTACTCGTACGAGGTACGTCCTCACACAAGGCATCCAACGCGTAAACACTAATTAGAGAGACAAAGCACGCTAATTATGAGGCGAGCGGCGATGGATTTACGAGCGCCGTCTGATAGCAATGTCAGGCGGCGGCAGCGTCCACCAACGATGATCCAACGCAACGTCGTCCTCCGAAAGGGTTGGATGCGGTGACGGGGAAGGAGGACGTGAGAGGCTCATGTGCGTAATGGACGAGACGAAGGATGACATCCTCAGCATCAGACCACACACGTCGCCCATTGGGACGCCACCAAGGACAATATCGGTCCACGAGTGGGAGCAGGTTCATTAGATGAAACTGTACTATTATTACACACAAGAAGACTCAAATATAAACGAAGTATGGCAATAAAACCAGTGCCACGATGTAAAAATTAGAATTTTTTTCTACGTAACAATTACGTTAAAGACTCATATAATAAGTTATAGTTTTCTCTAGTCAAAACCTTCTTACACTTGTTCATTAAACTTCATCACTTCATAATTTCCTCTTATGTAACATTTAGACCCATGCACATAAATAAACACTCTTCTTAAATGAATCTTTTTTTCTCGAAGGTTCTATTTCATTTCAACAGAAATACTTTACTAGACTCATCTAGTATATGATATACGATCTCTTCCTGGCCGCTTCACACATTTACAAGTTCGATAAATTGACATCTCCACAGAAACAGATGTATACGTCTTCCTTGGTTACACCCACACTTAATGAACAGTCGTTATCCGCATACGGCTTTCATGAAACACACGTACATTTTCGTTAGTGAGCGAAGTGTAAGTGTGTTTATACCAAGTCGTTTCACAAAGACAATTTCACAAAGTTTGATAAGGACCTATTAATTGATATGGATTTCCAAAGATTACAAACATCCAGATAAGCATTAACTTTTCTAAATTATATATATTTACACATACACATAATCCATACTAATATATAAATGCGTAACGCAAAAATGTGTCTGCCTGCTACTTGATCACGACAAAACCTCTGG
Source organism: Laupala kohalensis (assembly GCA_002313205.1). Classification (NCBI taxonomy): domain Eukaryota; kingdom Metazoa; phylum Arthropoda; class Insecta; order Orthoptera; family Trigonidiidae; genus Laupala; species Laupala kohalensis. The sequence continues at coordinate 86,583 of NNCF01129389.1, forward strand.
ACAAATCGCGATGAAATTTGGCAAGGAGATAGTTTAGATGTCTAGAATTAACTGTGACCAACATTGACCAACCAGAATTAACATTGACAGAATTGACAATGAATGTCGATAAAATCCGAAGAAAGAGGGTTATATTCGTTTACGACGCCCAAACGGTTAACAATAAGTGACAACTACGAACGGCG